>CM033357.1:21973742-22573742 GCA_019395295.1 Osmanthus fragrans
TAAAGGCTGCGGGGAGTTCTACACCACAACCGCCTTCTATAACATCCATTGGTCATCTTTGGATGATTCGATTGAACCACTTGAAATATCAAAAGAGCATGATAAATAAAAAATCATAGATCAAATGAACTGGTTACCTTAGAATTATTAGATAATGGATTTGCTCTTGAATAGACGTTCCAGGTAGATAATCAACAGAAAATGAAAAAGAAGACTTGTTGAGAGTCTTACACTAAATTAATAAGGTCATCATCCCTACTTAGCAAACAACATAGCTAGTTAAAAGCTAAGTTTAACGACATTAAAATGTGCGATTAGAAAAAATAAGTAGTTGAGAGTGATGTGATCCAGGCATCGAGTCCAATGAAGTCGAGCCCCAACCGAGACCCGTTGTTTATCGAAAGAGGTCTGATGACGCGATCAAGGGCAAAACAGGTAAATCAAGCAATGAGACTACTTGTACAAGTAACGATGGACGACGTCATGATCTACACGTAAAAAGAGACAAGTTTCATGTTGGGGTCGAGGTCGAGGTCGAAAACCAATTGAATCAACAAGATATAAGTGACCGAAGAAGGAGGCCAGCCGAATTTCTAAGCGACCGCTTAGAAGAATCCCTCAAGCGGTCGCTCAAACCCTCACCGAGAAATCAAGGCGGACAAAATGCCCTTCCAAGCGACCGCTTGGAAAACAACTAAGCGGCCACTTAGAACAATTCTGAAGACGTGTTTTCTATTTTTGGCAAGAATTCTAATTTTCTTAAAATTCTATTTTTATTGATATTTTACTATGTTTGGGAGATTATGCACGAATTTTATAGGATTTCTAGCATTAGTGTAAATAGTTTATTTTTATCATTATTGTAGGACATTTTGACAAATTATCAATTAAAGTGAGATTATTGATTTCAATCTTGTTTTTCTTAGAACACCGCGAACTTATCAAGATCTTCTTGTGACGTTCAACATCGAATGAAGATCACGAGTTTTGTAATCAAGAGGTCTATCAAGCGTTGTTCTTGTTGGGTTGCTTAATTCAACATTCTTGGTTGAATCTTTAAATAGGGATTATCTTTGGGCTTTCTTGGGTTTTCAATCTTGTTGCGAGGTTGCGTAGTGATCGTTGCTACGTGATTCTCATCAGTTAGTATCAGAGTGAGACTCCAAAATAATTAAGGTTATATCTTTTATTACTTTGAGTTTTGTATTTTTTTTCTTTCATTATTCTTCGTATTCTTGTGCCCAGTAAAATTCTTGAGTCTTTGATTCAAAAAAAGGACAAAAAATTTTCAAAAGTTATTTTTGTACTATTTAAAGGTCTGAATTAAGTTTCGTTTGTTTTGCTGATTTTTTACTCAAATTCCCAAGAGTTAAAAAAAATTCCGAAAATTAGAAAAAAAATATTTATTATTGTTACGGGAATTTCCAGCATCATTGATTTTAATTTTGAGTCAAAAAAAATAAATAAACTTCAATTCGAATCCTACACTTGTTACTTCTTGAATTCTTAGTTCCAAATTCATATACTTGGTCCTTATAGAATCTTTCTTCATCTTTTTTCTTTTTCTATCAACTTCGCGATTACACTCGATTGGATACACAGGATTACATCTGTTAGTTCACCTTGTTCTTTGAAGATACTTGAGCAAAAGCATTGAGTGGTAAAAGGCAAGAGTGGTGAGATTAATAGAGGGTAAAAACCAAAATTTGAGTGATACACGAGTGAATATTTGTAAGGTTACAAGTCTATAGAATTAGGATGTCAGATAGAGAAGGTTCAAATTCCATCAGGCAGCCGAATCAGAACTACATGGGAGACGATACAATAAGACAGTTTGAGAGAGTGATTGGGGATGTAACTGAAAGGTTTGGTAGGTTAGAGGCGTCGGGATCGAATAATCATAGGGGACACTCAAATGCAAGGAGACTGAGTAGGAGAGAGTCTAGGATGTTAATGGGAACATGGGTAACATTAGGATGTTGATGGGAACATGGGTAACATTAGGATGTCAATTCTACCGTTTAAGGGAAGGAGTGATCAGAGGCTTATTTAGAGTGGGAGAAAAAGGTAAAGTTGATATTTGAGTGCCATAATTATTCGGAGGAAAAGAAGGTGAAAATAGCCATTCTTGAATTTGTTGATTATGTCATAACATGGTGAGACCAAGTGGTTACATCTAGGCGGAGGAATCGGGAGCAAACGGTTAGTACTTGGGATGAGTTGAAAACTATTATGCGGAAGAGATTTGTGCATAGTCACTATTATAGGGAGTTGCATCAACGATTGCAAGGATTGTATCAGGGGTCAAAAAGTGTTGAGGACTATCATAAGGAGATGAAAATTTTGATGATCAGGGCGAATGTGGAGGAGGATCGGGAAGCCACCATGGCTTGTTTCTTGAATGGGATGAACAAGGAAATTGCTAACACTATGGAATTGTAGCACTATGTGGAGATTGAGGATATGTTGCATGTAACCATGAAGGTTGAAAAATAGTTGAAAAAGAAAGGAACAACTAGGCAACCGTTGGGTACTTCGAGTTCTAATCCGAATTGGAAATTGAGGTGGGATAACAGAGGAGATGGTGCCGTTTCAAAGGGAAAAGATGAGAGTGCTAGTAGGCCCGTACCAAAATCAAAGTCACAACCAGCCAGAAATCGGGACATTCAGTGCTTCAAGTGCTTGGGTAAAGGACACATCTCTTCTCAGTGTCCCAACAAAAGAACCATAATCTTGCGCAATGGAGAGGTGGAGACTGAAGGCGAGGATGAATTTGAAGGCATGCCTGAATTGGAGGATGTTAGTGATCATGAAGACAAGGTGGAGTATGGCATTGGAGGAGAATTACTGATTACAAGACGAGCTCTCAACACTCAAATCAAAACAGATGACTTGGAGCAACAATGAGAAAACATATTCCATTCACCCCCAAACTTGAGTTCTTGCTCGTCTCGAGCAAGATTACTTCTAACATAATCATGCAAATGTGAAAATAATCAACATATTAGATACTTGCCAAAAATATATCAATGAGTATAAAAATTGTATATCAATTCACGGTCATGCATCCAAATAATGCTATCAAAAGTAATTGCAACTTATCCAACGTTAGATCAGTGTGTGTGTGCATAGCCATTTTCAATCATTATCTAAACTAGGAAAAGAATGTCAAGATGGAAAAATATGTAAATTGGTCACAACCCGACCCTCAGTGGTCAAATATATCCTTACACTCTCGTAAGATTCACACTAAAATAGATAATTCATTTCAATCCCCCAAATGTAAATCTAAGGCTGTTCTCAATCACTCTTTCTTTTAAAAGCTCAAAAATATAATCAGCATGCATTTTCAAGTGAAAATAGAGTAACTGAGCAAGTAGAACCTCACAGAATAATGTAGTATGAACACTCACTCTCAAGTGTATAAGATCAGGTACTGTTTCGCTCAATATAATTCCAATGAAAATGTTCTACCATAAGCTTGCATATTTTCTCTATCGCCACCACTTAGATCACATGCATTACATAAATCATAAGGACTTTACAGGGTTAATATGTGGCTTAAGGTAAAGGTGTGGAAATATATGGATAAGTGACTAAGAAGCCTCAAATAAATCAGCGGAATAACAGATATTCAATTCAGCTCAAATGAGATAGGATCTGTACACAATCCTATCACTCCAAAATAACTTCTCAATCAGCATTAAATCAACTCAATCACCTTTGTGTTTTTTTTTTAACAGGAGAACTTATACGTTCAGACATTACAAGTCAATCTCCTCAACACATCTCTTCCCTGTCACTCATTTTTTTCATCTTTTTCTTTTCATTTCATTTCATTTCTTTTTCCTTCTTTCAACCACTACACCAAACAGAGTACCTCAAAAACAATTGATACCCCCAAACTTCTTTTCTATCGCCACCCAACATTCTGATCTCTAACAATACTCCACTAGCTTAGAAGGCTGGTTAAGAATATTGTTTTTCAGTATATGAAGCTTGTAATGTAGGTAACCAAAGAAAAGGCTAATAAGGCACAAAGGGGTTATCAAAAGGAAAGATTAACTTCAGGGTAAGCTATTTGGTAAATGTGGTAAGTCAAAGATGGCCTTAATCATATTCATGCATACATGTGTCAATGTGATCTAGACGAGAATCAACGCAAGTTCTAGAGAAACAAAATCATGGAACAATGTCACACAAGAAAGAATTGATAAGACTGTAAATAAATGTCAGTTCATAGGCTCAAGATCTCACCAGTTTTTGTGTTCACACTATTCAGTTACTACATCTTCAATGAAAATAACCAACTAGTTGATTCAAAATTTCTCAGACTATGGTAAAGTGAAAGAGAATAAAAGTATAGGTTGATAAAAAATTTCAAAACAACTCACAACCTAAGTTCTACCAATTCAAAATTTTTACATCTAACACCTATTTCCGCATCTAAATGATAATCAATCGTGACTATGTGCTCAATGTAACGTATGATCTCACAATGAATAAGCCATTTTTTGAAAAAATTCGCCACCAATAGCATATTTGGATTTGCGCATGCATAGCTCATGAATCAATAACAATTTCAACTCATGCAATCCTGAGCCGGCAAGGCTATCTAACATACCAATCATAATCACCAATGTAAGCTCAAAAGCAGCCGGCAAGGCTGTAACATCAAATTAAAGCACACAATAGCCGGCAAGGCTCAATACCCCCAAACTTAATTCACACATTATCCTCAATGTGTAAATTACAATATAAAGCAAAGAGTAATAAAGGAAACTTCCCTGAATCCATTGTGAAGAAGAACTAATGCATGAATTGGACTCGGAATGCAATTTAGTAGCCCGGGCAACAGACCTCATTGTACTCCAATTCAGCTCCAGACTCGTGAGGAACCATTCAACTTTGGACTTCCAAAAAGCATTACCTACAAGAAGTTAAACTATTAAACAGAAATATAACTAAAAGCATAAAAACACATAAAAGTAAATAAAAGCACAAAAGTTTAGAAAAGTTGGGTTGCCTCCCAACAAGCACTGTTTTATAGTCTTAGCTCGACTATACAAAATGTTATGGGCCCAACAAGTAAGCTCTGGATGCTCTGCCCATCTTTATTCGTTTGGCTTTCATCCACTCCTCGTTTGATCGCCAAAACTCATCTTTGCCCTTATCAACATAGAACCATCTCATTCTATCCAAATCAAACTCAACTATGAAGACTTTTACCACTTCATTGGGCCTAATCACGAAGTCTATTTCTAAGCAATCTATGAAATCTAAAGAGTGCATGCTACTCTCATTCTCATTGATCACCATCTCCTTGTTTAAATCCATTGTGATTACACCTTCATACATTTTAGACTCTTCTTCAACTGTCGAATTTTCATCGGATGGAAGTATTGGTCCGCAATTCAAATCCACAGGCGGTGAGAAGTCAGTTTCAATGACTCTCTCGAGTGGATAATAACCCCACTTCCTAAATCCATCCCAATATTTGTAATCTCCCACTAGCATATCTTCCTCATCCAACCTGGCAAGCTCATTGTAATACTTTGCAAGTACCTTCTCATTCAAACATGGAGGACCATCTCCTAGGAATTTGATGTCCTCATCCCAATCATCAGGTACATAGTCTCCCGGGAGCATGTAACTTTCATCTAAATTGTCCAGTGCTTGTCTCCGACATTTCAAATAATATCGAAACTTTAGAAGTTTCAACATTGCAGTTTCGGTACACGAATACAAACACATCCCTGTACAATGCTCCGCTAAACAAATATCACATCTTGAACCTCCAAGAATATTTGTATAGTCACCGTAGAGACGAGATAGTGCAAACATTTTGTTACTTGACCAAGATTAGAATCCTGCAAATATCAGACAAGTACAGGTGCAGGAAAAAGACTACAGATACAAGAAAGATTAGTAATACGGGGTTAGCCAAAATACGCAAACAGTAAAAACAAATAAAAACAAATAATTACAAGTTGCTAAAACTAAAATTAACTAAAGCAGTAATCAAAGTGAAAACATTCCCCGGCAACGGCGCCAAAAACTTGTTCGCTGAAAAGTGTACCGCAAGCGCACGGATCGTGAACAAATAATATAGTGGACTTTTTGAGTCCGAATATCGATCCCACGAGGAATGTTACTTTGAAGTTACGTACTCTAATCGATTTTGGTTCTAACAATGACGGACACACACACACAATTAATATTCAGATTAAATTATAAACTAATAACTATAAAACTAAACTAACAAACTAAAAAGACGTAGTTGCATCTTTGGTTTGAAAAGCGGTTGGAATTTATGATTTCACTTAACCTTTATTTCTTTAACATCAATTCAATAACGTGCATGCAAATTACCAAAATAAATGATTAGACCCGATTCTCCAATTTTAGTCAATAACCTCTTTCGAGTGATATCGACCCTATTGATTAAGTTATCCCCAAATCTATATGCAGATAAAAACTTAACCAAAACATTAAATTATTGTGAGAATACTCAAAGGATCACCTAGGGGAGGTATATATTTCTATATCACCCAAAACCACCTAGGGTACTAATTATCTAGGTCTAGCAATGCAACAATCTTTCGATAATTACATAAACCACCTAACCACCTCATCTATTTGGCCAAATAAATGAAGCATAATCAACAATAATAATTAATACACCAATATTTTGATAATAAATGCATTTTCAACAACATATATCAATATTAATAAAAATAAGATTAAGATTCAACATAAATTCCAAACCAATAAGCTTAACTCATTTTATAAAGAGATAAACAAAGAGATTCTTTATACAATACATATCAAAAATGGAAATTTAATGGAAGAAAAACTAGAATAATATACAACCCTTGTAGTCTTTGAATTCCTCCAAGTTTTCCACCAATTCCTTTGATGTTAATCTCCTTGCTCCATTGATTAAGTCATCCAAAATGAGTTAAAACCAAAGAACAACTAACTAAAAATAAGAAAAAGAAAGCAAAGAAAGCAAAGAAAGAAGAAGAAAATTTAGAGAGAAAACTATATATCACCTAAGCTAAACTAACTAATTTCTAACTCCTAATACCTTGCCAATGGGAGAGATATGGGATATATCAATCCTATGTGAGACACACCAAAATATCTCCATTAAACAAGTCCCAAAATATTGCCAAAGTTGACCAAAAACGCGTGGAAAGAAAAATAGACCGCCTTAGAATTTTATCTCTATGCGGCCGCATGGTGTAATTCCATGCGGTCGCATGGTAGAAACAAAATATACATTTCACGTCTCTGGGCAAGCCATGCAGTCGCATGGTTATAATTCATGCGGTCGCATGGATTTTTTCATATTTGCAGCTCAGGTCCTTGAACGTTCCGTCCTTGCGCATTTTCATCCCCCATCTTTGATTTAGTACAATTTGGTCCTCATACTTTGAACTTTCTTTCATTTAAGCCCCTACCAAATTGCAGTCAAAGCCCTCCATCTTTTGGTCAAGTGCAAGTTAGTCCCCAACTTCACATTTTTGTGCAATTGAAGTCCTTTTTCACTCGTTTTGCCTCCGTTTCATTCCAATTCAGGGTTTTGGCCTATAAATACAAAAAGTACACAATTATGGGTAGAAATATACTCAAATTTATCAACAATTAAATCCCAAAATGTGTCTAATAAGTGTGCAGAAGCGCACTTATCACACGGTGTCACGTCAACAATAAGGTATGTAGTGTAATAATTGATGGGGGTAGTTGTACGAACGTAGCTAGCACAACACTTGTGGAAAAATTGGGATTAACACTATTAAGACATCATAAACCCTATAGGTTACAATGGTTAAATAATTGTGGAGATATTAAGGTGAATAAGAGGGTGATGATTAATCTTTCAATTGGTAGTTATCGGGATAAAATTATGTGTGATGTGGTACTTATGCATGCAGGGCATGTTTTACTGGGTAGGCCATGACAATATGATAGGAAAATTAGTCATGATGGGTACAAGAATCGGTATAGTTTCAGCAAGGATGGGAGGTCCATTACCCTTGCGCCATTAATACCGGCCCAAGTATATGAAAACCAAATTAAATTGAAAAACGCGGAAGACAAGAGAGTGAAAAAGCTGGAAAATGTGAGAGAAGATAGTGAGGTGGCTAGTAGTGAGAAAAAAAGAGTGGAGTCATATGAGATGAAATAAATGGAGGTGTTTGAGAGGAGAGAAAAGCCGAAAGCGAATTTCTTTGCAAAATGGAGTGAGTTGAGAAGAGCGGTAGAGAATAAAAGGCAAGTAATTTTGATACTCTATAAGGAGTCTTTCCTCAATTTTGAGGAGCCTAACCTATCCCTCCCCAGTTTAGCGACATCTTTATTGCAGGAATTTGACGATGTCTTCCCGGAGGACATGCCTAGTAGGTTACCACCCATTCGAGGCATTGAGAACCAGATTAACTTTGTCCCTGCAGCTATTATTCTAAATTGACCAGCTTATCGAAATAACCCCGAGGAGACAAAGGAGCTTCAAAAGCAAGTGGAGGAATTGATGAGTAAAGGATATGTGCGGAAGAGCATGAACCCATGTGCTGTTCCAGTGCTACTTGTGCTAAAGAAGGATGGAACTTGAAGAATGTGTGTGGATTGCAGAGCCATCAACAACATAACGGTAAAGTATCGCCATCCTATTCCTAGATTAGATGATATGTTGGATGAATTATATGGTGCTTGCATGTTTCGTAAAATTGATCTTAAAAGTGGATACCACCAAATTCGAATGAGGGAAGGTGATGAGTGGACAATTACATTTAAAACTAAATATGGCTTATATGAGTGGTTAGTAATGCCAATTGGACTCGCTAATGCACCGAGCACTTTCATGCGATTGATGAATCATGTTTTACGCGCTTTTATAGGTAAATTTGTTGTGTATTTTGATAACATCTTGATTTATAGTAAGGACCTAAATGAGCATGTAGAACATCTTAGGAGTGTACTTGTGGTCCTGAAGAGGGAACAACTTTATGGTAATTTTGAAAAGTTTACATTTCGCATGGAAAAGATTGTTTTCCTAAAATTTGTGGTGGGTGCTAATGGGGTAGAAGTGGATGAGGAGAAAATAAAGGCTATTAAAGATTGGCCAACACCTAAGAGCATAACTGAAGTTAGGAGTTTTCATGATTTGGCTAGCTTCTATAGGCGTTTTGTGAAATATTTTAGCATAATCACCACATCACTCACCGAGATTGTTAAAAAGAATGTGGGATTTCATTGGGGTGATGAACAAGATCATGCATTCAATACAATTATGGATAGGTTGTGTAAGGCACAGTTTTGGCACTCCCTAACTTTGATACAACTTCCGAGACTGAGTGTAATGCATCAGGAATAGGTATTGGAGCAGTCTTAATGCAGGATAGCGGCCTATAGCTTACTTCAGTGAAAAGTTAAGTGGAGTAGTGCTCAATTACCCCACATATGACAAGGAACTATATTCACTTGTTCGAGTCTTGGAGATATGGCAACACTACTTGTGGCCTAGAGAGTTTGTAATATACACGGACCATGAATCATCGAAGCACTTGTGGGGTCAAGGTAAGTTGAATAAAAGGCATGCAAGATGGATGGAGTTTGTGGAGACATTCCCTTATGTCATCCGGTACAAGCAAGGTAAGGAAAATGTGGTGGCGGATGCTTTGTCTTGAAGGTATACGCTATTAACTTCTCTTAGTTCTAAATTGCTTGGTTTTGAACATATAAAGGACATGTATGCTAGTAATTTAGATTTTTCAAATATTTATTCATCATGTAGTAAAGGGGCCATAGATAAATTCTTTAAGTAGAATGGATATTTATTTCGAGAAAATAGGTTGTGTGTTCCTAATTGTTCGTTGCGTGAAGTGTTAGTTAGAGAAGCACATAGTGGTGGATTGATGGGTCATTTTGGAGTTAAAACAATTTTAGATATGTTAGGGGATCATTTTTATTGGCCTAGGATGAAAAGTGATGTTGAAAAGATATGTAGTCGTTGCATAACTTGTAAGCAGACTAAATCTAAAGTTTTACCTCAAGGTTTATACACACCATTACCTACACCTAGTGAATCTTGTGTTGATATTTCGATGGATTTTGTGTTGGGTTTACCTAGAACTAAGAAGGGTTGAGATTCCATTTTTGTGGTGGTAGATAGGTTTAGTAAGATGGCACACTTCATTGCTTGTCATAAAATCGATGATGCCACTAACATAGCGGAATTATTCTTTAAGGAAATTGTGCGTTTACATGGGGTACCTAGGATACAGGTTAAACAAAGTGGAAGCTACACTCAGTTGATTCAGTTGGACTTTATAGTTTTGATACGATTTATTTATATTGTATTTAGTTTTGTCACAAAATGCTAAAGAGGGAGTTTGTTAGTGCTATATTTTGTATTGGCGATTCCGAACAAAAGGACCAACTTGAACAATTATAAAGTTTAGGGACTAAATTGTAAAGTTTCGTAGTTGGTAGGTTAGCTTAGGGTTTGAGATTTTATGTTTGGAATACGAAGGTAACTTGCCGGTTTTTTGCTAGCTATTATTTGGACTTTTGCTCGAGCAGATGAAGCAGAACATTCATAGCTCGACCTTCGCCCCACTATCGCTCGAGTGACAGTGCTCCTCGCTCGAGCGACAGTGCTCCTCGCTCGAGCGACTTATTTATCCGACCAACCTAATTTTCGATTTGCGAAAATTTTACTTGGCCCATGTTTCCTAAATAGTCCAACACATAAATGCTAGTGCCGCATTATTCCGTGCTAAAGAGGTTGAATATTATTCTTTCAAGAGCAAACATCCTACATCAAATCTAAAGAGTTCAATCCTTCATACATATGCGTAAGCCTTATTGAAAACATCAAACTAACCAAATCAAACACCAAGGTTAGATCTTCTCTTGGTTTTGTCAAAAACTTGAAGATCAAGGAAGATTACTGAAGAACAAGGAGTTCTTCTTGAAGATCCGTAGGAGATAAACGTTCGTGAAGAGTCAAGATTGGTGTTCGTGTGCACATTCTAGGAGGACTGCTTCAAACTTTAGACAGGAGATCGAAAAGTTTGTTTCGTCAACTATGCTAGTGGTCTGTAAGTTTATCAATACGTTTATTATAGATTTCTGATTGGTAAAGCACCTAGAGTTTTTCCACGTTAGGTTTCTCCGTGAACAATTCTCGTGTTGTTTATCGCTTTGATTATTGCTTTATGTGATTGTGGTATTCAAATATAGGAAAATTGACTTAGTTGAATTAATCAACTAAACATAATTAACTAGTGACTTGTTGCTTATTAATTATTATTTTTATTTCACATTTACACCTAATCACCCCCCTTTAGGTGTAGTTGGATCGAATCTTGCGTTTTTCAAACCACTTTTCTAAACTTTTCAGTATCTCTCAAAGAATCAAAAGGCAGCTTTATCTGAGATAACACATGTTCTACGAACTATTTCCCATGCACATAAACTGCCTCTCGCACTTACATGGATTCCTTGTGGTTACACAGAAGGGGTTGGTGATGAAACTGCAAGAGTACATAGTAGGGGATGCAATTTTCGATCTGATGAAAAATGTGTACTATGCATTGAGAATTCTGCCTGTTATGTGAATGACAGATGCATGAAGGGATTTGTGCATGCATGTGCAAAGCATTATCTAGAGGAAGGGCAAGGTATTGCTGGGAAAGCTTTTCAATCAAATCACCCTTCTTTTACCCTGATGTTGAAGAATACCATATAAGTGAGTATCCACTTGTTCATCATGCCCGCAAATTTGGCCTAAATGCTGCTGTTGCAATCAAGCTAAAAAGCACATATGCTGGGGATGATGACTACATATTAGAGTTCTTTCTTCCTGGCAATATGAAAGGGAGTACAGAATAGAAACTCTTGCTTAACAATCTCTCTAGTACCATGCAAAGGATCTGTAGAAGTTTAAGGACAGTCTCAGATGCAGAATTACTTGGGAGGGAGGATTCCAAGGTTAGTTTATTGGATGAGTAAGTTCAAAATGCATTACCAATTGCATCATCGTGGAGGAGCTCTCAACAATTGCTTAAAAATAATAATTTAAAGTCTTGCGATTGTGACCCCTTGAATGTTTCTGATGTAAAGACTCCAGAGATGGAAGCTGAGAGTGTTCATAAACTAGTATTAGTACATTTACGTTCATTACTTTTCTGTTAATGAATCTCACACCTTTTCATTTGGATAAGATAGCATTTTGCATTGTCCTTTATCATTAATATTGAACTATTTATTCCAGGATTTTTACTTTTGCGTGGTGATGTTACATATTAGCACAAAGAATACGATAGTTACTTAGGTGTTCAAAGATTCATTCAGACCAAATTGCTAAATGGAGAAAGCACTTTAAGCTTATTTTTCATTTCAAACAAATAATTGAGATGTACATTATAACATTGGTCAACTTAACTCAAAATGGTAAACTATGGTAACAAGAATATTTAGAATGAAATATTATGCCCCTATTTGACAATCATTTTAATGATTTTTTGGGGAAAATAAGTTTTGGAATAGTGATTTTTGGAGAATGTATGGTTAAAAAGTAGGAAAAAGTTCTATAAAGTTCTATATTTATGTGCAAAATATTTTATTGTGTGAGTGTGTGGTTGAAAATGAATTTGGAAAAAAAAAAGCATTTGAAATTATGGTTGTCAAACATGGGCTATATTTGCTCAAGCGTTCCGAGGATCCTTATGTCAAATTGTACTATTATGTGTGTATTTCTTATATTAGTTTTTCTTTTTTTGAGAATTATATGTTCTGGATCTACTTAGTCTAGTGTCTTCATTGGCTAGTCGAATTGAGCTTTATTACTGCTTAAAATTACTGTAGATGATGGCTAGATCAAGAAGGCAGAAGGAGCAGAAACGTAGCAAAGCCGAGAAACATGTCAGTTTAAGTGTTCTCCAGCAATACTTTTCTGGGAGCCTTAAGGATGCAGAAAAAAACATTGGTGGTAAGTCTTTTTATATAAATTTCAAAGAATTATATGAATTGCAACCCGTTGTATGCTTGAGCCAGGGGTATTTCTCTAATCCCTAATTAGTGAATGGTATACTAATTTATCATCAGGTTTGCATTCCCCTTTTGTGAACTTTATTGGAGTATACATATTCATTTACAGAATTGGATACATGATCTAATATGTTGGTATACAAATATTTTGATTATTATAAATCAACATATATGCATCAGCTAAAAAATTTTAAATTAATTATGTTAATAATGAGTTTGTACCACCAATTATACCAGAGTTTCAAACTAGAAGAATGTTGGTAACCCAATCATAAGAAGATTTATGAGAATAAAGGAGGAAAACCTTTGGAGTTGCACTACAAGAGATTGGGCTTATATGTGGTGTGATATTGTTTGAAGAACTTTTCAAGGACGATTTGAATATTCGTGTTTTGTGTTTTTTGTAGTATGTCCTACCACTCTCAAGAGGATATGTAGACAACATGGCATCTCAAGGTGGCCATCTTGCAAAATAAACAAAGTGAATCGTTCTTTGAAAAAAATACAAAGCCTCTGTTCAGGGCACAGAGGGAAGTTTGAAGTTTGATCCAGCTACGGGAGGTCTCATGGCTTCTGGCTCTATCAACCAAGAGTTTTACCCACAAAAGGGTGCTCTTATCTCCAGTAATAAACATCCTGTCATAAACACTGATGTAGGTACCCACAACATGATCTCAACACCTCCAACATCTTGCATTGATATTGAGACCGCTACTATGAAAATGGAAGAGCCTTTTGTAAATGGAAACGAAATGGCTGGACTAAATGTGGTCCGTCCGACCTCTTGCAAGGGTGAGTTTATTTTGAATGTGCTCCAAAAAAACTGTGATGAGTCCAGATTGACTGAACTAGATGCCAGGCGATCGAGGCTTGTTGGTTTATACACCATGCCTTGGGTCACTTCTGCAAAGGTTTCTCAAGATTCTTTCCTTGCTAGAGAAGAATGCCCTAGATGGGAGCTGAATGGCAGTGTGAAAGCAGAGGCCTCTAAAGCTCAGTTTATTTCTCAAAGCTCAATCTCCATAGTTGCTGATGGTGAGCTTGATACTAAATTGAAAGTTGATGGTGGTGTTATTGAACATATCCAACCAACTTCCGCAAGCATGATCGACTCATCTAATGGGTCTGGGTCAACGATGAATATCAGTTCATCTAGCTCAGAAAGTTTTGGTGAAAGGAAGCATTCAAAAACTGAGGCAAGATGTGGGGACAATGGTTCAAAAATTACAGTGAAAGCTGTGTATAAAGAAGATACGGTGCGGTTTAAATTTGAGCCTACTGCCGGGTGTTTTCAACTTTATGAAGAGGTAGTAAAGAGGTTCAAACTGCAAATGGGGAGATTCCAACTCGAGTATCTTGATGATGAAGAGGAATGGGTGGCGTTGGTAAACGACTTAGGTTTGCAGGAATGCCTTGAAATTTTGGATTTTGTTGGCAGTCTCACTGTGAAGTTTTTTGTTCGTAACATGTCTTGTGTTATCGGGAGCTCAGGTAGCAGCAATTGCTTCTTGACAGGTAGCTATTGATAATCCATCCTCATATAACCATAGGAGTACCTAAATCACATGGTGCTTTATTGTTGCCAATGGACTTTGTCTTCTGCTAGTGGCTGATATCATAAAAAGATTATATGTCCTCTGGCTATATAAGTAAGTCTGTTATGGGACTAGGCTTCGAGTGCATTGATCATTCGCCGCAGTTCGGCTCCTGCAAGAGAAGGTCATTGTGGACAATAGGAATATGATGCATGGAAGTTATTTACAGTACCTGTGATGAGAATCCGGATAGATTAGAACTACCAAACCCACGTCGTTTGTTAAAGAACGCAAGAAAACCCAATTAAACCTTGGTTTGTAGATTTGATTCAAAATATGAATCGAAAGCAACCAACGATCCGAAAGAAACGCTGACCCCTTTTGAATCCAATATTAAGAATTTCACCCAATGGATTGAACGCCACAAGATCGATTCTTGATAAATTCAGAGATTGCCCAATTAAGAACAAAGGAATTGAAACCAATTAATTCTCTCAATAATAATGTGTGAAATAATTATGTCAATAATGATAAGTATTTATACTTATCCCAAAAATCTAGCCAAAAAAAGTGTAAACCCTAAAACCTTGCCAAAATATGGAAAGGAATTAAATTTTAGTCAAAATAGGGAAAAATCCCGAAATTGTCCTAAAAACAACTATGCGGTCGCATAGTTATATTATATGCGGCTGCATAGTTCATGCAGTTGCTTCTTCTGGGGTCTCTGACCATTGGATGCGGCCGCACCCAAGTTCCTTCTATGCGGTCGCATAGAAGTGACTTCCACCTTCGTCTTCGGCTGCTTCCAACACGTTGATCCACGTTGATTCGAACTTCGACCCCAACATGGAACTTGCCTCTTTTTGCGTGTAGCTCATGACGTCGTCCACCGTTGCTTGTGCAAGTAATCCCGTAGCTTGTTTTATTCGATTTGCCCTCAAGCGTGTCATTGGTCCATCGTCAACAATCAATGGATCCTTCCACTGACTTGCTCTTATTGTATCGGCATCCTGGATCACATCATCCCCTCCCTCTTCAAAAGGATTCGTCCTCAAATCTGAGCCTGCATCAAACGGAGATAGATCAGAAACATTAAATGTGGCTGAAACTTTAAACTCACCAGGTAGATCGAGCTTATATGCATTGTCATGGATCTTTTCAACCACTTGAAACGGTCCATCGCCCCGTGGTTGCAACTTTGATTTCCTCAGCTCTGGGAATCACTCCTTTCGCAAATGTACCCAAGCCCACTCGCCGGGTTCAAACGTAACACTTTTCCTACCTTTGTTGGCCTGTGCTACATAATGCTTGTTTTTGCTTTCTATTTGCAATTTTACCTTCTCGTGGAGCGCCTTTATCAAGCCAGCCTTCTGTTTTCCATCTAAACTACCTCGTTCATTCACAGGTAAAAGAATTAAATCCAGTGGGGTTAGTGGATTAAAACCATAAACAATCTCAAATGGTGAATGTGAAGTAGTGGAGTGTACAACTCTATTGTATGCAAATTCGATGAAAGGTAAACACTCCTCCCAACTTTTTAAGTTTTTATTAACAACAGTGCGCAACAACTGTATCATGGTCCTGTTAACTACTTCGGTCTGCCCATCGGTCTGTGGATGACAAGTAGTAGAAAACAACAATTTTGTGCCCAACTTTCCCCACAAAACTCGCCAAAAGTGACTAAGAAATTTAACGTCCCTATCCGACACTATACTCTTAGGTACCCCGTGTAAACGCACTACTTCTTTGAAAAACAGATCAGCAATGTTAGTGGTATCATCGGTTTTGTGACATGGAATGAAGTGTGCCATTTTGGAAAACCTATCTACCACTACAAAGATAGAATCTCGCCCTTTTTAGTCCTAGGTAAACCTAACACAAAATCCATAGATATGTCGACCCAAGGTTCACTAGGAACGGGTAAAGGTGTATACAACCCATGAGGTAAGACCTTAGACTTAGCCTGTTTACAAGTTAAGCATCTTTCACAAGTTTTTCCGACATCAACTTTCATTTTAGGCCAATAAAAATGTTCACTTAACATCCCTAAAGTCTTAGCAACCCCAAAGTGTCCCATTAATCCCCCACTATGTGCTTCCTTAACTAGCAAATCACGCATAGAACAATTAGGCACACACAATTTATTTTCCCTAAACAAATACCCGTCATGTTTAAAGAACTTATCCACCGCTCCCTTATCATATGATGCATATATGTTAGAAAAATCTAAATCATTCTCATACATGCCCTTAATAAACTCAAAACCAAGCAACTTCGCACTTAAGGAAGTTAGAAGCACATACCTTCGAGACAACGCATCTGCAACCACATTTTCTTTACCTTGTTTGTACTAGATGACGTAGGGAAATGTCTCTATGAATTCCACCCATCGAGCATGCCTCTTGTTCAACTTACCTTGACCTCTCAAATGCTTCAATGATTCATGATCGGTGTGAATCACGAACTCCCTTGGCCATAGATAGTGCTGCCATGTTTCCAATGCTCGAACCAATGAATAGAGCTCTTTGTCATATGTAGGGTAGTTAAGCGCCGCTCCACTAAGCTTTTCACTGAAATATGCAATCGGCCTTTTATCCTGCATCAACACTGCTCCAATGCCTATACCTGAAACATCACACTCAATCTCGAAAGCTTTGTCAAAGTTAGGTAATGCTAAAACCGGTGCTTCACATAACCTATCTTTAATAGTATTGAATGCATGCTATTGTTCATGTCCCCATTTAAACCCAACACTTTTCTTAACAATTTCCGTGAGTGGTGTGGTAATAGTGCTAAAATCCCTAACAAACTGCCTATAAAAGCTAGCCAATCCATGAAAACTCCTCACTTCGGTTATAGTAGTAGGTGTTGGCCATTCTTTAATAGCTTTTACCTTTTCTTCATCTACTTCCACCCCGTTAGCACTAACAACAAATCCTAAGAACACAACTCTATCCATGCAAAATGAACACTTCTTTAAGTTAGCATAAAGTTGTTCTTTTCTTAACACCACAAGCACACATCTCAAATGTTCCATATGTTCATTGAGGTCTTTACTATAGATTAAGATATCATCAAAGTATACCACAACAAACTTACCAATAAAAGTACGTAAAACATGATTCATTAAACGCATAAACGTGCTTGGTGCATTCGTGAGTCCAAACGGCATAACTAACCACTCATACAAGCCATACTTAGTTTTAAATGCAGTTTTCCACTCATCTCCTTCTCTCATGCGAATTTGATGATAACCACTCCTAAGATCTATCTTACTAAATATGCATGCACCAAATAGTTCATCTAACATATCATCTAACCTAGGAATAGGATGACGATACCTTACCGTTATATTATTGATGGCCCTACAATCCACGCACATCCGTCAAGATCCATCTTTCTTAGGTACAAGTAGTACTGGCACGGCACATGGACTCATGCTTTCCCTCACGTGTCCCTTGCTCAACAACTCCTCAACTTGCCTCTGAAGCTCCTTCGTTTCCTCGGGGTTACTCCGATAAGCCGGTCGGTTTGGAATGACTGCGCCGGGTACAAAGTCAATCTGATGCTCAATGCCTCGAATGATTGGCAACCCACTAGGTGCGTCCTCGGGAAAGACATCGTCAAATTCCTGCAATAAATAAATAGCCAAACTAGGGAGGGATGTGTTAATTTCCTCAAAGTTGAGGATTGACTCTTTGTAAACCAAGAGGATTACTTGTTTCTTCTTCACAATTGCCTTTTTCAATTCACTCCCTCTCGCAAAGAAATTCACCTTCGGCTTTTCTCTCCTCTCAGAAGACCCCTCTTCTTTTCTCTCATGTGGCCCCTCTCCTTTTCTCTCACTTTTAGCCACCTCACTATTTTCTCTCATGCTCTCGTGTCTCACCTTTTCTCTCTTCTCTCCTAGCACTCTCTTTCTTTTCTCCTCCTCAGTTTTCAATTTAAGTTGATCCTCATACACCTGTGCAGGTGTCAATAGTGCTAATGTAATAGGTTTTCCCCCCTTGATCAAGCTGTACCTATTTTTATACCCATCATGTATTACCTTCCTATCATATTGTCATAACCTTCCCAATAAAATATGACCCGCATGCATGGGTACTACGTCACACATCACTTCATCACTATAACTCCCAATTGAAAAATTCAACATCACCCTCTTATTCACCTTAATCTCCCCACATTCATTTAACCATTGCAATTTATAGGGTTTAGGGTGTCTAAGCATTATTAATCCTAATTTTTCAACCAAACTGGTGCTAGCTACATTAGTACAACTTTCCCGTCAATGATTAAGCTACATACCGTATTATTGACGTGACACCGCGTATGGAAAATATTTTCTCTTTGCAATTCCAAGGCATCAACCCTGATTTGAGTGTTGAGAGCTCGTCTCGTGACTAACAACTCGCCCACAACATATTTCGCTCGGTCTTCATCACTAATGTCTTCCAATTCTGGCATGCCTTCATAATCACTTTCACTTGCACTCTCCACTTCTCCACTATCCCGCAAAATCATGGTTCTTTTATTTGGACACTGAGAAGCAACGTGTCCAGTTCCCAAGCACCTAAAACATTTGATGTCTAGGTCCCTAGATGGCTGTAACTCCACCTTCTTGCTAGCACTTTCTTCTTTCCCCCGTGGCAACTCCATTTTAACCTTAGGAGTAGCCCCATCCACTTTGTTGTCGTCCCACCTCGGTTTCAAAGTAGTGTTAGAACCCGAAGTACCCGATGATACCTTGTTGTCCCCTTCCTCTTCAATTGTCTCTCTACCTTCATAGCCATGTGTAACATGTCCTCCAACTCCACTTAATGTTGTAGCTCGACCACATTAGTTATCTCCCTGTTTAAACCATTCAAAAATCGGGCCATAGTGGCCTCCCCATCCTCATGTACGTCCGCCCTAATCATCAACAACTCCATCTCCTTATGATAATCATCCACACTCTTCGACCCTTGGTAGAGGCTTTGTAGTTTCTGATAAAGCTCTCGGTAATAGTGACTAGGCACAAACCTTTTCCTCATGATGGCCTTCAACTCTTCCCATGTTCCAATTGGTCTCTCCCTATTTCTCCTTCTAGATGTCACCACTTGATCCCACCAATTGATAGCATAGTCAGTAAATTCAAGGACTGTTATTTTCACCTTCTTTGCCTCCAAATAATTTTGACAGTCAAAGATCATCTCAACCTTTTTCTCCCACTCCAAATAAGCTTCCGGATCACTCCTTCCCTTAAATGGTGGAATGGACATTTTGATGTTGCCCATGTCACCATCTAACCCGTCTCCAACCAAGTTCCTACCCCTTCTATCAAGCCTAACTCCTCTATTCCTCAACCTACCAATTTCAGCATCCATAATCACCTCCTCATCCACCTTACTCTCATATTCAATATCTTCTCTAATCTCCTGCCTATGTTCCCGTCGACCTTGCCTCCTCGCATTTGGAACTCCCCTACGTAAATAAGCAAGTTCTGTGTCCTGCCTATCCAACCTATCCCGTACATCCTCAAACAAACCTTCAAACCGACGAATCATCTCCTCAGACATGTTGACTTGATTGTTGTTGTTGTTTCGCGCGGGTGTCGCTGTTTCCTTGTCAGACATCCTAAAAAAAATCTAATTTTCTGTCTCACCAATTTATCTCTCGTGTATCACTCAATTTAGGCTTTTTCCCTCTATTAATCTCACAATTCTGCCTTTTTCCACTCAAAGCTTCCACCCAAGTGCTTCAAAGGGCAAAATAGAACTCAATCAAGGAATTAATCTAGTATAATTCAACCGAAAATTGAGTGAATCCTTTTTGAAGTTTGAAAGATTCTAGACACAAGAATTGAATTGGATATGTGAAAAGAGTTTTAAATTCAAGAAAGTGGTTCTTGAATTTTGATACAAGAAAAAATGAATTTGCCGGGAATTGTTTTGAGTTAACAATAATCTTTTTTTTTTACTCAAGAATTCAAATACGAATCCGGAAAAACAAACGAAAACTGTTTTGGATGAAAATTCAGCCCAAAAATACCTTTTGAAATTTTGGCAGAAGAATAACGGATCAAAGACTCTTTAATTTTACTGGACGCAAGAACACGAAGAACGTCGAAATTAATGAAAACAAGACTCAAACAAAAATTAGAAAGGATATAACCTTGATTCGTTGGAGCCTGTGCTCTAATACCAAATGATGAGAATCCGGATAGATTAGAACTACCAAACCCACGCCGTTTGTTAAAGAACGCAAGAAAACCCAATTAAACCTTGGTTTGTAGATTTGATTCAAATTATGAATCGAAAGCAACCAACAATCCGAAAGAAATGCTGACCCCTTTTGAATCCAATATTAAGAATTTCACCCAATGGATTGAACGCCAGAAGATCGATTCTTGATAAGTTCAGAGATTGCCCAATTAAGAACAAAGGAATTGAAACCAATTAATTCTCTCAATAATAATGTGTGAAATAATTATGTCAAGAATGATAAGTATTTATACTTATCCCAAAAACCTAACCAAAAAAACGTGTAAACCCTAAAACCTTGCTAAAATATGGAAAGGAAATAAATTCTAGTCAAAATAGGGAAAAATCCCGAAATTGTCCTAAAAACAACTATGCGGTCGCATAGTTATATTATATGGCCGCATAGTTCATGCGGTCGCTTCTTCTGGGGTCTCTGACCATTGGATGCGGCCGCACCCAAGTTCCTTCTATGCGGCCGCATAGAAGTGACTTCCACCTTCGTCTTCGGCTGCTTCCAACACGTTGATCCACGTTGATCCGGACTTCGACCTCAACATGGAACTTGCCTCTTTTTGCGTGTAGCTCATGACGTCGTCCATCATTGCTTGTGCAAGTAATCTCATAGCTTGTTTTATTCGATTTTCCCTCAAGCGTGTCATTGGTCCATCGTCAACAATCAATGGAACCTTCCACTGACTTGTTCTTGTTGTATCGACATCCTGGATCACATCAACCTGTTTCTGTTACTATTATATTTATTGGTTAGAATCATTATAAATGTGTAGTTGTTGAAAGAATTACGACACTGTCGTATTTTTCCCTAACGCAGTCACGGTCTGTATAGCAGTTTCGTATAATTACAGTATGAAAACATTAGAATGTATGTCAAATATAATGAGTTTTTTACTTAGATTATTATTTTTCATCTTTCCTAATATATTTACAGTTTCCTTTATACTCTGTGATATCAATAAATTGTTGGATGTGTGGACAATTTTTTTTTTTAAATGATAGGGATACTTTAGAAAATTCGTATATGTATATATAAGGTATTAGGTCGATCTTTCATTAGAGAAAACAGATGGAGGTGTGAGTTCAGAAACACATTATAATTATCTTATTCGATATAGTGTATTCAACAGTAGTACTTGGTGCAATAGTTTTCACATTTGGGGAAATGCACGTATATTGCGTGTTATTCTTGCTTTTATTTTTTTATTTTTTATGTTTTGTGTTATTAATTTCTCTTTCTTTTAATCCATAACATAATTTCCTAGATAGGAGTTCATTTAGAAACTATCCTTGGCTATGTGTCTCTATAGTTTAACTTTCTTGTAGAGCACATCTACTAGGAGTGGAGCAAAATATATTTAGGAGAGGGTGATCTCCAACAAATCACACTAAATGTGGTATGTTCTTCATGCTCCATATCATCACTTATCGTTCAAGTCTCTAACACGTATTTGTAATTTACTGTTGTAGAAAATGTCTAAAAGCATACGAACTTACTATTTCTAGCTAGAAATAGTTTTATTAGTCCAAATTTTTATCATTTTAATCCAATATACCTAAATCCAATTAGACCAAATTCTTGGCCCAATTATTTCCTAGGTTTCTGTGCCCTACATCTACTATTAATTTACTGTTCAATCACCTAACAACCTCACTCTCATAGCAGCCACCAGCATCTCCACGGCCTCCTCAACATAGCAGCAACTGGGTACGAATTTACCGTCCATCTTCCTTCAAATTTGCTCAATAATCAATTGATAATTTCACACAATCATCACCATCACACCCAGCCGAAATCCTCCAACCTCGAACCACTTTGCACACACAGAAACTCAGTTTCAACAAAACTACCACCCTCACTAATTTCACACAACCGGCAAGCAGTGACTCAACATCCATCCCACAGTCTAGCCACCATTGCCACACCAACCTCACTATCTTAACATCAAACCACTACCAAAACCAAGAAATCATAAAACCCAAACACTTACCTCAATTCCATACTCATTTTTGGCCGAATTTCCGCCGAAAACACCCAAGAAATTAGAACTCCTAGCCTCGAGTTACTCTCGGTCAACACACCAAAAAAGCCCCCAATCGCCTCCACCCGCCGGCGCCACCTCGCGACGACAGCGTCTCTAACTTTGGCCGTTGAATCGGCCTCTTCCCTTCGCCTCCCTCTCCTCTCCTCTTGATTCTCTGTTTCAAATTTGGGTGTGAGAGAGAGAGAGAGAGAGTTAGATACGTATATATATATATATATATATTTAATTTTTGGAAATTATTATTTTAGCCCCAAAATTTTTATAATTGGTTATTTCAGTCCCAAAGTCTTAGTTACTATTAAACCAGCCCACAAATTCCAAAAAAAGTTTATTTTCGCACTTAAACTTTTAAATTTCAGTTTTAATATAGTTCCAATTAAGTCCCTAAAAGTTTAAAGTTTTAATTAGGACTTAGTATCGTAAATTATATTAATTTTGTTCTTACTAAACGAGGTCGTGGGAAAAGTTTAAAGTACGGTGACATCACATCCGTTCAATTTCAAGAAAATTTCCAAAACTTTGAGGTGGGTTTTACATTTAAGCAATTGTGGTTATTTTGTCCGTGTTAATTCTTGATGTGTGATTTTTATTGTGATATAATGCTTATACATATGAAAATGTTGCTAGGGATCGAAAATGGGTCCTTGGGGTTTTCCCACAGTGCAAAATTGGTTAAGCGCTAATAACAAGTTGTCAGGGACCGTAAATAGGTTCGGAATCGTAATTGGGTCCTTGGGAATGCTCACATTACATATTTCTACAGTATGTTGTATTGGTTTTATATTTATCATTTGATTTCATGTATAGACTTAACTTGGACTGATTGCTGTATCTCCACTGAATATAATGCGTTATGCTCATCCCAATATTTTTTCACCCTTTCAGGTTAAGGAACTCGGCAAGACAAGGCAATGAGCGGGGCAATCTTGATTAAATAATAGACCATTTAATTTATAAATTTGAAACAAGTATTTTAATAGCTAGTTTCCATTTTGACAATTAAATATCAAATTTTAGTATTTTTACAAATGTTTGTACTTGCTTAATACTGTCATTTATTCCACTTTTTCCCCGAGGGTCCTTGTCGCATGGGGAGTCCTATAGGTCACATTACTTTGTCACAGAGTCGATCACATGCACCATCTGCTTCTACTCCAGCTGAGCCTGCTGATCATACAACATCAGTTGCACCTATTGGTGATCCTCTTAGTGGTCCTTCGACCGTCCCTCCTTCTGATATTTCATCCACTTCTTCTACTTCAGTCCCCCCTGCTTCTACTTTTTCGGTTGACCCTATGGTCGCCTTGATGAGCCAGATGTCTACATTGGTCAGCCAGCAGGATCGGTTACTAGCCGAGGTGACTCAGATTCGAGCTGACGTCACTGACTTATGGGGAGCTGTAACATATCTTCAGAGACATGTGAGATGGATGTGTGATCATTGGGATGCAAGAAGCGATGATTCAGATACTATTGATGAGGACGATGCTCCTGCTTCGTATTTTAGGGCTAGCTATTTAGTAGTAGGCTCTGATTCTTTTTGGCTTTGCTAGAGTTGTGGTAGGTTCTTAATATATTCACTTCTTTTGTAGTAAACTCTAGTTATTTATGTAGTGATGTTGCTTCATTTCACTTGTGTTGTTCTTTACGCCATATGCTTTGTTGATTATCTCCCATTGTGTTGATTGATTTATCTTTTCCCTTCAGCATTTGTGACAAAAAGGGGAAGATATTTTATAGTGAGTGAGAGATTTATTTGAATTTATTTGTGATTTGAGCGGCTACATTGTCATTTGCATGCTTGTCTTTAGGGGTTGTTGGGGTGAGACATAGATAATTGTTGCTTATACATATACATACTTTTGATATGGGGGGTCGTTGGGGGTAAGACATAGATAATTATTGCTTATACATATGCATACTTTTGGTATATGTCTATTGTGGTCGTTGGGGTGAGACATAGATATTGTTTGACATTTGACTTGATTTACATTAATATACTTCTGTCTTATGTTATTTGGGGTCGTTGGGGAGTGACATAGATACTTTGTTTAAGACATGACTGTGCGTTCATTTGATATATATTTTATATGTCTTGTAGAGTCGTTGGGGAGAGACATAGATACATTTACTTACTGCTTTAACTTCGAGTGAGTTTTCAGAAGGGGGAGCTTGTGCATTGCATATTATGCACTGATATGAAGCATGTTATCACTGCATTTATGTTGCACTTTATGCATAGCTGTTTGAGTTTTGATGTTTTGTGATATTAATATGCTTATGGTGTTTTGATTAGCATTAATATTGCATCTCAAACTAGCATGCTTATTTGATTGATTATGTGTAAGCTTCTAAGTGCTTTATTGCCTATTTCCTGTATCACGTGCTTTTACACTGGGTATGTAAGTTTTGATTTCAGAATACGGGTTGAACAAAATGGAAGCTACATTCAAATGATAGTTGGACTTAGTTATTTTCTGTAGGTTTAATTTTTGCCTTGAAATTGATTTTGTCACAGAATGCCAAAGGGGGAGTTTGTTAGTGTTAGATCATTGTAATTGGCTATTCTGTGAACAAAAGGACCAACTTGAACATTTTAGAAGTTTAGGGACTTAATTGTAAAATTTCATAGTTGGTTATATAGTGTAGGATTCGGGATCCAAGTTTGGAACACAAAGGAAACTCGCTGCATTTTCGCTAGCTGCTCACGGGAGTCATGCTTGAGCGGATGAATCAGAACATCCAGCGCTCGATCTTCGCCTACCTGTCGTTGGAGCGAAAGGGCCATCGCTCGAGCGAACATGCTCCTCACTCGAGCGACCATTTTACGGCCTGACCTAATTCGCGATTTCACGAGATTTTTATTGGCCAAATTTATCATATTCGTCCAACATGTAAAAGGGAGCGTTGCGCATTCGAGATACAATGATTAAACATTATTCATTCAAGAGAAAACAATTATTCTCTCAAGAGCAAAACATTCATCCAATTCAATCACTTCATTATATGCGCCCTTCAGATTGAAAACATCAAATTCTTCAATCAATACACTGGTGCTATTCTTCACTTGGATCTGTCAAAAAGATTATATCGTCAACTTGGCTGGTTGAGAAGATTAAGGAAGAAATTGAAGAACGAGGAGTTCTTGGTGGATCTACAGGAAATAAACTGTGTGAAGAGTCAAGAGTGGAGTTCGTGTGTTCACTTTAGAAAGACTACTTTACTACGAAGAGTTATGATTGGTGTTCGTGTGCATATTCTAGGAGAGTTGCTTCAAATTTCAGACAGGAGATCACAAAACTTGTGTCGTCAACTTTGCTGGTGGTCTGTAAGTTTATTATACAGTTTATAGTGAATCTTTGACTGACAAAGTGCCCGAAATTTTTTTCACATTGGATTTCTTCGTGAACACTTCTTGTGTTGTTTGTTACTTTAGTTATTGATTTCATATTACTGCGGTAGTTCAAAATAGGATAAATTGAATTGGTTGATTAATCATTTAGAGATAATTAACTTGTGACTTGTTGCATGCTAATTATTTTTTAATTCCGCATTTACACCTAATCATTCTCATCTAAGTGTAGTTGGGTCGAATATTCGATTTTTCATATAGGATTATAAACTGAGCAATTTTAGCTTTTATGTTCCACAAGTTTTTCTTTTTTATGTTGTAAACTCCCCCCCCCCCCCCCCCCCCCCCCCCCCCTTCTCCCTCTCCCACACTAGGCATAAATACTTATTATCGTTGAATTTTAACTTCAATTCATGTAATCTGTCTTTAATGTCACATGATGCATGATTTCCAGTGTTACATACGTTCTTCACAAAATCAATATCATTCACTTTCTACATTGTAAATGATAACCGAAAATACATAATTATAAAATTACTTATAAGTTAAAAAGGCTTTTATGCAAAAAAGTTTGTTTATAAAATAAAAATACTACTAATAAGACAAAAATTCACTTATAAAATATAAAAAATTACTTATAAGTAAAAATTCACTTTAAATAAAAGTATAAAATTAACTTATAAGTAAAAAATATTAACTTCTAATTTTAAGTAAATATTTAAATTTATTTATTTTTTAAGTTAAATATTAACTTATATGTTAAAAAAAATTACCAATAAATAAAATATTTGTTCACCCTTTGATAATGGCATCATGACCTATTGAAAAAATCTTCACTGATTAGGGATAATTGTTTGTAGAATTTAATTTGTAATTGATCCACTCAGACAAAAATCTTCCGTTCCACGTGCGTATGTGTGCCGAGTGAGCTGCAATCTATTTAATTCATCTTATGATGTAACGAGGGTCTGTGCTAAAAAATCCCATTGCAGTTTGTCCCCGTTAAAGCAAGTTTACACATTTTAACTACACGTCAACCCAGTGAATTATAAGAGGGGGAAAAAAAGTTTAAAAATTAATAATAATAACGTTGGGGCGGCAAAGTTCTCCTATAGGACTTGTCCCCCAGGGCAATCTTCTAAATGACCGATTTATTATTGCTATTTTTCACAATGGTCTTAGTTATTAAAAATACTATTTTACCCTTAATGAAATGAGTTTTTATATTGCAAGATATATCCCTATCTTTAGAATAGTTTTTCAATTTTGTCCTGTATTATTCCGATCTTGGATCCTAGCATATAAATTCATTATTTGATCTAATAGATTGACATAATCTTCCATATATCTATCAAAATTTTCTCCAAGTATATAATATTTCTCAGACGATATTGACCTATTCTTTCCATTTGATATATATTATTATTTATTTTTTCTAATAATTTTTCTAATAAATTATCTAATCCTTCAATTGTATATCCTTGCATGTTATATAAATCTTAACATGATAAACAATGCTGATAATATAAAATACAAACATTTAGATAATTTAACCATGCAAATATTCAGATAAGTAATCCCAACGATTTTTTAAGATTTCAGAAAATATCTTTCTAAATTTAACAAAAATAATAGTTTTACCTTAATTTTGATCTCAAATCTTTATTCTTATAATCGAGTGACCTTCAGGTTCTGGATCTGTAAATGACTCCCTTCAATTGCCTTCTGCTTTTACGGGATAATTGCTATTCCAGCTTTTCACCTTCATTGTGTCAATTCTATGAATTCAGATTATAGATCTTAACTAAAGAAAACTCTCTTTCTATTAAAGTAAGAAAGAAATTATTCTTCAATCTTTTAAGAATTTATGGGATGAAGTGTTTAGAAACTCATGATATCTTTAAAGACAATTTGGATATGAAATAACTTGAAATTTTATTGATATCTAAAAGTTGAAATATGATTACAATGGAAGACAGAAAATTGTTTGGCTAACTCACAGTTTGAGTGGTCAACCAACTCTGCCTTTTTCATTAGCTCAAAGGCTCTTATTTATACACAAATCTGAAGATAAATTACATCATTGCTTACATCATACTAATAATATTTTATTGCCTCGTACTTTTCATCAAGAGCCTCATGGCCCCTCCATCCTTTGTTGTTTTGTTACATTTTCTTTGATAAAGGACACAATCCTTCTATAATTGTCTTTCAAATCTTATTTTTACATACAGATGGTAAGATTTTTCTGTAGCAGTTTGGACACCTTTTCTCCATGTGTTTATCATTTTCATCTTTATCTTCTAATTCTGTCGACAAGTGGGGCAGTCTCTTGCTTCATATGCCCTCTGTAATGTTGAAATGGCACCAGGAATCTGATGCGTGTCAAACTTGTTGATAAAATCTTTTAAAACTTCAGATTTTTGATTCCCATCATTAGCCAAAAGTGTCCATCCATTATATTGACATATGCATCTGTATTTTCTATCATAAAAAATTTTTGCTATGTTACAAATGACTTTGTATCCAATCACTCTACTATTTTTTATCCATAATTTTGTAAACTTTGGTAATGGTTTATCAATATGCCCTTCATCCATTTTGAAATATTTTCAACATGCCCAATGGAGATTATATGTTCTGTTGGATAGAAAATTTCATCTTCAACTTCTGGACTGATAGTATAAAATTTTAGAAAAATAGATCGTCCATGTGCATATCTTGAGACTTCAGATTTAAATATGTCATCAAATCTATCTATTTTTTTAAGAGATTTATCTGGATAAATTAAATCCAAATATCCATAATCAGCTTTCATTTTGACCATGACTGGATCGGATTCTTTTATCATAACTATTCTTGGATAAACGTGTTCACCGGGTGAAATAAAATATGAATCACTTGTTTGTAATTCATAAATTATTTTAGTAAATTTTTTATATTCTTCTTCTTTTGAAGACAAAGGGATTTCATCTTCTTCATCTGGTTGTATCTGAATTGATCTCGTATACTCTTCATTGATAATAATCTTTTTAGGATTATCACCAATTCTTATCTTTCTAGGACTTTGGATCATAATATATTTCTTTGGTCCACTACTGCTTCTGCATGGTGGATCACTTCTTAGTATCTGTTGATATTCCTGTTTGGTATCATTGGATTGTGCCAAGATATCAACCCTTGTATCTTTATTTGTATCAATAGACATTAATTGTGCTTCAAGAGCATCAATTTTGTCTTTCATTTCATTGGCAACTTTGACGTGAGATTCACTGATCTCAAGTAATAGGTTGAAATTATTACTTAAGATTTTAGCTAATGCCCTCATCCCAACTTTTATATCATCTGCTTCTTCTTTGGCAAATGCTGCCTCAGATTTCATCTCTGATATAATTTGTTTAATATTATCCATCTTCAAATTCAATGTTCCTACTTAAAAAATCAGCAAGATAATTATTTGTACCTTTAATATGAATAATATCAAACTTATAAAATGATAAATATGCTTGTCATCTATGTAACATTCTATACTGAGGTTCCATTGGTAATTTATTTCTAACAAGTCTTGCAACTTGAGAATTGTCAGTTTCAACAATAAATTTTTTAGATAATAAAAATAATGAAAATTTCTTTATTCCTCTAATAATTGCTAATAATTCTTTTTCATGAGTGATATAATTTATTTCTGCTTGATTAAAAGTTCCACTTGAATATCTATATATTTCATTTAAATTTGTTTTTAATATTGCTGCCCAATATTTATCTGAGGCATCAGTATTAACTATTAAATTATCTTTTTCATTTGGTAATCTTAATTTTGGTAAATTTTTACATTCTTCTTTAAGTAGTCTAACTATTTCTGTATGTTCTTCATTCCATCCTTTAATATTAGTTTTTCTAAGTAAGATTTGTATTTTATGTCTCTTTTTTGAAAGATTTTCAATAAATTCTTCTGTATAATTTAAACATCATAAGAATTTTTGTATTTGTTCCTTAGATTCAAATCTATCAGGAAAATTTTCTATCTTTTTAGATATATGATATTGTAATTTTATTCCATTCTTATCTATAATTAATCCAAGAAATTCTATCTCAAATTTTTCTATAATAGCTTTCTTTTCAGATAAGACTATTCATTCTTTTTGACATTCTTTTAGGAATTTTATAATATGATTTTTATGATCATTTTTATTTTCTGAACATATTAGTATATCATCAATGTATACTAATAAGAAATCATTATATTTTCTATAAATATTATCCATTATTCTTTTAAATATTTGAGGTGCATTTTTTAATCCAAATGGCATAACTATCTATTCATATTTACCTTAAGGCGTGCTAAATGCCGTATATGGTATTGATTCTTCTTCCATTTTGATTTGCCAAAATCCTGACTTACAATCAAATTTTGAACAATACTCTTTTCCTTTTGCAATGTTTATTAAAACATCTTTATTTGGTAAAAAATATCCATAAAATTTTGTGTATTTATTTAATTCTTTATAATTTATTACCATTCTTGATTTTCTTCTTACTTGTTCAGAGTGTTTTATTACCATAAAGGCTGGACTACTATGTGGTCTATTACTAGCTGTGATTAATTTCATATTTTTTAATTCTTCAATTTGTTTTCTAAATTCTTGAGTATCTTGTATAGTGTACATCATTGATTTTACTCTTATTATTACATTTTCAGTTAATTCTATTTTTGCTCTTGGATATTCAAGTTTCCAATAAGCTAATGGATTTTCATTATAGACATTTCCTATCTTTTTTATTATCTCTTCTATTAATTCTGATTTTTCTGTTGTTTGTATTTTTTGTATTTTAACAGTTATTTTTATTGGTATTTTTATTGTCCTTTCACCACACTGGGTTAGCTGAACTCTGTATGGTTTAAATTCTCTTGAAATTTTTAGTAGATGTTCACATGGTGTTTTTAACATAATCATATAATTATTTTGTTGGTAATATTAAAATTGTTGAACAAAGTCATTTCCTAATAATATATCATATTCTAATACATCATATGCATATACTTTGTTTATAGTTATTTGTTTACTTAGATTTCTATCTTTTCTTTATTTTTAGTAATAGGTGTCGATATTCCCGTGACACCTGTTATTTTTATAGTATTATCATTGTTTCAATTTTTTAACAAAAATGTCTTGATAATAGTTATCTTACTTCTTGTATCTATTAAGACACATGTTGTTATATTAGTTTCTACAATAGTAATTTGTATATATACTGCCAATGAAAATGTTATTACATTATTCATTCTTTTGGACAAAATAATGTCTTATTATTATGTGTTATATAGATTCCTTCTTTATTAATATTATAATGATTTAAGGTTTGTAAAAAAACTCATTCCTAATAATATATGATAATGATCTCCTATACTATTATTTACATAACATGACATTATCATTTCTTTTCCATCTAAAACTATTGGTATCTTTACTTCTAATTCACTAGTGTGTGTTTTTCCATCAAAATTGATATATTTATAAGGTTCTACCATTCTTTTTGTTAATCATTTATCTCTATTTCTTGATATATGACAGTTTGCCGCTCCTATATCAATTATGATATTTTTTTCTTTTTATATATTCTATTCCATTAAAATATTCTCCATATATTTGCATACTTCCTATATTCATTTTTACCATTATTTCTCGACTTATGTTTTTTCTTGGTATTATAGATGTACTATTATTTCTTCTTAATCTTTCATCTTTAAATTCTATTAAAGAATTATTTTCTATTTTTTCTGTTACATCTGGTTTTGTTTTATATATTTCTAATTCATATATTTCTGGTAATAGGTTTAGTTGTTTGTTTGGTTCTACAATATTTAATATGTCTTTACATTCTTTGTGAATTTCTATATAGGGTTTTTTAGAATAAATGTTTCCATAGTTTGAATTAGTAAATGTATATAATGCTCTGTATTCTATGGTCATAATATGATTTCCTTCTTCCATAATATCATTTCTATGTATTTTAAAATGTAATCCTAATACTTTATTAAAATCTTTATCTTTTATTGATACGCAATTTTTGGATAACATGTAAATATTAATTTTTTGTATGCTAAGTTTCCTTCTATAGTTCCTAAATGACTATTATTAGTATTTAATATTCTTCCATCATGTAAACTTACTATTATTGGTGAATCTATTCCTTCTCTAAATAAGGATTTGAACATTAATTGTATTCCTGCTAGATAAACGTATTGTATCTTTTCTTTTTGTTTTTGTTTTACTTTTGTCATTAATTGGTCAACTGTGAATTTTGTTAGTAATGCTAATTTATGACTTCCTGAAACTGTTCTTATATCTATTAATATTTCTATCTTATGATATTCACTTATAGATACTCTTTCTCTTATAAATATTTTATCGAATATTTTCCATTCTCCTAATTTTAAATCTAATGATAATTTTTCTATTTTTCTAAATATATTATTATCAAATGTTACTTTTAATCCATATCCTTCAAAATTTTCTATTTCTTGTTTTTATTCTATAGTTTTAGTTTCTTCTATTTCGTGATTCATTTTGATTCTGATATATAAACCTCTTCTCCTTCATATTTATTAATATCTGTTATTTCTTTTAAATCGCTTTCTATTTCTTCATATTCTTGTTGTAAAATTTTAACTTTCTTTTTAGTACAATCAGGGCTTATATGTCCTATTTCTCCACAATTCCAGCATTTGCATTGTCTTTTTTTATCATTTTTAAACTCTTTTCTTTTTGGTTGATATTTTTTTTTATAATATCTTTTATTTGGTTTTTGATATTTCTTTTTGAACTGTTTATATTTTTTATACTTTTTTTGTTTGAATTTTCTTTTATATTTTCTTTCTGGTGCAATTAATAGGTCTTTCTATTTCTTCGCAACAGATTCTTGTTAATTTTTCAGACTTTTTCATTAGTTGTCTATTTTTACATATTTCTGCTAATATTTCAAATATGAATTTTATTCTACTTCATAATGTATCTGGTACAGGATTATCCTTTATATATCTTTCATATTCTATCTTAAAATATATATTTCATGTTCCTGGTAATTTAGCAAAATACATTTCTAAGTATGGTCCTTGATTTTCGTTACTATAAAATTGGGTATAATAGAAATTTCTAAATTGACATGTATATTCTTTTATTTTAAACATATCACATATCATAATGTTTATCAATCCTAATCTTGCTTTTAATTTTTCTCTTCTAGCTTTTTCTTCTGAATTTTTTTATCCAATTTTCTCCTAGAAATTCGACTGATATATATTCTACTAACTTTTTTATTTCCTCTTGTGAGGTTTTTTGCATTTCTGTTTGTATATTTCTTCTCATTAATAATTTAGTATTTTCAGTTACTCATTCCCACTAATTTCTTACATCTCCTTCAAATGATACTATTAAATAGTCAATTCTTCTATCCGTAGATTCCCATGTATCATCTTGATTATATAAAAAGAATAATATCATCGCATCTGTCCATTGTAACAAGACTTTCTTAGTGTCTATTTTACAATCTAAATCTAGAGCCTGTTTGGCCCCCATTTAATTCTCATTCTCATTTTTTTTTCTCTTTTTCATTTCAATCACACATTTTTCAAATAAAATAATATTACACACAAATTTAAAAAATTTCATCATTTTTTCACCACATATTCTTCCATCAGTCACTATTCCAAAATTTCTATTCTCATTAAAATCAACATTAAACACACTTCTAGTTTTGCTCCTCCATGATTTATTGGTTTATTGTAGTCTGAGTTTGGGGTAAATTGATCTTTATATTTTTCTATTCTATGTTGTGGTATAATTCTATCATAGTACTGCCTATAAGGTCTATGTGGCATTGGTGCATATCCTCCTTCTAATTCAGGAAATTCCAATTTTGGATTGCTTGTACTTCCTGGTGTTGGTGCTGGTGCTGGTGCTGGTGCTGGTGCTGGTGCTGGTGCTGGTCCTCCACCAGTATTCATTAATATTTCATAATTTTCTAATTCTTCTATACTTAATTGGTCAAAGTTTTCTATTAGATTATCTATTTCTTCATTCACCATCTTTTTTATTTTTTTTTCTCTTTCTTCTGCATATTTTTCAAATTCTTTTTCTTGTTCTAGAATTATTGGTAATATTTCTTTCCTAAATCTATCATCCATACTTCCAGGTTCATAATATCCTTCTGTTTCTACATGTTTCTTTCCTATTCTTGTCATTTCTCCTTTTATTTTATTTTTATCTACTTTTTTATCTGTTGATTTCATATTTTGTTTCATTTCATTTCTACTTCATCTTTTAATTTCTTAATTTCGTTTATTAATTCTTTTATTATTTTCTTTAGTTCATCAAATGATTTTGAAAAAACAATTATATTTTCCCACTTTTTACTTCTAATAAATATGATAATCTACACTTATTAATTTCAAAATATTTTGCTTTTAATTCTAGTTTTTCGATTTTTAGTTTCCCTAACATTTTTTCTTATGATTTATTTATATCTCCTGGTGTTCCTAGTATATTTGAGATTTTTTTTCTTGTATTTTGTTTAGATTTTTAACAATATTATTAAGTTTTCTAACTATTTTATCATTACTCATTTATAACTTATGATGATTCATATATTTCTCTATAATATAAAATACTTTCAAATTCTTTATTAATCATTTCATATACATATCTATCTTTTATAGATCCTATGCTTAATTTATGTAGTATTTATTCTTTTATTTTTCTAGGTAATTTTTTTATTATATTTAAGGTTAATATTTTTGATTTATTAGGAATAGGTTCATAAAATATTTTATATCATTTTTCTTCTTCTAATTTATAATAGTTATCTATCTTCTTAATTTTAATTTCCATAATTACTTATATTATTTTCTATTATAGCAGATATTTCTTCTCGATCTATAGTTTCTAGAATAGTTTCCCATATCATAAGATCTCTTATTATACTAATTTATGTTTTTTCTAATATCTAAAGGTATATCTTTTAATTTTATAAGTATGATTTTTAAGGTTTCTTTCTCTATTATAGATTTTTATATTATTATACCAAAATTATCTTTTTTAATCACATATCTATTTTCTAAATCTTTTATTATAATGTTATGATCTATGGTTCTGATACCAGTTAGAGTGGGGGTACTAAGACCGTCTACAAATTCTTCAAAATTTACAAAATATTTTAATATTCTAAAATTATCTTAAGGATATGTAAAATCTTAGTGTTAATCTATATTTTATTTTTTTATATTTTAGTGGTAACCTATTTTTTATTGGTCTTCTCATTTAATAACTTGTTTTATATTCTTTTTGTATTATAGGGACTATGTTGCAATTTTTTAAATTAAGGGTATTTTGGAAAGATTATTATGTAAAGGCTATTCTTCAAATTTCTAGTTTTTTGTAGTCTATTTTTATAAATCAACTATTTGAAATGACTATTTAAAGATATTTCCTCGTCCCCCATTCAAATGAGTTTAGACCTTTTTATCTACAAGCATTTCAGATATATATAAGTTATCGCGTCAACTCAAAATGTGAATTTCTCACACCAAAATTAAATAAATAAATAAATAATAATAATAATAATAAAAGCTTTCACCTCTCCTCTTTAGCGCACGGCCCAACACTGCAATACACAATCTGCATCCATAAGTCACCTCCAACGATTGTAAAACGGAAATTACATACAAACAATCAATTATTATGACGTATGTCAACCACACACTTTTTAATAAAATAATATTAGAAGTAAATTTAAAAATTTCTTTATTTTTTAACCACACATTTTTTATCAATACACTATTCCAAAATACATTTTTTTTTACAAGAATGAGACTCGAGCAAGGTGTATATACTAATAAAATATAATTTTTTAAAAATAACATTTTCACACTATCGAACATTTTTCTATTTCTAGTTGTTCAATTTTGCCATTGTTTAAGCCCCATTTTTTCATCAAAATACATTTTTCAATAGTGATTTGACTTCATTTTAATCACAATTTCAATAAAATGATATTACATGCAAACCTAAAATTTTTCTCTATTTTTTAACCACACATTCTCCATCATAACATTATTTCAAAATGCAATTTTTTGAAAAAAAAAAAAAAAATTGGGGTTCAAACAACCCCTAATTCTCATGCTCCTCTTTAGACAAAGGGTAGATTTTCATTCCATTCATTATTATGGAAGGAAAAGTGTGTATTTTGAGATTGATCATTCAATTTTTCCTTTCAGCAACAAGGTGAGTAATCCAGATTTAGGTTAAACTTAATTCATAAATGAAATAACACTCCATTTTCAGAATTTCCGTTTTTAGTTAATTTTGTCTCGTGTTTATATATATATCGTTATTTTTTTTTTCTCTTTTTCCTTGGTGGTGTGTCGATATAAATAAGAATAATTTGTGTAGTCATATGTTATTTCACTTCCACTATTCCTCGCCCACTTTTTTTTTGGCAATAGGAACAAATTGTAGACTCAATTGTAAAAAAAAATTTATCCCTTTAATGAACAAATTTCATGTAAAACAAAACGAATGGTATTCGGTATACAATTTTATTTTATTTTTTCGGGAGCAATTGGAACAAATTCTAGAGTCAATTGTAAAAAAAAAAAAATTATCTCTTTAATGGACAATTTTCATGAAAAGTAAAGTCAAATGGATACAAAACTTTATAAACGTTTTTTATGCGAAAAATTATACCAATAAAAAACAATTAATTACAATTCCCAGTAAAACAAGTTATAGGCAATTCAATTTTATGCAATTCATTTTCTTTTCACCCAAATTTCATATTTGCAATCAAACAGACCATAACAGAAAAGAGGTGGTAAGTACCCAAAGCTTTTCCACCATATATTTCACAATAAATAATTTTGAACGTAATCTCAATTTTTTTTAAATCTCGAAAATTTCTTTTAACTTCTCAAAAGTCCAAACGAGCTCGAATTGATACGCTATTCAAAACAATTAGATTTTCAACAAAGGCATTTCTTTGTGTTCAAAACATAAAATAATTATTTGGGGCTTTTTCAATTCATCTTTCATTTATATGGGGCCAGCCATTTTCATTATAGATTTTCAATGCCAGCTAAAAAATATAAGGGTCCGTTTGGTTGAAAGGGTGAAAAATGAGTGGAAAGAAAATGAATGGTAGGAAATTGAATTGAATATAATTTGTTTTTAAAGGGAATTGTAATTAATTGTGCTTGATTGGTATAATTTTTCACCTAATCCGTTTGACTTTATTTTTCATGCAAATTGTTACCTTTTGAGATAAATTTTTTCACAATCTGTATTAAAATTTGTTTGGATTGCAAAAAAGTAAAAGAAAAAATTAAAAAAAATAATTTTTGAATTTTTTTTGTGTTTGTTTGACTTTATTTTTCATGCAAATTGTCAATTAAATGGATAAATATTTTTACCATTGGATTTAGAATATGTTTCCATTTCTAAAAAGTTTTTAAAAAAAAAAAAAAAAAAGATAGAAAATATTTTCCCACCATACCCATAGGAAAATAAAAGATGGAAAATGTGTTTTAAATAGTTGTACCTAGAAAAGGGGTGAAAATGAATTCTATGGAAAAGTTATGCAATCAAACACCAAATTTAAGGGTGAAAATGTTTTCCTTTTCCACCCAATTCCACTCCAATCAAACAGGGCCTAAGATTTCTCAATACCTAGTCGACCACCCTCACATGCATTTTCAATTGAGTCACGCTATAGTACCTGTTTGTTTGACCGCTTAGATGATCACACGTACACATATTGGAAAGAAAAATATTTTTTTATTTTCGTGGGACCCACACACCCATGTAAGTGGTCATCCAAGTGAGTTCTTTAGGATTTTTCTTTTCAATTCCCTACACACTTTTCGAAATCTATCTTTTCTTTTGTCAGTTGGTGCACGGAAGAAAATTGAGCCGTGCTTCTCTACCACAACCATGTTACCTTACCATCATGGTTGACCTCATGAATGACCTCAGCCCAACCACTTCTCTCACATGATGTCGGGTCCCACCTCATTAAATTTAATATTTTTGCCCCCCATGTGAGGGGAGTGGTGGGGTCGAGGTCATCCATGAGGACCAAGTAGAATAATTCTTCTCTACCATGGGGTTTAGACCCTACAAAAAAAACACATTGCATTTTCTTCCGTGCTTCTCTGCCATGGGGTTTAGACCCTACAAAAGAAACACGCAAACAAAAAAAAGAATGACATAATGCACTCTTGAGCTACAAAAAAAAAAAAAAAAATAGAATGACATAATGCATTCTTGAGCTCAAGAGAAAAAAAAAAAGAATGACATAATGCACTCTTGAGCTCAAGAGAATCTCTACTCTTGAGCTCAAGAATTGCACTCTTGAGTAGAGATACTCTTGAGCTCAAGAGTGCAATTCTTGAGCTCAAGAGTAGAGATTCTCTTGAGCTCAAGAGTGCATTATGTCATTGCACTCTTGAGCTCAAGAGAAGAGATTCTCTTGAGCTCAAGAGTGCATTATGTCATTCTTTTTTTTTTTGTAGGGTCTGTCAAACCCAATTAAGTAAATCCCACTTGTCTAGCATATATAAGCCATTCTGTCCCATTGTCCACCATCAAGCTTTCATTTTTTAATCATCGACTAAAGAACAAGCGCGAGTAAAAGAGGCAATGGCTGATGGCTGGGTAGCAAGTGAGTCCTTTTGTTATCTTCTTTAAATGATTTTTAGTTCATTAACTAAATTTTATCTTTTCTTATAGGAAATGAAAATCCAATGGCGCACACTACAACAGGGAGCTCAACTTTCAATTTCATTTGGACACCATTCTGTGCTGCCTCAGTTTTCATGAGATCCCACATTTGGAACATATTTATAATCATTCCAAATGATCGAAGTGTTGCCTTAATTATTCCTGTTTTGCTCAGCTTCCTCCAGTTGAAGTACCAAGGGTTAGAGAAGACTCCATTTACAACTCATTCCAAAACAATGAGTCTTGCAGTTTTTAGTGCCATAATGTATTTCTACCTCGCATTTGGTGCAAAATTGAGGTTTGGTTTACCTGGTGAAACCCGAACTTTCTTCACTGCTTTAAGTCTCAATTGTACGGTGTTTTTTGGCAATTTGGCAGTGGCTTCATTGACGTCGATCTTCTTTTCCGATTCAATTAGACCTTTTCTATATGTCATATGTATAATGGTATCATCAAGTGAATTGTTGTATTGGGTTTACCAGAGGGTGGAAGACATATTTACAAGATGTATTTATAGGTTCTTGATCGATCTATGGAGACGGTGGTTCGCATACTCATCTATGGCGCCCAGACCTTTACTTCCAGTGAGAGTGACGGACACATTACCATCTCTATGATTTTCGGTATTGGGTTGTTATTAGATTTTAGAAATGGGTTAGGGGTGTATTGATTGGGCTAAGAAAAGAAGATGTATTTATAGGTTCTTGATCGATCTATGGAGACGGTGGTTCGCATACTTATCTATGAACAAAATAATTTTTCTATACATTTTACCTATGAAATAACATTTTACTGCAATGAACACAATCTTTAATTACTTTGTGAATCGCTTGTCATGATGCCTTTCTAGTATGCTTTGCAATATTTAGATATTTTATTAGCAATAAGCATTATTAATATTTTTAGAACTGTGAAGTAGATCACCTAAAAACACTTGACACGTGATTATTGATCTTGAACACTTGAAAAGGATTGTGCTAGTTTATATATTTATATTATGGACCACATATTAAATTCAATGAAAAATAAAATAAAATTGAAGATACTCTCCGACAGCCAAGCACATTTATAGTAGGGAAAAATTGTGGTAAAACAATTAAAAATAAATAAATAAAAATCTTAACAGCTTAACCTTCGAACATTAATTCTTTTCCATAATTTTTTTTTTCTTAAAAATTTGCGAACCCAAGTGGCCACCGAACTGTGAATTAAGGGTTTCAATTTGGTCACTAAACTCTTTTTCTTCTATAAAATGGTTACGAGACTTTATTTCACGTAGATCATTCCATTTATCGCATTCACTAAAATTTTCATTAAGATTAGTTATGGAACCAGACTGAATTCTCACATGGAACAAAATACAAAGTTAAGTGACATTTTTAAAATAAATTAAAAATGAAGGAATAAATAAATTGATACAAAGTCAAATATGATGCTAATCTCTTTGAAAGCATCCAAAATTATTAGAATCCAGCATTCATTGAATACGATTAAAAATTTAGGCTTTTTTAAATACTATATATGAAATTCCTAGTCTTAGTGATACTCTAATTTTTTTATTTACAGATAATATTATTTTATTAAAAAATGTAGAGTTGAAAATAAGATAGGAATATTGTATTAAAATTTTAAAGGATCTCAAACAAGGGCTAAACTACTTGAGTTTTTTTCGTGAAGAATGGATATTGTTAAGCTAGCTGCATACTAGACTTGTAGAATAGATATCCACCATCTCATATTGGTAATCGATAAACTAAGATAAAAAAAAAAAAAAAAAAAAAAAAAACTTGTATAAAACTAGTTAAGAATAATTAATTAATTCCATTAAAGATCAATTTATGCCTTAATACATACATACATACATATATACGAGACAGATCATCCAACTCATAAATTTGACATATTTATTTGACAAATATTGTAACTTTTAATTTAAATCAATTCAACGCTCAATATGTATTTTACTGAGATCACGGAAGAGTAAGTTATAACTACTTGAGATCCATAAGATATGGAGCGTTTGATTGACTTAAATTAAAGGTCACGATTATTTGTCAAATAAGTGTGTCAAATTTATGAGTAGGAGGATCCGTTTCGATATAAGAAGTACCTCAAATTTCTAATTGTTTGATAATTAGAGATAGAACTCTATAATCAATTTCAAATGGGACCTAAAAGAATTTTATGAAGGGTCTTTTAAAAAATAATTAGATACAATAAATTATACAACTGAAATTTTGTTGATGATCTTCAACATTTTTGTCGGTGACTCAAGGGAACTATTAGAATCAATACAGTCGATTATCATCAATGCACCTTCATTAGTGACTACTAATATTAATGTCATTTAAGATCAGTGGGGATGCCAATAAGTCGAGTCAAAAATTGAAGTTCGGGCTCAGCTCAAGTAAAAATGGATTGGACTTTTTTTTTGCCAGTGTCGAGTCGAGCTTTTACTCAACCAAAAAATCTAGGCTCGATTAGAAATTTCGGCTCGAACCTTAGGGTCGAGTTGGCCAGCTCTTTTTTTTTTTATGTATTATATAGTTGCCTTAACAGACAGATATACAGCTACACCTGCCTTGTACAGTTGGCAACAATTTTTTTTTTTAAGTTTTTGCAGTTTTTTCTTATTTATTTTTCAGGTTCGGCTCACTACAAACCGAAAATACCCCGTCTACAATTTTTCATTCCTTTTTTTTTTTTTTTGGGAATTAAATCCTGTTTATGGCAGGCAATTAATGGAAAGACGTGAAATCGGGTGATTCAAAAATACATTAGTTACAAATTATGGTTTTAATTTTGGAAAAGTAGTATTTTTAAACATATTTAATCTAGTATTTTTAATTAACATTCTCATGAGATAGTAAGATGTCAATTAATATTTTATGTTAAGGCATATATAAATTTTTCCAAATAACTAAAAGCAAATGTGTCAGCCCAATTCCCATTATCCCATATAACCAAAGCTCTAAGACCCTGTTTGATAGCAGTTATTTTTTAGGGAAGTTGGAAATTTTTTTCAAAATTTTCTCTTTTATACTTTTTTTTGCCATGAAAAATGTTTGTCACCAATTTCTAGGTATAACCCCTTGAAGCACAAATAATTTATTTTCTTATGATTTTGGTGAAAATTTATTTTACACCTTGTTGGGTATTTTTTTTTTTTTTTTGACTTTTTGACAATGGAAACATATTCTAAATTCAATGATAAAAAAATTTATTCATTTAATTGATAATTTGCATGAAAAACGAAGCCAAACGAACACTAAAAATTTATGAAAATATTTTTTTTACCTTTTTTTTTTTTTTTTTACTTTTTCGCAATCCAAACAAATTTTAATACAGATTGTAAAAAAAATTTATCCAAAAAAGTAACAATTTGCATGAAAAACAAAGTCAAACAGATTAGGTGAAAAATTATACCAATCAAACATAATTAATTACAATTTTCACACAAATGAATTCTAGGCAAATCAATTCACTTCAATTCATTTTTTTTCCATTCATTTTTCACCATTGCAATCAAACGAACCATAAGAGAAACAATACTCTTTACTAAACACTGTAAAATTTAAATCCCATAAAATTTTGGGTTGATAAGGGATTTATGAACAAACTACCTGAACTTAGTCATTAGCTGCAAATTCAACTTTTTATTCCGTCGTTGGTCACGTTTCAAGTCTACGCGTCATATTAAGATACCGTACCGTTAATGTGATTTTATAATTACAAAATGAGAAGAATTTTATCTTCTACGACTATCATATTAATTTCTCCGTGTGACAGCTATGCTCCAACGTCACTTTAATTTTAGAACATGACAACCATTTTAGTAAATTATGTATAAAATTAAAGTAGACTAAAGTGGATAATTATGTATAAAATTAAATGGGATAGTATTAGTGCTGATTAAAGTGGATACAATGTGCAAGTTTTTCATTCAAAAAGAATGTTATTTGCACTATATTTCTTATCCTACCTAAATCACGTCCTCGCTCTGTATTTACTATTTAGTCATCCGAACTGCTTAGAAAAGATAGTGCAAACAATCTTTTGAATAATAAAATTTAAAATATTATTTACCTTAACTAATCGACCCTAATACTAGTCTATTTATTTTAATTTTATACTTCAATTTTTATACGGTCTAATTCGATATACCAAATACAATCTAAAAGTTTACTTCAATCCGCTCTAAAATTGTACGCGAAACATGTCCTAATTCATTTAACCTTAACTGTGCTATTGTGATGGAAAATAAGCTGTGTCAGCCCCACATAATTTGTGTGGTTGAATGCAATCTTCATCCCCACATAATTTGTGTCAGCCAAAATTTTTTGTAAAATGAATTTTGCTATTTGTACACTGATTTTTTTTACGAAAAGTCTGATTTTGCATTGATGGAGGATAAAAGATAGATTATTTATACATTACTACACAAAAGTAAATTGTTGAATGACTAGTTAACTTAGATATTTTTACATTACAGATACTTGGTCAGGGCCATAGGAACTGAATAGGCTCAGACATAATTAGAGCTGCACAAAAAAATTGTGAAACTGCAAATTCAATCGAAGTCGTTGGTTTGGATTCATGTAGATCTGTAATTTTTTTCTCTAAAATCGAACCAAACCAAACCGTTTCAAAATGGTTTGATTTAGGTTTCAATTAAATTAATGTAAAATTATAAGTACTTCAATTCCACTCCAATCAAACAGGGCCTAAGATTTCTCAATGCCTAGTTGACCACCCTCATATGCATTTTCAATTGAGTCATGCTATAGTGCCCGCTTATTTGACCGCTTGAATGATCACACCCACACATATTAGAAAGAAAAATATTATTTTATTTTCGCAGGACCCACACATCCATATAAGTGGTCAGTTCTTTAGCATTTTTCTTTTCAATCCCCCCCCACCCCCACCCCCACCCCCACCCCCACCCCCACACTTCTTGGAATCTACCTTTTCTTTTTTCAGTTTGTGCACGGAAGAAAAATGAGCTGTGCTTCTCTTAGACCCTGCAAAAGAAAGACAAAAAAAAAAAGGATGTCGAGCAGTTTGGTGTTGTAAGACCCATGAAGGAGGATCTTTTGGGACAACAAGCAGAAGGACATACGAATACTGATTATAGAGGGCATATTTTGCGGTTTACCTCCTCGGACTGGAGAGGGGTCAAAGGCTCGAGATCCAGGATTTAGTCTGACGCAAGTTGGGACACATGGGTCATAAAAAAAAAAAAAAAGATGTAGAAAAAAAAGCACGTCACTTTTAGTGAAATTGATTTCTTCTCCTTTAGTGAACAGTACTGTTCACTAAAGGAGAAGAAATCAATTTCACTAAAAGTGACGTGCTTCTGTTCACTAAAGGAGAAGAAATCAATTTCACTAAAAGTGACGTGCTTTTTTTTCTACATCTGAAGAAAAGTCTTGGTGTCGGCCTTTTTTCCCCTCTTTGGTTTGTTATAAATAAGCCATTGGAAATGAAAATCCAATGGCGCACACTACAACAGGGAGCTCAACTTTCAATTTCATTTGGACACCATTCTGTGCTGCCTCAGTTTTCATGAGATCCCACATTTGGAACATATTTATAATCACTCAAAATGATCGAAGTGCTGCCTTAATTATTCCTGTGTTGCTCAGCTTCCTCCAGTTGATGTACCAAGGGATAGAGAAGACTCCATTTACAACTCATTTCAAAACAATGAGAGTCGCAGTTTTGAGTGTCATAATGTATTACTACCTCGCATTTGGTGCAAAATTGAGGTTTGGTTTACCTGGTGAAACCCGAACTTTCTTCACTGCTTTAAGTCTCAATTGTACGGTGTTTTTTGGCAATATGGCAGTGGCTTCATTGACGTCGATCTTCTTTTCCGATTCAATTAGGCCTTTTCTATATGTCATATGTATAATGGTATCATCAAGTGAATTGTTGTATTGGGTTTACCAGAGGGTGGAAGACATATTTACAAGATGTATTTATAGGTTCTTGATCGATCTATGGAGACGGTGGTTCGCATACTCATCTATGGAGCCCAGATATTTACTTCCAAGGTGATTGCAATTTTCTGATAAGAACAGTATTTATAGGACGAGCATTTTAGCTTTTATGTTCCACAAGTTTTTCTTTTTTATGTTGTAATGTGTTATTTTTCAATTCAAATCCAATTGGCTTTTGTATATTTGATAGATTTCTTAATTTTTCGATTTATTCATATATGTTTACCTATTTCAATTAAGACAGAAAACAAAACAAAACAAAGAAGATATTGGGCTTTACTTCTTGGTTGGTTTGAAAAACAAATTAAGAAATGGGTCTCTTAATTTGTTGCTGATTTTCTTTATTTTTCTTTATCATTGACTTCTGAGGTTTGGCCATGAAATGTTAGTAGTGTTGAGTAATTTGCTATCAACAAGTACTTGTATTAAACAAAATTGGAGTAATGAACAAAATATTTTTTCTATACATTTTACCTATGAAATAACATTTTACTGCAATGAACACAATCTTTAATTACTTTGTGAATTGCTTGTCATGATGCCTTTCTAGTATGCTTTGCAATCCAATGAAGAAAAAAAAATTGAAGATACTCTTCGACAGCCAAGCACATTTATAGTAGGGAAAAATTGTGGTAAAACAATTAAAAATAAATAAATAAATAAAGCTTAAGTGACTGAATTCTCACGTGAAATAAAACATAAAGTTAAGTGACTTTTTTAATTAAATAAATTAAAACAAAGTCAAATATGATACTACTCTCTTTGAAAGCATCCAAAATTATTAGAATCTAGTATTCATTGAATACGATTAAAAATTTAGGCACTTTTAAATACTATCTGGAATTTTTAGTCTTAGTGATACTCTAATTTTTTTTTTTTATATGTAATATTATTTTATTAAAAAATATAGGGTTGAAAATAAGAGAGGAAAATTGTATTAAAATTTTAAAGAGTGTCAAACAAGGGCTAAGCTACTTGACTTTTTTCATTGAAATATATTTATATTTCAACAAGAAGCACCTAAAACTTCTAATTGTTTGATAAATTAGAGATAGAACGCTAAAATCAATTTCAAATAGGACCTAACAGAATTTTATGAAGGGTCTTTTAAAAAATAATTAGACACAATAAATTATACAACTGAAATTTTGTTGATGATCTTCAACATTTTTTTGTCATTGACTCAAGGGAATTATTAAAATCAATACAGTCGGTTATCGTCAATGCACCTTCACTAGTGAATACCAATAGTAATGTCATTTAAGAGCAATGAGGATGTCAATAAGTCGAGCCGAAACTCGAAGTTCGGGCTCAACTCAAGTAAAAATGGATCGGACTTTATTGGCTAGAGTCGAGCTGAGCTTTTACTCGATCAAAAAATCTAGGCTCAAACCTTAGGGCCGAGTTGGCTTGAGCCAATGGGTTATCAGCCACACCTCCATTAGTGATTACAAATGGTAATTTTGTCGGTGATGTCCTCGACAAATTATTATCGATAGTGTTTCCTGAAGAAATTGGTTCTATTGACAAAAGTATATTTCTATTTTTTAAGTAAGTTTGCAGACAAAATATTTCATCCATAAGTTAACATAATTTTTGTTTTTTTTTGTTTTTTAAATTTGTATTATTACATACAGAAATGTTTTTTTGAGTTATTTTATTCTCGAAGAATTTTTTTCATCATTAATATTTAATAACAATAGAAAGAGGATTACCATACAAATATTAATACAACCCTCAATTAATAACAGGAGAAAGATATAACCGTACAAATTTACATAAAAAACCACTAGAGACAACCGGGCGATGCAGGGGAGGCTGTGTCGATTTACCTGTTTAATTAATTATTTATTTATTATACATTTTTAAAATTTTTAAATACTTTTTATATTGAAAACGTAAAAATATAATAAAATAAAATAAATTCGGAGGGATTCGGGTAATTCAGAATGGGACGATGTTTTCCGTCCCTATCCTCACCTCCATCCCCGACCGCGCTACACGAACAGGAAATGGTGACAGGGTTTTCCTCCGACTGACGTGGCATTAACCACAGGAAAAAAAAACGAAAACTAAGGGTGCGTTCTCTTCGTGTTTCTGTTTTGTGTTTTGAGTTTTGAAATTCGTTTTGTGTTTTGTGTTTTTAGTGTCTGTTTTGAGATTATTGAAAATGCGTTCTCTTTGTCATTTTGAAAAACAGTTTCTCAAAACAGAAAACGCGTTCTCTTTGCACTTTTTTAGAATATTATTTGATAATATTTTATTCAATAAATTTGATTATTCAATTAACTTTAATTGTTTAATGTTAATATATTATTAAATATATTATAAACCTGAAATTTCTTTGAATTTTGAAATATCTTTGAATCATGAAATATTTTTTCATATATTAAAATAACATATAAATTTGTGAAAATTTTTATTAATATTATTTTATTCTAAAAATATAATTATTCAATTAATTTTAATAGTTTAATGCTAATGTAGTATAAAATAACATATAAGTGTAAAATATTTATGCATTTTCAAAAAAAATTCCACTTTTAATAAAATAACATATACATTTCAATAATAAACACTTGTATAAAATTAAATATATTTTTTGGGATTGCATGAAATCGATAATAAGTTTATTTTTCCATACAAAATAAACATAGAAAATAGAAGAGAGAGAAGGCACAGATGAAGGAAGACTTTTTTTTTTTTTTTTTGATGGAAGAAGGAACACTGTTGAAAAATGGAGTGTTTCGCGTGTTTTCAATTTTTTCGAGTTTTGCACAGAAAACGTCCAAAACGAAAAAAACTCGTTTTGGGTTTTGTGTGTAATTTTTTTTGGTGTTTTGAAAAACTCGTTTTCCAAAACGACAAAGAGAACGCGTTTTCGTCGTTTTGAAAAACAGAAAACAGAAAACGGTCCCAAAACGACAAAGAGAACGCAGCCTAAAAATCCCAAGACTAAAAGTCAAAAGACTCAAAACACACCATTTCTCCCACAGTAGATATTCCCCAAAAACGAAACCTAAGCCGCCTCCGACATCAAAGCTCCCAAACTGAAACCGAAACCGAAACCTCACCATCTCCGGGCGCACGTCAGACGAAGGTACCGGCGGCACGCAGACGAAACTTTCCTTTCTTTTGATTTTGAGTTTATTTAATTTTTCAACTGACGCCAAATGCGCAATCGATCGTGTTTGATTCCGTCGATTTAACCATTTGTACGTCGTTGATGATATTTGGGTGGACCTTAAATTTTACGAATGATTCGTATTGTTGTACTTTTCTTCATATATTTCGTTTTCATTGAAATATTTATGTAGCGAATGTGTGAAATATTTCTCTGTTCGGTGGTGTTGGCGAGAGATCATTCTTAGACTTGCGTTTGGAAGGCATTTTTTTCCCATTTTTGCTGAGGTCTGGTACATAGATTGGGGATTCGTAGACATTATTGAGGCTGAATATGTATATTTTTCACATTATATCTTTTGAATGAAATGCTGGATTGGGGAAGAAATAATGGAATCGTCCTTCTCATCGTAGAGTTGATCGTCAAATTGTTTGTTCGCCTGGCATATACGTGGATTGACTTTATATTCTGCATTTGTTCCTTTTTTTAGCTTCTTACATCCGCACTACTACTGATGAGTAAAGTCTAGACGCTGCATTTGCTGGAAATTGATTTGTAAACTGTAATTATGCGTTCTTCATTATGCGGTTTTCATAGGTTAGTTAGAATTATATGAGATTCAGTATTGAAGTGGTATATATAATTCTTTATAGTGACTTCGAATTCACTTGTGTTTACTGTGCGATTTATTCCTACCGCAGAATGGGCGGAAGAGAATATAGGAATGTGTCATAGTTGCAGAGCTAGGGGCCATTTCTTTACAGAATGCCCAAGGAAACGTCCATGCCCAGAATGCAAGCATGGATTTGAGAAGTGTTTCAAGGTCGAGAAGGAAACAGCAAATAAAGGGAGACTATTTCTATGTTGCAGTGAAAACTGTGGATTTTGGGATTGGGTTGTCAAAGAAGAATGTAGCGGTGAATCGTCTAGCGATAATGCTGAAGTAGTTAAGCTTGGGACGACCATGAATGATGATGCAATGTCCCAAATGTTCAAATCTCGAGTTCACCTCAACGATGACGAAGACCTACTCATTTCGGTGAACCTAAAAATATGCAAGCCAAATTCTAGTACGGGAGCAAATGCAAGCAGGAAGCGACCGACGTGACTATTACATAAAACATTGCTCTATGTTCTGGACACAACTTTTGTATATGTAGCTCAGGAGATTGTATAAAAAATTGCTCCATGTTCTCGAGATCACTCTTGTTTTCTGTAAAAATCAATGGAAATTGGAATGCCTCTTTTTTTTAAGTGTTATCAGGAGTGCCTCTTTTTTGTGTGAATGACAAATGCATTAGAGTCTAATGAAAGGTGATTGGGACCTCATTAATGTCAAATTAAATTAGCAGGAGTGAATATAGTTGAAGGAAACATCAGTACTGTCCAAGGAAATTAACAGATATGGTGAACCTGTGAACAAACTATATTACTGGAAACCAAAAAACAGATTCATAATTCCATAAATTATAGAACTAATTGCAATGTATTAGTAACAACTCTAGTTGACAAATAAAGTTCCCTTGGTACATACAAAGAGTAGTATCAAGTTCCAGTACACAGAAAACAACAACCATTCACATTACACTTCAAAAAATCAGAGTGCCTCCTCCCCCACCTCCGGCTACTACCCAGCGTGAGTTGCAGTTAGTACACGCTCACATCAAACCGTTATGAAGACTGAGAAAGAACATAATCCTACTGAATAAACTAAGACATTGTGTAGCATCAGATTCAATCAAAACCGCTTGAGCATTAGTAGGTTGTTTTATGCCCAGAAATGAACTCATTCCCCAGGCGCAACAGCTGACATGAGTTCTTCAGATGGCTGACCTTCAGGCGCATCAGAGTCCAGAAATAATGGCTGACATTGAGACCCTGTGATAGAGGAGTATTAGCATTCCAAGCAGATATAAACAATATGTGGCTGGAAATTGAAGGAAACCAGAAGGACAAAATTTACGTACATATTGCTCTCCAAAAAATCCCACTACAAATGACACGATAAATACCTCGTTCTTTGAGAATCAAAATATAAAAAAAAAACATTCTTCTTTTTTTTACAATGCCCCACCTGAAAGGAAAATGAAAAACATTAAACAAATGCACAATCGGCCAATGAAATCGATTAAGAAAGGTTTTTCACGTTTCACATCACGGTGGGTCGCAAACCTGGTCCTCCATGCTCCGGTACATATGGATAGTAGTACGGCATTGGTTGACCTACAGCACGAGCACGGCTTCGGCTTTAAATGTGGCGGAGATACACGTACACGACTTCGGCTTCTTTATCGCCGGAGTGCGGCACTCTGACGGAAATTATCACCGGACTTATGAGGAGGAGCTGTGGTTCTAGTGGTCGTGTGCAAATGAAACTCGAAAGTCAAGGCCCTAGGTTTTGCTTCTTTCCGTCCCACGTGCAGTTTTAATTTCCCTCCGTTTTTTCATGCCACGTCAGCCGAAGTTTGAATCCCTGTTACCTGTTGGTCATTGAACCTGTGCGTTTAGCATTATTCAGATACTAAACATAATGATCGCACAACTCTACAGCGGAGCAGGTGCTCCCACATCCATATCCACTTTTTATTTTTATTTATTTTTTTTTTATGTCAGCCTATATTAGAATTAAAATCAACACATGTTCCCATTAATCAAACCTACAAAGAATACAAATTTATGTTTATGTCGAATATTACCAAGTTTGTCATCATTTTTATCTCCAGCACTTTTATCTCCAATAATCATTTCATTAACATTGTGATCATCAAAAGAAAATGCATATTTATGTTTAAATTATTTTTCCATTACAATCAATGAAAACAATCAATTCAAGTGAAAAATACAAACAACACATCAAATTTTGAATGTTACATTATCAACTGCATTCCAGTTCAAACAAAGACAAAAATCACAGCAATAATTCATTGCCATAAAATCGCCAAAACAATATAGAAATTGGAGCACTTAAGCGGATCCCCAATACCATTTCATAAGACAATATAAAAGAAATCATCAAAAATAAATACTTTCCCAGAAAATGATATTTCAAATCTGATTTCTAAAAAAAAAATTAATTTTAAGTTGATTGATCACTTGACCCACCAGGACCACTGTAGGTCCGTTAGTGTACACGAACATGTGCAATCATGCAACACTGTCCATTAAACAAAATCATTGAGCTATAAATTTCAGTTATTTGTGCTTCATCTTGTAAAACATTTTCTTTTGTCTCTATTTAATGTCTTTAACAAATATTGATCAAATTTTACGCTTGTCTTTATCTTAACTTATCTACTGAACGTTTTTTACAACTATTCTTCAAATTTTCCAATGGTCTTTGTGTGATAATACACCAATTTAATTCCTCTATCAAACTTCCAATTTTATTTGTGTTTTCAACTTTGAAACTCCTATATATTTTAAGTAGGTAATCAACTATGCAGTGGAAATGAAACCGCAAGAATTGTTGAAAATATATTTGTCAAACCTGTAAAATGTAGAAAATCATATTTAGGTTACAAATAACTCGAAAAAGGAAATGAAATGAAATCTGATTTCTAGGTGATTTAAAAGTTTTTTTTTAAAAAAAAAAAAAAAAATTTGGGTTTACATGTAGAACATTTTATTGCTTGAATGTGTGGTTGAATATAAGTATAAAAATAAAAAAAATTAATCTATTTGTAAAATTGTGGTTGACAGTAATGGATGACAACATTGATGTTGTCAAAATCTTGACCATTAATTTTAAAAACAAAAAAATATTGTAAAAGTACCATGATTGAAAAATAAATTAAAGTAAAGAATGTCACCCACGGGCTAAACAAACAATCCATAATATTATACTTTTGATTACTGTATTGGATCAGATTTTTGCAAATTTGCAAATTCTGCTAACTCAAAAAATACTCTCTATTCTAATTCTCTATTGCACTTTTTCAATAAATATTTATTGTCTTCCTCTCATTTTTTATTTAACAATTTTTTTTTTTTAAATGTCAACAAGTAATCAATTCAAATATGATTTAAACAATTTGAGAAGTAAGGTATTGAACTATAACCATATAAAAAATTTATTTCTTGATAACATTTTAATATTTTGTAGTATCGTACACTAAAGAATATTTTCAAGAGATTCTTTATTTTTAAAGAGTATATTTTGCAACTTATCTACGAAGCCCCGAATTTTACTTCCAAGGTGATTACAATTTTAAGATAAAATGGTATTCATAGGAAAGCTTTTATGTCTACAAACGTTTTCCATTTTTATGTTGTTCAACCTTTTTTATAAACTCATTATTGTTGAATTTTAACATCAACTCATGTAATCTTTGTCTTTAATGTCACATGGTGCGTTATTTGCAATAAACAACAGCCACCCATTTAAACAAATTCGAGGTTGAGGAAGAAAGGAAAAGTTTTGATCCTGTCTGGATTTTTTTCTTCCAAAACTTCTTTTGGCTTGCTCCGAAATTTACCAAAGTAAGATAACAGGACGTCTGTTTCCAATTATTTCAGACTCAAAATGGATTTTTTTACCATTATTTGACAGACACATGGGTCCTGCTGTGAGATAAAAGGTCAACAAGGGTGGCTGTCTACTTCCACGGTCCAAAATGCAATTAAAATCTGCCAAAAATCTAAAACAGACAGGGTCACAAGTACAAATTGTACAGAAAATAAAATCTGAGAAAAGAAATTATTCGTACGTAAATGCACAAATACATTGCACCCACACCATGATGAACAACGATGAATTACAAAGAAAAGAGAGGGAAAAGTGGGTTTGATGGTGCGACATCCAAAGGCAATACCAGAAACCAATTCTTGAAGAGGGGAAAGGAAAGCTCCGAAACTTTTTTTAAAGCGAGCTGTTTCTATTTTGTTCAATTTGACATATTTTTGACAAGGTTCCCCCCCCCCCCCCCCCCCCCCCCCCCCTCCCCCCCCCTTGGTTATGAAGAAATTGCAATTCTACTTCTAGTTGTTTGAAAATTAGGGGTTGAACTCTAAAATCAATTCCTAATGGGACCTAAAAGAATTTTATGAAGGGCCTTTTCAAAAATAATTAGACATAATAAATTTTAAAACTGAAATTTTGTTGATGATCTTCAACATTATTTTGTCGGTGACTCGAGGGAATTATTAAAATAAATACAGTCGGTTGGCACCTTCACTAGTGACTACTAATAGTAACTTCATTGGCGATCAGTGATGGTGTATCCATGGAGAAACTAGTGTTATTTATTTTGTTTGTTTATAAGATATCGTCGGTACGGCAACGTGTCTTTTATTTTTTTATTTGTAATATTAAATATGGACAAATCATTTTGTAAGTTATAATTACTTTAGATATAACTAAAAATTTTGACGATAAGTTAAATGCATTAAAATATTTATTTTTAATGTTGCAATCAAAATTTAGTCGATGACTTGGATGGAATTACTGATAAAATACAATAGGGTATCTCCCACACCTCCCTTAATTATTACAAATGGCAATGTTGTTGGTGATGTCGTCGACATTTGTCGATAGTCCCACAAAGAAATTGGTGATATTGGCAAATATTTATTCTATTTTTCAATAAGTTACAGACATAATATTTCATCCGTAAGTTATCATGGGTTTTATTTAAAAAAATTTGTATTATTACTTACATGTAACTAATTTTTCTAAGTTATTTTTATTCCCAGAAAGGTTTTTCATCATTAATATTTAATAACAATAGGAAGAGGATTACCATACAAATATTAATACAACCCTCCATTAATAACAATAGAAAGAGGATAACCATACAAATTTACATGAAACACCACAAGAGAAAAGGTATAAGGAATGGCAACTGGGTGAATGCGGGGTCGAGGCAGTAATTATCATTCTCACTTCGACAAGGATTTTCAGGAGGCTAGGTCGAATTAGAAAATACATTTTATACTGAAAAGCGTAACAATATAATAAAATAAAAAATTCCAAACAGATTCGAAGAATTTGAAATAGGACAATGTTCTCAGTCCCTGCCCCGTTTACTGTTTGGAGCCGGAATTACATGTCTCATTCTAGGAAAGGCAGGACACAGAATTTTATCATCCCTGAAAGGCATTAATACATACTATCAACTTTACCATAAATGATGAGAAAAAATTAAACATAATAACAGCACAAGCCATAATTTCTTTGTACTTTCACCTTGGTAGTATGTGCATATCTTCCGCAGCGAAGTAGGCCAACCACCACGTCCTCCATATGTTGATCAAAAACTTGTAATCCATCGCATGAAAATATGATAGTTTCTTTGGTAAACTCAATACACTTTTTTTTTTTTGATGACCCAGGAACCCGCAACCGCTACTGGCAGAGCCCCGACCACTCTTAGAGCGGAGGTCCGACCACCAGTGTGCACTGGATAAACCTGGGGGCTGGCACAATACCCGTAAACCATACCAGCTGGGTAAATCACCTCAAATGAGGCAGCGGATGCCCTAAGGGGGATTGAACCCTCGTTGAGAGCCACTTGATTTCCCAAACATACCCTTTTGACCAATTCGACCACACCCCTTCGGCAACTCAATACACTTTTTCTTGAATAAAGCTATATGTATAGTGTAACCGATCCATTGATGATCCACATTCATAATTTCAGTTTTCAACATTTATATAAAGAGTTTTGCTACAAGTACACTTTTTTTGACACTAAATTTGACACTCTATTCACAATCAAAGGGTGGAGCCCACAATTAAAATAATAGTGGATCCCATGCATTGTAAGTACAATGTCAAAAAGTGTCAAAAAAGAGTATACTTAAAGAATAATTCTTATATAAAGCATTCAAAGGGTTTATTTCTCCATTGATTGAAAGGTAATAGCAGCCATAACTTGATGGAAATTTTGGCTATATATGGATGGGTTTGGTCCTAAACTCCACCACCGATATTACATTATACACCATCAATTTCTAAGTGTTGAGAGTTTAGAAGTATCATTACTTGGAATAAAAGGAGAGCTTTTGGAATAACGTCATTCGCCGGAAGTATGAACTCGGCCTATGAGTTTGTGATTTTTTTCGATCCAATTTGATTCTGCATAATTGTTTTGGATCGATTATTATTTCATATTTGGTATCAAGATGACTGTGATTTTCCAAAACAAAGGACTCTCCGGTGTTTTCTCATTCACTTTTGAAGTCAATTATTGGATCGATTTTCAAATAATAAGAATTTTTATTGGGCCATTAATGATGACTGATTTCCTAACAAAATTTGGGTATATAATAGGGAAGAATTTATATGTTAGCTGTTAAGTTTGACACAATTCAATTTTCAGACATCAAGTTTCAAAATGCAAAACTCAAGTATTAGCTAATTAATTAAAAATATTTATTAATTAAAGGTCACATATACATAAATATTGGTCACAGTCACGTATTATCAATTTAATTGGTCACAAATTATTTTGAGGTCACAAATCATAAATTTTGTAGGTCACAAATTATTTCGAGGTCACAAATTCAAAAAATTTTAGGTCACAGCTTATTTCGTTGGTCACAAATAAAAAAAGTCTTAGAGGTCACAGTTTATTTATTGGTCACAAATTTTCAAATCTGTTGGTCACAAATTTTATTTAAGTCACAGATAGTGTGACACATCACGCCACCAACACTACTGCCACCATCACGCCTGACCACCCTCACCCTCACTCTCACCCTGCGACCGTCCACACCGCCACCACTTTCATCATCGCGCTAGCACCACCTACACCGCCACCAACACATTCTCCCACAACCACCACCACAAACCAATACATACTACTACCTATTTGCAAAAAACACCAACGCTGCCAAACCACCACCATCACCCGACAGTAACATCGTCTCGGTACAAAACCACCATCCCTACAGCAAGCACAACACTACCACCTCTCTATCTCAAACAAACCACCACCAAAGTCAAAAAATCTGTTTACATATAAAATATTTTATTATGAGAATGTCCGATAAAAAATGAGTTTATATATAAAATATTTTATTATGAAATATGTTTTAAAAAATAAATTTAAATAATGGGATCAACCAGGCTTAATAGGTTATTCTACTTTGCCCAAGTATAGCGCTTTTCTTAGCCCATGTTTTATTCCCATTAAATTAAATTTTATTACATTTCATTTTTCTCTCTCCTATTTTCAACTATACAATCTTCTATAAAATAATATTACACGTAAATAAAAAAATTTCTTCTTTTTCAACCACTCTTATTTTTATTTATTTATTTTTTTTCAAAAAAACACTATTCCACCTATTTTCATTCCAAAAGGTGGGAGCCAATCTTCCAATTCTAGGTAGAAATGGCAATGGGGCGGGTTCGGGGCGAGACACCTCCACCCCGTCCCGTCCCATCTCACTCCAACCCGGTCTCGCCCAATCTTAGACGGGACGGGGCGGGGCGCAAGGCAGATTAGGACGGGGACGGGGACGGGGTGAAAATTTGTCCTGTTTAATTTTAAATTTTTTACATTTTCAAAATTTCAACCACTAACCCAAAACCTAAAAGTCATTCCATATTTTTTTTACTAGTTTTTTCGATCAAAATATTAATTTGTTTTGATTAATTGGTATAAATCTTTCAAAAACAAAAAATATTTATTTAACTATCATGATTCGAAATTTCAGATTATATAATTTAATTATAATAAAATATTGAATGACCGAATTTATAAATTATATAAACAATTGTTAGTTATGTAAAATTTTAAATACATTTAACAATATTTTAAAATTAACAATTTATTAAAATTATATTTTTAATTTTTTTCACTGGGCGGGTTCGGGGCAGGGCATCATCACCCCGCTCGACTAACTATTGTCACTTTATTTCCTTTATACACACAGATAGACCAATGCATATGGTGTATGTTGAAAATTTGTTGGTGAGATAAAGAGCGAATGGAAAAGACGTTAAACACAAATTGGGTTGCATATCATTGTCAACGAAATTTCCCACAAGGACGTTAAATTAACTCATGTCATTGTGTCCAAGCATAAAAAATTGGACTCTAACTATTGTCACTTTATTCCTTTATACACACAGATAGACCAATGCATATGGTGTATGTTGAAAATTTGTTAGGGCATGTTACAGATAATTACGGCATAAGCTTTTTTATCCTCCTAATGAATTGACTTTTACGTCTAAAATAATTAAGAGGATTTATTTAGACAAATTCCATAATTAATTTACTAGGAAAATAGAGTCGAGACAACTATGCAATATTCCCTGAAAATGCATCAAATACATTTCTAATTTAAAATCAAATTCTAATTAAAATAAGAAAGAAAAAAAAAATCAAAAAACGATATGAGTTCAGAATCCTATGAAGAACTGAAGAGTCAAATTTTCATACATAAATTACTAGCCGTTTGTTTGGCAGATTCGAGTAATAACAAACCATTTATACAAAAACCCTAAATTGAAACTGCGAATAATATGAGAAATTAGAAAAATTAAGAAAATTTTCACCAACTTTAAACGGTGTGGTTTATTAATTTCGATTATGGATATTTTGGTCTATTTAACCATTTCTAATTGAAAATTTTCTAATTCTTTAGCAAAAAAATTTCTGTCACCATAGTATAAAATATTTGTATGTAAAGTCTAAATTAAAAAATATGATGCATAAAGTGTAAATACACCCTAAACAAAGGGTGTACTTTATGATTGAGAACATGTTTGCTAGAAATTAAAATTCAGATTTTAATTTGAATCAAAGTTAACAATTAATTTTAATCATATATGTTATGAGATTCATAACTTTTTAACTATATATCTCATCAACTTTTATTAAAATTTACTAAAAAAATAATTTTAATCCCATCAAACAGGGGTTATATATGTAAAAAAGAAAAAGAAAAAAAAAAGATATAAAATATATATATTTGATATTAAGTAACGTCACTATTGAAAAAATATTTTAGCTTGCCAGTTTTAAGAAGTCATCATCTATCCAGGTTTAGTTGATATAAAATCTTAGAGCCATGCTTCCCCCCTGCCAGGCCACTTACAGGTGAGCCCCGCTGTAATTTTTTTTATATTTTTTAATACATGAGAGAGTCTGCGCTACAGTGAGGAGCCTGTGAACCCCCCGTCAAGGCCCCCTGTACACTAAGAATAATTCAAAATCTTGTTCCCACTTTTTCAATACTAGTCAAAATGCATTATTTTTGCAGTCAAAATAAGTGGTGGTTTTAGCTTGCTTTTATTATAGATGATTTTAAGGTTGTCAGGTACCATATAATTAATAATTGCTAAAAAAAAAAAAGTAAATATGCCTATTCTTGAACTCTACCGTGTGAGACGTCAGCCAGGTAATGTTTTTCGTTTTTCCTTTTTCCAGTTCACACCCATGATGTTAACGTGTAATATTATGAATTTGAACTCCGAGTTTGACTTAGTAGATAAAGTTTTTAAACACTTAGTAGAAAAATAAATTGAATTTATACGTAAACGATTTGAGATCATACTAAGATAGAGATTTTAAGTTTTGAGTTTCATCAACATTATATACGTATTAATGAAAAATGAATTTGATTTATATGTGAGTGATTTAAACAATGGTGCACGTACTATAATTTACTTTTAAGCAAAATTTTAAGCTTAATTAAAACTCTAGTAGCTTAAAAAATATACTCTAAATTAGTAAGTTTTAAGATAAATAACTTTTTTGTTGGTAAAAATTGGAAATAAATTACTTAAATTGTTAAATAAATTATTTTATTGTCTTTATCTAAAAATAAATTAATTAATTAAGTACCTTATTTTCAGATTCCAACAATAATATTTCTACTCTTACAAGTAAATAAAAATTAGAAGGACAAATTTATAGAGAAGTAAATCTAATTTTGAATATGCGTTCTTAACTGCAAGAGAAGGCCAAGATCAAGAATCTAATTTAATTGAATAAATGTTCGAATCCTTGTCGGTTACCCTCAGTACTGATTGTTGTGAATTGATTGCAAAATAAAAGCAAGATGAAATAAATAAACAAACAAGAACATCAAGATTTTACATGAAATATCAAGACGGGAAAATGTCATGGACAAAGGAGGATAATTTCACTATAATAAATAATGAATATATTTACAACAAAATTTCAATACTCTCATTTAAGATCTAAAATTTTCAAAATATTGTATGAATGTTATGAACTCAATATAGGTCCTGGAGAATATATATATAAACCTTAAAATTCAAGTTATAGATAGGGGTCCAGAAAAACGCGAAACGGGCCTGGGCTAGACGAGCGTCAACTGTTGAATTTTTTACGACGCTGCTCGAGCGCCATAGCTTTTATATATAATAGACATCGTATTTAAAATTTTTAAAAAAAATTTCTTTCTAATTCAAAAAATACTCTCTATTCTGATTCTTTATTTCACTTTTGCAATAAATATTTATTGTCTTCCTCTCATCTTTTATTTAACTATTTTTTTTAAAATTTCAACAAGCAATCAATTCAAAAATGATTTAAATAATTTGAGAAGGTATTGTACTATAACCATTTAAATTTCTTATTTTAAATGTTTTTGCCATATGTATAGTATCCTTAAAGAAAAACTGAACTGAGATGCATAAGTGAAGATAAAATCTTAATAAAAAAATTTATTTCTTGATAACACTCTAATATTTTGTAGTATCATATGCTAAAGTGCATCTTCAAGAGATTCTCTAGTATATTTTGCAATTTATAAAGCATCTACAAATTTATAAAGTAAATTTTTTTAAGTACTCCAACATGTTCTACTCGATTTTGAGATCTTAAATGATACAAATAACTTTATTCTAAATGATATCTATCAATCATCACTATTACACTTTGGCAACAGGAAAAAGAAGTTCAATCTTACTCCTGGTGTCTTTTATTCAAAAAGTCCATAATAGTGTATTTGACAACATGATTTCTCAGTATTACATACGTTCTTCACAAAATCGTTGAAAATGATAAGAAAAAATACATTATAATTATAAAACTACTTAAAAGTAAAAAAAAAAAATCACTTTTATGCAAAAAGTTTGTTTATAAAATAAAAATACTACTAAGAAGACAAAAAATTATTTATAAAATATAAAATGTTACTCGTAAGTAAAAAATTCACTTAAAATATTTTAAAAGTACAAAAGTAACTTATAATTGTTACTTATAAGTAAAAATTTTAACTTAAAATTTTAAGTAAATATTTAACTTTATTTAATTTTTGAAGTTATATATTAACTTATATGTAAAAAACTACCTATAAATAAAATATTTTGTTCAACATTTGATAATGGCATCATGACCTAATGAAAAAGTCTTCACTGATTTGGGATGAGGAAACTTTGACTAATATTTTGTCCATTAATGTATTGTTTGTAGAATTTAATTTGTAATTGATCATCCACTCAAACAAAAATCTTCCGTGGCATGTGCGGGTGTGTGGTAAGTTTAGACCTTTATGTTTACACCTTTATGACATATAAAAATTCTGATTTGTGATTGAAAAATAATATGTGACTAACTAAATCGTTAAATTGTGACAAAATTATATATTTTTGTGACCTTAATATAATTAATTAAATCATACATAGATTTTAATAAAAATCTGATTTTTGAAATTTCAAACATTTGTTCTTAGTTTTGAAATGAATAATACTTAACCTCTTACTTATGAATTTTCCCCTTTTTTTAATTCTTGGCCTTTTCTTTTGGTTGGGCCTTTTTTTTTTAAAGTTTGCCCTAAACATTGGATGCAATTTAATATGTATATATTTTTTAATCATAACAATTAATTCAATTGCAAAATGAGAGAACAAATTGCAATTCCAAACCCTATCTCACTCCATTCTTCCTACGCCCCTACGACCTGCTATTGGCTGCGTCGAGTCGTCGTCGATCCTCTCCGCCCTCTGGTCTCCGGCACTAACCCATTGCATCTTCGTTGTTATCTCTGTGAGTCTCAATCAACTGCCTCTTCTTTTTCATTTTTTTATTTTCATTCTTTTAGACTTTAATTTATTTTGTATTTATCATTTATAATTTATGATTTATGTTATGACTATGAAAGTGTGAGTTATGATTTATGACTTATGAGTGTAACTTAATATGTGCCTGTGATAATATTTCGAGGAAACTTTGACTAATATTTTGTTCATTAATTTATTGTTTGTTGAATTTAATTTGTAATTGATCCACCAAACAAAAATCCTTCGTGCCATGTGCGGGTGTGTGGTAAGTTTAGACCTTTAAGTTTGTATAAAGCTGCTTGTACAGGACAGCTTTGATAGGGGCCCTCATTGTAGCGGCGGGCCTTGTCTGTGTAAAAAAATTGCGGGCCCCATCGTTATGTCTGCCCTGGCCACCTGTCAACTAGGTCCCTGTACAAGCAGCAAGAAGTTTACACCTTTTATCTACAAACGGTTACGCGCCAACCCAGTGAATGAGATTCTTATGAAATTTTTTGGATTGAAATTATGCCCCTGTTTGATTATCATTTTTCTTAAAATTTATCATTTTTTTTTCAATCACACATTTTTCAATAAAGTAATATTACACGTAAATTCAAAACTTTTTATTAATTTTTAACAATACATTATCCATCAATCAACTATTCAAAATGCATTCTTTCCTCAAAATGGAAATCAAGCAGGGCTTATATGATTTTCTTATTAATTAGAAGTATGTATTTATTTTTGTAGTGTTAATAATTTTTCTATTTCATTTTCTTCACTTCTTCTCAAAATCGTTGTTCATTATCTAATAGATAATGAAATGAAATGAACCCATTAAAGTTAATATAGCTTTTCATGGAAGCAACTTCTTTTTCTAGAAATTTGTGACATTGAAAAAAGAAAGGAAAAATTGGTTCATTTTTCAATAAGAGTATAAAAAACCATTTGATACCAAATTTGGCCAATTTTGCAAGAGTTGTCAAAGTTAGACACTTTTTAATTAAAAAGCACGTGATTGGCATTTTTGAGAATTCCTTAAAAATATATCATCCAAAAATAGAAAAACGAGGTCACAATTTCTTCAGATGATATAAAAGATTAGTTAATAGTGTGGGCCCATTTGGCAATTATGAATGGTTGACAATGTTTTAAAACTTGGACCGAGCATTGACCCAGAAAAGTGAAAGGGTTAAAGGATCAAACCAGTGTCGAACTGAATAGCTAAAAAAAGATAAATAAATATATTTTCAAATAGTATACAATAATAGATAATAGTACAATATTGTTAATTGAAATATGAAGAGTTTTCTAATTTTTTATTAATTAAAATAAGATAAAAAATAATTAATTAACTCAATTAAATAATTAATAAAAAAGAGAGGATGAGGGAAGAGAATTGTAATTAGAGAGGAATAAACATTAATAACTACAAAAGTCAAAAATCAAAATAATTGTGCCGTTATTAATTCTATAGTCTTGTTTTAATTTGTTTTCTGTTTTGGTGAGATTGTTACAGTCTCTGTAACATTTGTTCGCAAAACATATTTACTAGATGGTGAATTTTTTATGAATCAAAAGTTATCAAATTGTTGATGATAAAGATGAATGGGAGTTTGGCCGTAGGCAAACTGCCCAACTACGTTAATTTGGTATTATTGCAGTTTATTTATTTATTTCTATCCTATTTTATTTATACAAAGCGAAGTTATGGAACCACACTGCATAAATCGTACCTAATATACATTGCTATACATGAACAGTGACAAACGCAAACATTTTGAATTAGTGGGGCACAATCAAATTTATGTTTATGTCGAACATCACCAAATTTGTCATCATTTTTATCTCGAATAATCATTTCATTAACATTGTGATCATCAAAAGAAAAAGCATATTTATGTTTAAATTATTTTTCCATCACAATCAATTCAAGTTAAAAATACAAAAATCACATCAAATTTTGAATGTTATATTATCAACTGCATTCTAGTTCAAACAAAGACAAAAATCACAACAATAATCCATTACCATAAAATCGCCAAAACAATATAGAGATTGGAGCACTTAAGCGGATCCCCAATTCCATTTCATAAGAAAATACAAAAGAAATCATCAAAATGAAATAATTTCCCAGAGACTGATATTTCAAATCTGATTTCTAGGAAAAAAAATCAATTTTAAGTTGGTTGGTCATTTGACCCACTGTAAGTCCGTTAGTGTACATGAACATGTGCAATCATGCAACACTGTCCATTAAACTAAATCATTGAGCTATAAATTTCAGTTATTTGTGCTTCATCTTGTAAAACATTTTCTTTGTCTCTATTTAATGTCTTTAGCAAATATTGATCAAATTTTACGCTTGTCTTTATCTACTGAACGTTTTTTTACAACTATTCATCAAAATTTCCAATTGTCTTTGTGTGATAATACACCACTTTAATTCCTCTATCAAACTTCCAATTTTATTTGTGTTTTCAACTTTGAAACTCCTATATATTTTAAATGAAATCGCAAGAATTGTTGAAAATATATTTATCAAACCTGCATAATGTAGAAAATCATGCTTAAGTTACAAATAACTCGAAAAAGGAAATGAAATAAAATTTAATTTCAAGGTGAATGTGTACCCCTGTCATCTATTTTTGGGAGAATAGATGATTAAAAAAAAAAAAAGTTATGAGTTTACGTGTAGAATATTTTATTGCGTGAATGTATGATTGAATATAAGTATAAAAATAAAGAATTAATCTATTTGTACAATTGTGGTTGACAATAATGGATGACATCATTGATGTTGTCAAAATCTAGACCATTAATTTAAAAAAAAAAAATATTGAAATGAATGAATGTGATGTTGCCAAATATGATTGTCAATTAAAATTGTAAAAAAAATATTGTACAAATAGCATTATTGAAAAATAAATTAAAGTAAAGTAAAGAATGTCAACCGCGGGCCAAACAAACAATCCATAATATTATATTTTTGATTACTGTTTTGGATCAGATTTTTGCAAATTTGCTTTTCTTTCTGGATTAGTCCAAACAAACATGTATTCTAAAATTTGACTACATATCCCTTATTAAACCTGAATCCTAAATTTTCCTTCACCCACTTAATTTTACCTTAATCATCCTTCTTACAATTTTCAAATATTTATATCTTGCTCAAACTTTAATTCTTTTTTCTTGTAGTAACTGGTAATCTCATGGTGGACATGGTGAGATTAAACTCATTCTCAACTTTGTCGCAACATAACTTAAATTTTATTTCTTATTGAAATTGGTAATCTAACGATGCATAGAAAATATGAATTTTGTGTTTAAAAAAATGAATTGAAGGGCTAAATTTGGCATAAATTTTGAGTGAGACCAAGTTGGTTATTTTGAAAGATCAAGATTGATTTTTGTTCTCCTCCATAAGAATATCGAAATCATATATTTACTTGCCAAAAATGATGCTCGGGTGAATAAGAAAATGAAGCTCAAAGTGATGTATTAGAAGATGTTTTGTATTGGAAGAGAAACTATTTTAAAGTTATCCCACATAGGAAAATAGATAAAGACATTGACCACTTTAAGTATAATTACACTTTGGAATGATTTAATCAAGTGTAGCATAGAGACTCTTTCCACATGCGCGCAGTGGGTGTAAATCACGAATTGAAATAAGAATCGGACCTTGAACTTGTGCGTGAGCGCGACCTGCGCATACGAATGGACCAAAAAATTACCCTTTAAAAGGGTTCACGTTTTGCCTTTATTTTATTATTTTTCTAAATAAAACTCTTGAAACTCATGTGATTATATCTGTGTTAATAGAAAGATTAACAACCAGGGTTAATGGTGGTTAATGAGATAACTTCTGACCGATTCATTTTTCATTACAATCTATTTATTCAATCATTTTCCTCTCTTACAGACATATGAAAATCTCTTTTCTCTACATAAAAATTTGTCTTCTTTCTGCATACATAATTTTACTTTCTGTAAAGGTTTTGATGATACTAAAGTCAGTTCACCGGAGTAGTATATGTAATGCTCAAACTCTACTAATTTTCCATTGTATATGGAAATTAGACGTTCAAACTAAACCTTAAGTACCTACGATCCTACGGTGAGGGGACGAATCTGTTTTAAATAAACTGTGTGCACTCAGACCTCGGGATGCAGATTTACCGTCTTTTTGGCACATAATATATTTCAACAGTTTTCATTCTCTGGTCACCTACATTCTTGCTGTCATAAATAGAAATCATATTATTCTATATTATTGTAACATTTTGTTAAGTCACTCCGTTTATCATAGCTTTAGAATCTAGATGAAGATTCATACAATTTTATTACAGTAGCTTGACAAAGTACCTATAAAATTGTTTTTTAAGTATTATTTATTTTGCTTGTGGCATCTATTTATTTTTGCAATCCAATGAAAAAATTGAAGATGCTCTTTGATAGACAAGCACATTCATAGTAGGGGAAAAAATTGCAGTAAAACAATTATAAATAAATTAATAAATAAAAATCATAACAGATTAACCTTCGAACATTAATTTTTTTTTTTGAATTTGCGAACCCAAGTGGCCACGGAACTGTGGACCACTGGACCTTGTTTTAAGAACTATGCTAGGCTTATAGAAAGACTTTTCACAGAATATTTACAGAATACACACAATAGGTGGGGTCCAGTTTTTTTGCAATATTTAATTCATGTGGAGCCCACATCAATTGTGAGTATCTGTAAACATTCTGTAAAAATTTCACCTGTACATATGAAATTTTCCTTGTTTTAATTTGTTCACTAAACTCTTTTTCTTCTAGATCATTCCATTTAACGCATTCACTAAAACTTTCATTAAGATTGGAAACAAACTGAATTCTCACATGAAATAAAACATAAAGTTAAGTGATTTTTTTAATTAAATAAATTAAAATTAAGTCAAATATGATACTAATCAAAGTTGTATCATCAAAGTGACGTGACGAGCCAAGCTCAAGCTCGTTCAAGCACGAGTCAAACTCGAGCTCGGCTCGTGTTCAAGGGCCGAGCTTGGCTCACCCACGAGCTCATGATCCATGAGCCGAGCTCACAAGCTCAAGAATTTATTTTTTTTAATTTTTTTTTTTTTTTACATTTTTTAGGAGCCCACGAGCTCCAAATTTAGGCTCGTGGGCTCTTACCCATGAGCCGCTCGCCCGTGGGCGAGCTGAGCTGGTTCGGCTTGACAAACGGGTCGACCCGCTCGGCTTGAGCTCATCATTTGATGAGCCCAAGCCGCCCACGAACCTGCGAGCCGCTCAACCCGTTTGACATCCCTAATCCACCATCTCATATCGGTAATCGAAAAACTAAGATAAAAATAATAAAATAATAAAAGAAAATTCTTGTATAAAACTAGTTAAGAATAATTAATTAATTCCATTAAAGATCAATTTATGCCTTACTATATACATACATACATACATATATATATATATATATATATATATATATATATCAAAGATAAATATAATTTCAACAAGAAGCACCTAAAACTTCTAATTGTTTGATAATTAGACTCTAAAATCAATTTCAATTAGGACCTAAAAGAATTTTTTGAAGGGTCTTTTCAAAGATAATTAGATACAATAAATTATACAACTGAAATTTTGTCGATGATCTTCAACATTTTTTTGTCAATGACTCGAGGGAATTATTAAAATCAATATAGCCGGTTATCGTCAATGCACCTTCATTAGCGACTACCAATAGTAATGTCATTTAAGATCAGTGGGGATGTTAATGAGTCGAGCCAAAACTTGAAGTTCGAGCTCGCCTCAAGTAAAAATGGATCGGACTTTTTTTGGCCAAAGTTGAGCCGAGCTTTTACTCGACCAAAAAATCTAGCCTCGATCAAAGCTTTTGGCTCGATCTTTAGGGCCGAGTTGACTAGCTCTCTTTTTTTTTTTTTTTTTTTGTTTATGTATTATATAGTTACCTTAACAGGCAGCTATATAGCTACGTGCCTTGTACAGTTGACAACTATATATATATATATATATATATTTTAAGTTTTTGCAGTTTTTTCTTCATTATTTTTAGGTTTGGCTCGTTACAAACCAAAAATAGCCTGTGACATGGGTTGGCTCGCGCTTGAGTCGAAGTCCCAAAATGGGGATTGGATCTACTGAGCCACGAGCCGAGCCGGCTCTGCATTTTCCCTAGCCGAGCCACGGTCTTTCCATTTCCTTGTTTAATTCAGTTAATATAAATCCATGTATAAGCACAGGAATGGAATAATGAAGACAAGACTTTCTGCTATTGAAATCGTGGCTACATTAAGATGAGATTAAGCAGAATAAGAAAGACATAAATAACATAAATTAACTTCATAATCCTTGAGGCCTCCTCTTGGGTAGCAATACATAGATATAGATAATATACACAACATGAAGGAAGAAAAATATTACAAGAAATTCAACTTTATAAAAACTAAAGATACAGTATCTGAACTTTGAGTCTCAATACCAACACTCTGTACTCATGTTTCACAAAATACTACACTATTTCGACGGTAAATTGTTGATCATGTAGTATGTCTATATTTTCCGTAGAAAAGTATGCCGACAACCACTTCCATAGATTGATCAAGAACCCATAAATCTTTCTCCTGAAAATCTGTTCATCTCTATTGTAAACCCAATATAGCCACTCACCAGCTGATATTAATACACACAACAAATATAGAACAGGCCTAATGCAGTCGGAGAAAAACATTGACGCCAATGATGCCACTGCCATGTTGCCAAAAAAAACCATGAAATGGAAAGCGTAAGTTGGAGGACTTCTATGCAGATCAAACCTCAACTTTGCACCATATGCCAAATAAGAGTACATTAGAATACTAAAAACTGCCAAATTCATTGTTTTGGAGTGAGTTATAAACGGAGTTTTGTCTATGCCCTGATACTTCACCTGCATCAAAGCGATCAATAGAGGAACAATGAAGGAAACAATTCTTTTGTCATTGGATGTGATAAACCCTCTATGAAAGATATTCAATATGTAGGATATCATAAAATCTAAGTGTGCCCAGTTAATGGAATCCAGAAATGGGTTTCTAGTGTGCACTACTTGATTCTGAATTCCTGTAAGAAAAGAGACAAGGTTTAAGCAATTGAAGATCTGTTAAAAATTATTGTATAAAAGAAGAAAAACTTAAGCATGAATAGAATTGTCTCACTTGCAAGCATGTTACCCTCCATCGCCTAGCACTTTGGTGTACGTATGAAAATTTGTTGGTGCGGTAAAGAGAGAATGGAAAGGGGTTTGTTCTTAAACACTTATATGTGAGGAGCACTAGCCCAAATTGGGGAACTAATCAGAGAAATTTCCTAGAAGCACATGTTCATTTTTTAAGAATAAGGTAGGCCCTTTTCTTCCCAAAGGGCCAATGGGAAATCAGAGTTACTGTGGAATGGGAATCATATTACCATATTTTACTTGCCATGACACGTGTCATTGCATGAACTAGGCTAGTGGGAAATCAGAGTTACAGAGAAATGGAATTCCTATATAGAAATGAGATTCCCATTTCTCTGTAACTCTGATTTCCCATTGGCCCTTTGGGAAGAAAAGGGCCTACCTTTTTTAACATGTCATGACACGTGTCATTGCATGAACTACAGTAACTCTAATTTCCCATTGGGCCCTTGGGAAGAAAATGAGCTACCTTTTTTTTTTTTTAACATAAATTACAATAAGAGAGTATTTGGTGGGAATTAAAATCATATTTTTAGTAGATTGTTGATGAGATCCCTGGTAGGAAAATCGCATGGAACTCACGGAATTAATGTGAAAACCCAGGGAAATCCCAAATTCAGGTTGTAGACGATATGATCTCGACTTGCAAATTATTGAATCAAGCAACCAAACAAAAATGAAGTTTGAAAAATCTCTTGATTACAAAATCAACGAACCTCGATTTGCGAACGCCACAAAGGGTGCCTAGTACTTTGATAAGTTCTAAGGGTCTGTTTGATTGCAAGGGTGGAAAACGGGTGGAAAGAAAATGAATGGCAGGGAATTGAATTGCCTAGAAAACGTTTTACAGGGAATTGTAATTAATGGTGTTTGATTGGTATAATTTTCCACTTGACAAATTTTTCTTTTGGTTTTGTTTTTTTACACAAATTGTCAATTAAATGGATAAATTTTTTACCATTGACTTTGGAATGTGTTCCAATTGCTAAAAAAAAATAAAAAATAAAAAAAAATTTGTCAAAAAGTTGGAAAACGTTTTCCCACCACTATGGTGAAAAAACTTTTTCTAGCTTTTGTGCATCAATCGCTTGTACCTTGGAAAACATTGGAAAACGTTTTCTCTGGAAAATTAGTGCAATCAAACAGGTGAATAGTAAAAAGTAGGAAAACGTTTTCCACCTTCCACGGAAAACTTGGCCAATCAAACAGGGCCTAAGGGTTGAACGCCACAAATATAACAATAAATTTGATAAGTTTGAAAAACTCATTCAAGAACCAACAAAGAGAAAATCCCAATTCATCACAATAAAAATCCTCTTAATACAATGAAGAATAAATCTTATTTATACTAAACCTAGGAAAATAATTAAAAACAGAATTTAAGAGTCCTAAAATATAAGAAGTTTCCAAAAACAAGAATTCTAGCCAAAATAAAATACTTTATGAAAAAAGAAAGATTCTTCCGATTATGGCCTATGTCAGATCATATCATCTCATCTCCCTTCGAAAGGATTCGTCCTCGAATCTACACCCAAGTTGTAACCCTTATTCCCAATCATGGCGAAAACGTGAAATGGTACATCCCCTCTAGAAGGGGTAAGACTTCCCTGAGTACGTCATTGGGTGTCATTGCCATCGCCTTGTTGAGATGGATCCTGGTTGGATGGATGATATGGAAAAAATGGTGGTGGAGGAATAGACATGTTGGGATATGCAAATGCCAACACCGAGAAAAACTCATTTTGATATTGAAATTGTGTATACATGGAGTTCTGCAGCTGGTGATACTCATCATTCATAGAGGACTGCATGTGGTCAATTTGATTCTGAAGCCCGTGGTACATCTCTTGATTCCTTGATTCCAACTGGTCATACCTCTCTGTGAGCTATAGCTGCAACGCCTCAATCCTATCCGTAATGTCATCAATCTGTGAAGTGGTAGGTGGGGGCTCATTGGGGTGAGAAGATTGCGCCTGACGTCGAGCAAGATAATGATTATCCTGCAAGCTAGTCTAATAGATAATTCACAAGAAAGATACAAGAATAACACCAAAATACAGAAAAAAAGGTCTCTGAAATTCAACTGAATATTATTATTAATCAAGCAATGAAAATCTCGTTTACAAGCCGAACTTTATAACTAAAAACCAAAATTTGCCAAAAATAGTAAAATTCCAAAAATCACGCCAAAATAAAATACGGAATAAAATAAAAAACCTGCGAAAAATCTGGCCCAAATCGGATTAAAAATCATTTCCTAACTTATGAATGCAATATTACCAAAAATAGTAAAAAAATAACTTAAAATAGAGATTTGGAAGGGAAAACAACTAAATTTGAGGTCGAAAACAATGCATACCGAGCAGAGCTGGGTGTCCACGATGTGCGCCCCGAAACAAGCTTTTCGAATTAGGGTCACGAGCTCAATTTTGACAACCGTAGCCAAAGTTATGGCCAAAATACTAATTACTTGCCATATTTGCGCCGATCCGTTAATTCGTGATATTTTAAAGCCATTAACGTGCTATCTGACAACTCGACATCTGACTCGGACTCTCCTACATCAGCGCCTCTATAGCTCTTGGGGGAACTTTGCTGGTGAATTGCCAAATAGTCTTTTTGGTCATTGGCGGTTTAGGATACACTATCTCCTCAGCTGGAGATGAGTCAATTCCCCCTTTCCAACATAGATCATAGATCAAAGAAGGGTAACCCAAACCGGCGGTGGTGGAGCCCTTGAGTCCACGCTAGAAATTATTCTGAATGACCATGCCCACATCAACACTCAATCCCCGATAAATAACATAGTTCAATAGTGCTCTTTCCTTCATCACATCACTGATGTTGCTGCTGGGCAATAGTTTACCATATATGAAGTAATGTCAGGATGCCCACAGCTGGAAAGTTAGTGAGCTCAGCTCTGGATTGTTTCCATGTGACTTCTGGTAGAGCTAACTCACCAATGACCTCATTTGGATCGATCGCCCTGCTTTCACGCAAGCGGGAGAAATCATCATCATCAATGTCAGGTAAACCATAGTACCGATTTATAGTGCTTCTGTCAAATCGAATCCATTTTCCACGGACAAAATTTTTCAAATTTTGGTGCTCTTTAGCGTTTGCATAAAACTTACGCACCACTTGCATAAGGTTTGGTGGTGGTTGTCATGTAAATACATCCCAATTTCTTCCTTCTATCATTCGCCGCATTGGGGCTTCAAGGTCAGCAAATCCTCTATCAGGAATATAGTTCTTATGCACCACCAAATTATGATAACGCTGTTCGGCCTCTGCGCTCACAAATTTTGTGTCATCGAAGGAGCTCGATGAAGAAGCGGAAGCTTTAGACTTCTTTTTCGGCGGCATGATGAATTCCAAGAGGTGAAAATAAGGAGTCAAGTGAATGTGCTACCACAACCGAACACTAGCTCACAACCTACAACGAGCTGTACAAAAAGAAGAGAGTTCCAATTAGCACAAGTCTAGCAATCAACCAAAGTACTACATGAGTGCAAATTAATCTATACGTTATGGCAATGTAATCCAAGTAAATGAGTCAGAGTGAGCAAGGCAAAAGACTTAGTAGAATTCATGTAGACATTTTTATCAAACACCTTATGAGCATAGTAGAGAAATCCTTCCAACCTTAACTCCTAACATAGAAGACATGAATCTAAGTTGGTACACCACCAAAATCTATCAAATGCAAGAAAAATTCCATAAACAAGATAAGAAAAAAGCGTTAATTAGAACAAATCTAGCAAGCAACCAAGGCACTACTGGACGGGAAATAGACCTACAATATACTACAATGACTTCACAACCATGGGGGCAAAGCAAGCAAAGCAGAAGGTGAAGTAATATTCATGTAGACATTTTAGCAAACACTTGATGAGCATATGGAAGAAATCCCCCCAAACTTAATCTCTAGCATTCAAGACATAACCCCATATTGTAAAACCACCAAAAATCACAACATTCATGATAATGTCTATGAACAAGATAGCATTAAGTAAATCTAACCATGAAGATCACCATAATCCATAAGAGAATTAGTGGAAAGATTTTACCTTGTCCTTGTAGTATGCCCAACAAATGGAAGAGTGATGAAGGAGTTACAATAAGCAATGTAAGTGAGATGAAGATTGTGCCTTTCTCGTTAAGAATTTTGCATAATTGGGCATTTGTGCAATTGCGTCTGCAAAAGGGATATTTATGTGCAGTTTCTTGAAAACCTCTACAAATTTGGCAAACTGTTTGTCTAACTTCTTCTTCTGCAACCTTTGAGGAAAAGAAATTGGTGGCACATAAGCTCAAACTGGACTTTGTGCTCTAACTATGGGTGTTTCTTTTCTCTCCTCCTCTTCTATTGAGATTCGTGCAGATTCTTCATCATTATCTTCTTCTTCCCATTTCCTCTTTGCCTTTTCTATCTAGTCTCTTCAAATGTATTTCTGGAAGTTGTACTCCAATTCTAGTTGTAATGGCCTGAACTTGCTCCTTTGGATTAATCATTATGTTTCCTGGCAATATCCCTTGTGGTCGTTCTGTAATCTGCTGAGCAATCGGACCAATTTTTGTTTTCAGTTTCTTGATAGAGGCCTGCTGGTTCTGAAAATTTGTATCAATTTGCTGAAAAACCTTGTCTGTCTTTTGCATGTATTGGTTGAAAATCTCCTCTAAACTTGGTTTTTTCTCTTGCTGGACATTATTCGAACCATTACCTTGCTGATTGTATGACCATCTGAAATTTGGGTGCTGTCTCCATCTTGGGTTGTATGTTTGTGAAAAAGGGTTAAAGTTGCGAGAGCCATTTTGGACGAAGTTAACTTGTTCTTCTGGATAGCCCATAGACATGCAATTTTCAGTCAAATGATTTGCTCCACAATTCCACATGATGGATTGGTTTTCATTCTCTGTGCTCCTTAAGTTTGCAACTTCACAAGCAACTCCACCTGCTTTGTCAATGCTGTTATCTGTGCGTTGGTAGATGTTGTGCTGTCCACTTCATACACCCCCAACTGCTTTTTTGTGGTGTCACTCGTTCAGATGAGAACATGGAGTGTGTGTTGGCAATTAATTCAAATAAATCCATTGCGTCTTTAACTGATTTTCCATTGCATATTGACCCACCTGCAGATGCATCCACTTGAGATTTTGACATAGTTGAGAGTCCGGAATAGAAATATTGCACTTGATGTCCCGTGGAAATTCTATGGTTTGGACATTTTCTCATGAGTCCTTTAAAGCGGTTCCAGACTTCATGATAACATTCCCCATATTTCTGTTGAAAAGTTTGAATGTCCAATTTGATTTTTGCTACCTAGCAGGTGGAAAGAATTTTGTACAGAATCTCATAGTCAGTTCATCCCATGTAGTAATGCTTCCATGGGGTTCTGCATCCAACCATTCCAGTGCAGCATCTCTTAAGGTGTAATGGAATAGTTGCAATTTGATGGCATCTTGGTTAACCCCCGGTGCGTGAAAGTTCTGACTAGTTCTGAGAAATCTGGAGACATGTGTATTCGGATTTTCATGAGGTAGCCCGTAGAATTACAAAGTGTTGCTCATCAAATTGATCAATTCTGCCCTCATTTGAAAATTATTCACCCCGAAATCTGGATACACAATGCTGAATCGTATAGGAGCTGCTATTGGTGTCAGAAACATGGAGACTGGTAAATCTCCTTCATTTATTTCCTCACGTTGTTGTTGTGCCGGTGGCGCTGCTCTTGCACCCATTGGATCAACTGGCTAAACGAGATTAGGAATATGTTGTCCTTTAGCCATTTGATGTTGTTGTTTTTGTTTATGTCCTTTGCGTCTCTGCCTGAAAGTACGTTCTATTTCTGTGTCAAATGGTTCAAGATTGTCACCTTGAGTGTGGAGCATGCAACGAACACCTTTTTTTTTCTCTGTAAATAGAATTAAATAAATAAATCAAATAAACGTTCAAACTAAAATAAATTAAGAATAAAAGTCAATAGTTCCTCGGCAACGGCGCCAAAAACTTGTCGTGATTTTTCTATCGCAAGTGTACGATATCGAACAAGTAATAAAGTGGACCTAGGAGTCCGAATAATCGTTCCCACGAAGACTATACTGAAATGCCTAATCTAGTTAATTTCAACTTCTATTTGATGAATGTAACCTCAAATTTGTGTGAAGATGGTTGTAATCTAAAGAAAACTTAAAATTAAAGTGTGATGTGCATAAAAACGATGTTGAAGTTTAACAATGAGAAGAATGTTAGGGCAGAACATTCAAAGCATTAAGACATAAATAAAACCAACATATAACAAATTAAAAATTAGAATCTTGAATTAAAAACATAAAGATTCCCCAAATAGGTTACATGTTTGCCCTAACTATGGATTTAGCTATTCATATTACACAAGGAGAAAGAAATAATTATTATAGAATACATCACCGGGTTTGAAGTAAAGATTTAGAAGAATAAAGTCGATCTTGTACCAAAATCTCAATGTGTTTTTTTGCCTCCCAAAATTGTGTAACTCCTAGCCAAGTCTCAAAGACCTCTATTTATACTTGTCCCTCTGTTTTTTTTTCTCGAAATAGGGTTTTTATGGGCCTCTAAAACAATAGAATTTTCGACTAAAACGCTTAACAGAGCGGCGTCGCGTAAAAATTGGGGTGCCATGCATTCAGCCGGTGGTGTTGCAGAGTAATCGGCGCCGTGCATGGTGTTTTGACTGTTTTGCCATTTTTGTCATTTATTTCTTCTCATTCCACGCCAATAGCCTCGTTTTCTCATCCATTCATCCTTTTTTTCACCATCTACAAAACAACACTAATAAACATATCAAAAACGTCCACTTCTCATAGAATCTAGCTTATAATTAAGTCAAAAGTAGAATAAAACTCGTGAGTAAAACACACTCGTTAGCATACATATCTATGGAGCCCAGAAATTTACTCCCAAGGTGATTGCAATTTTGCGATAAAAATAGTATTTATAGGACTATAGACACTGAGCAACATTAGCTTTTATGTTCCACAAGTTTTTCTTTTTTATGTTGTAACCCCTCCCCCCCCCCCCCCCCCCCCCCCAACCCAACCTACACTAAGCATAAATACTTATTATTGTTGAATTTTGACTTCAATTCATGTAATCTTTGTCTTTAATGTCACATGATGCATGATTTCCAGTATTACATATATGTTCTTCACAAAATCAATAGCATTCACTTTCTACACTGTAAATGATAACGAAAAATACATTTTAATTATAAAATTACTTCCACGTTCTACATTGTAAATGATAACGAAAAATACATCATAATTATAAAATTACTTATAAGTAAAAAATACTTTTATGCAAAAAAGTTTGTTTATAAAATAAAAATACAATTACTAAGACAAAAATTCACTTTTAAAATATAAAAAGTTACTTATAAGTAAAAAAATCACTTAAAATATTTTAAAAGTATAAAATTAACTTCTAAGTAAAAAATATTAACTTCTAATTTTAAGTAAATATTTAACTTTATTTATTTTTTAAGTTAAATATTAACTTATATGTAAAAAAAAATTACCCATAACTAAAATATTTTGTTCAACCTTTGATAATGACATCATGACCTAATGAAAATGTCTTTACTGATTAGGGATGAGGAAACTTTAATTAATATTTTGTTCATTGAATTATAGTTTGTAGAATTTAATTTGTAATTGATCCACTCAAACAAAATCTTCCGTGCAATGTGCGTGTGTGCGCGGAGGGCCCCAATGAGTGAATTGTCCAAATAGTCACTCAACTTTACATCATGCTTCCATAAGGTCACTGAATTTTAAAAATCACCCAACTCATCATTGAACTTTTCAAAAGATTTACACGGGGTCACTTAACTTTAAAAATCACTCAATTCATCACTAAACTTTGTAAAAAATTCACACGGGATCACTGAACTTTGCAAAACATTTTCCAGGAATCACTAAAAATCACTAATTTTAGTAATCCTGGGGAACTTTTTGCAAAGTTCAGTGATGAATGAGAAGATTTTTAAAGTTAAATGATCCAATGGAAACCTTTTGGGAAGTTCAGTGACGAGTTGAATGATTTTAAATTTTAGTGACCTTATGGAAGCATAGTGTAAAATTCAGTGACTATTTGAGCAATTCACTCGGCCCCAATTGAGCTTCAATCTATTTAATTCATCTTATGATGTAACTAGGGTTTGTGCTAAAAAATCCCATTGCAGTTTGTCCCCATTAAAGCAAGTTTGCACCTTTTATCTACACGTCAACCCAGTGAATTTAAAAAAAAAAAAAAAAATTAATAATAATAACCTTCTGTGGGCAAAGTTCTCCTATTGGACTTGTCCCCATTCAAATGAGTTTAGACCTTTTATCTACAAACAGGTTAGATATATAGAAGTTATCGTGTCAACTCAAAATGTGAATTTCCAAAATAATAATAATAATAATAAATAAATAAATAAAATAAAAGACACCTTTTGTAAATTGTAATCTTCTCATCCTCGTATAAATATGCCCCTTCACCCTTGAGAAATCCACGTGTGCTGAACCTTGTAAAAGTATGCCCTTTCTTCCCTCCACTTGCCCACCATCAAGTTTTCATACAAGTCTTTGAACAGCGACATCACAACAATCGAAAGTTAAGAGGCAATGGCTGATGACACGTAGGGATGGACATACTTTCATTTGATTTTGGTTCCAAGAGAATCGAATCGAACCATGAACCAATATTTTTATTTTTATTTTGGATAATGGAACCACTTGGTTTTGATTCTAGTTTCATTATTGATCGTGGGAAAAAAAACATTTGAGGAAGAAGAATTGAAGGTTGAGGCTTCAATTTCAAAAATCCATGCAACAATGATAGCTTAGTGCGACGTAGACGGAAGGTGGTAGTTATTGATCTCCATTTGAGAGTCGGTGTATAAATTGAAAAAGAGGTAAAATGATAAACGAATTAGGGTCTGGATCTCCAAAATGAATTAGAGTCCCTAGTTTCCACATTGAGAAATGAAAAATTGAAGGTACATGGCCTTTTTATCTTGATTTTCAATTGAATTTTGAATTTTTTTTTTATGTGAATTGTGATGCACTAATTTGTAAATATATATGAAATAATAAAATTTAAATATTGAATTTGGTCGAACCAAAACCATAACCAAATTAATCAACACTCATAATTCTCATTGTTTCTATGCCAATTTATTAAATTAATTAACGGTCAATATGTGATTTATCATTGACTTCTGAGGATTGGCTATACAAAGTTAGTAAGTATTGAGTAATTTGCTACCAACAAGTACTTGCGTTAAACAAATTGGAGTAATGTACAAAAGAATTTTCTACACATTTTACCTATGAAATAACATTTTACTGCAATGAACACAATCTTTAATTACATTGTGAATTGCTTGTCATTATACCTTTCTAGTATGCTTTGCAATATTTAGATATTTTATTAGTAATAAGCATTATTAATATTCTTAGAATTTTGAGGTGGATCACTTAAATTTACTTGTCACGTGATTATTGATCTTGAGCACTTGGAAAGGATTGTGCTAGTTGATGTGTAGTCTGGATCACAAATTTGAGTTCAATATCATAAGACACTCCATAGGTTGTGTTGAAGAAGCTCTAGGTTGATTGGTTCGATTTTTACACTTTGAGAGTTTATGTTTCCGTATTGTACACTACAAAAAATAACCGATTTCGTGACAAAAAATGTTGTCGCAAAAATTGAGATTTTGTTGTAAAAGTAATTTAGCGACGACAATACGTTCGTTGCGGGTATTGTTGCTCTATATGAGTCATAGAATGTGTTTTGCGACGGCTTTCGAACATTCGTCGCATTAACAAGATCACGACACTATTTGTTTGATGCAAAAAATACGAAATGACAACACAATATCTGTAGCCATAATGTCGTTGCAATGTGTATATGTCGCGAAACATTTAAAGGGCAACAAGTCAGTTTGTTGCAACTAATGTTCCAATAAAGTTTTTATGAGAAATGTGTTTGTTTTGAATGTTGAGTCACCGAACATGTTTTGCGACAACTTTCGACCATTCATCGCATTAACAAAATCGCAACACTATTTATTAGCCGCAGAAAATATGAACTAGCAACACGATATTTGTAGCTATAATGTTGTTGCAATGCATATAGTTGTGAAAAAACAAAAGGGCAACATGACAGTTTGTTGCAACGATTATTTCAATAAAGTTTTTACGAGAAAACCTTTGTTGCGAATATTCCTTTAAAGATGTAGCTTTTGCTATCTATTTTATTTTGCAACGACACATGCACGTAGTAATATATTTTTAATAACAAGTAATGTTTGTCATGAAATATGTTTTACAATGTAATTGATATGTCGCATAATATATTTTAATATATTCAATATTTGTAGTAAAATTTATTATGTACAAGTGGTGTTTGCATTTAAATTTATTTCGTAATACAAAGAGTCTACCGCGTCATCATTTGTGCAATGAGTATAGTTGTTGCCTAATTTATTTCGTGATTATTTATATATGTCGCATATCTTATTTTACGATATATAAAATTACTACGCAGAGTATTTTGTGACAATAAACATTTATTTATGTGTCAAGTTGTGCTCGTAGTTAAATTTATTCCACAAGACAAAGTGTTTGTCTCTCCAAGATGTACAATTGTCGCCTAATTGATTCTATTTTTATTTACGTATGTCAGAGATTCTATTTTAAACACATAATTTTTTATTTCTTTCGTCATGATTGTGTTCGAGTTTTGTTGCGACAAGGGCATTCATTTCGAGGTCATGATGAATCTAAGAATCCTGTCAATCCAGGTAACTTTCTAGTTCAATTACAATTTCTGGCCTCTCATAATCATGAGATTAATGCTATGACGTTGGGAAATGCTCCTCAAAATTGCAAATTAACATCCCCTAAGGTACAAAAGGATATAGTAAGTGCTTGTGCTGCTGAAATAATAGATGTGATTATAAAAGATATTGGTGATTCATTATTTTCTATTTTAGTTGATGAATCTCGTGACGTGTCAACGAAGGAGCAAATGTCAGTTGTGTTACGTTATGTGAAAATTGGACTTGTAAATGAACGTTTCATAGGTATTGAACATGTGTCCAGTACCACTGTTGCCTTACTCAAAGCTACTATTGACAAGATATTTTCTAGATATAACTTGAGTATTTCTAATTTGAGGGGATAGCGTTATGATGGGGCAAGCAATATGTGAGGTCAGTTTAATGGTCTTAAAGCACTCATTTTAAATGAGAACCCTTGTGCCTTTTATGTCCATTGTTTTGCTCATCAATTGCAACTAGCTCTTGTAGGTGTGGCAAAGAAGAATAGACCGATTATTAATTTCTTTCGTGTGGTTGCTAATGTGGTAAATGTTGTTGGAGGATCTTCTAAACGTTGTGACCTTGTTCGAGAGAAACAATCAGACTTCATTATTGAGGCATTGGAGAATGGTGATATTTTAAGTGGACGGGGCCTTAATCAAGAAACCAGCCTTCAGCGTGCAGGTGATACGCGTTGGGGATCCCATTATAAATCTTTGGTCAGTTTGCTCAGCATGTTTACGGCTGTTATTGATGTACTTGAAGTAATTGTTGAAGATGAATCTAGCACTTGTGATAAAAAAAAAAAAAAAAAAAGTGATGCATTCAATTTATTAGAGTCAATACAATCGTTTGATTTTGTATTTAGTCTACATTTAATGCGAGATGCGTTGGGGATTTCAAATGATTTGTCACAGGCATTGCAAAGGAAAGATCAAGGCATTGTCAATGCAATGGACATGGTGAAAGTTTGCAAAAATAGACTCCAACTTATGAGAGATGATGGATGGAATTCTTTCTTGCAACATGTTCCTTTTTGTGAGACTCATTATATTAATGTTCCAAATTTGGATGCTATGTTTATGCGATATGCACATGGTGGTCGCCCTCATCGTAATTCTCCACAAATAACCAACTTGCATCACTTTCGTGTAGATGTATTCTATGCTACTATCGATATGCAACTTCAAGAGCTGAATGATCGTTTCTCGGAGGTAAGTACTGAGTTGCTCCGTTGTGTATCTTGTTTGTGTCCACAAAATTCATTCTCTGCTTTTGACAAAAGAAAGTTGATTCAACTTGCCGAGTTTTATCCACAAAATTTTTCTACAATAGATCTCTTTACACTGGAAGATCAACTTGATAATTACATTTTTGATATTATCTCTAACAAAGAGTTTGAAGAATTGAATGGCCTCAGCGCTCTTGCACAGAAATTAGTTTTGACAAATAAGAATAGAGCATACCCACTGTTTACAAGCTTTTGACTTTGGCATTAATTCTTCCGGTTGCTACGGCTACAGTGGAGAGAGTATTTTCTGCCATAAACATTGTGAAGGATAGACTACGCAATCAGATTGGAGATGAGTGGATGAGTGATAGTCTCGTTGTTTATGTGGAGAAAGATATATTCTTAAAGATTGATAATGAATTGATTTTACAAAGATATCAAAGTATGAAAACTCGTAAAGAGTAGTTGTAAGGTATTTCATTTTTAATATAATGTTTGTGTATTGTGTTATAATGCTGTTATTTTTTTGTACATTTTTCTGATATCGCCCGCACTAAAACAATTTCCTGGATCTGCCCCTGAGCACCACCACAATATTTCCCTCAACTAGGCACATCCAGTTATACCATGGGTCACTATCAATTTCATCAAGAATCAAATGAGCTTATTGGAGCCATACGTGAGTTTAGAAAGAAAGATAAGAAAAAATGAGCATCTGAATTTAACCAGATCTATCACCATCACTCCGGTGTTGAATATATCAAGGTTTTATGTCGAAAAACTCGCCGCCAATGGAATTTGTTGCGCATCAAGTGGGTCTCACCCAATTTCCTCTGTCTGTGAATATACATATTATGTATCTATATATGCATGTATATTTCTTTATGGGTTTCTGTTCTTTTTCTGAGGCAAATGAGGGACTTTGAAATGCTATATATAAAAATTTAATTTGTGGGTTTTATGTTTCCTGTTGGAAATTTTTGTGATAAAATTTTCTTGGTAAGGTAGAAATTGAGCTATTCTGAATGATTAATATGGGCATTTTGTAAGAAAAGATTGAGCAATTGAAATGGGCTTCTTATTAACGTGTTTTCTCTCTCCATTTCAATTTTTAACCAAGCTTTAACTTTTTAATTCATCACGGACTCAAGTGCTACGAAATAGAAAATTAGCGACCCAAATACTAAGAAAAATAGGTTGATGACCTCCACTATAATTTTCTTTTTCTTTTTGGGATTTGGAGGAAGGATACACATGAATTAATCTTCAGGCATCACATTCCAGTAAGAACAAAAAACATAATGTCTAGCAAATTTCTAGTCCATGTTACGGAAAACAGAAGAGTTCTTGGAGATTTTTCTTCTTGAGAGATACCGGTGGTTGAGGATAGTAATCTGATTTATTATTTGAAGTAATGGCATTTGTAATTGGATGGTAGTATTTTTTATTCAGGAAAAAGTTATTATGTGATTTTTATTTAGAATATTAATAAAACATTGGTTATGCATCGTTGTGGTGAATAAGTTTTTTCTTGATAGATAATGGCTTATCGAACAAGAATTGGCAAGAAAAATAGAGTTTTTACTACATCCTACGGGCCACCATCAAAAGTTTCCTCGTCAAAGGCAACATGCAAGGGTCCATTACCCCAGACTACTCCTCAAGCTAATATCTCTTCCTCATTGTCTCAGACTAGTAATGTTCAAGTTCCTACTCCATTACCTCAACCTCTTCAAGTTCCTGCCTCAGTATCTTAGTCTCAGCCTCAACTTAATTCGTCACAAGCAACCACATTGACACATGACACCATTTATCTTTAAGTTTATGATATAAAATCATCCTAAAGTATACATTCAATTGATAGAATCTCATTTTTGCTTATATATTCTGATTCTTTGAGTAACTTATTTCATAGATTCTCATTCTTTGAAGAGGAATGGACCTGGTCCTACAAGAGGCAAGGGCAGCTGGAAAAATCTCATTGGAGATCTCTAAAAAATTAGGAAGAACTATTGGAAATCAGCAAGCACGTTTGGCTAGTGAGTGTGGCTACATCGTTTGATCATTCGCTCCACTCCGTTACAAAAGTTGGATCGACATACCCAGTGAAGAGAAAAATAAATTATATGATCGAGTTTTGGTAAGTCATAAACAAATTCACTTTTTACAACATTTTTTTGAATAGTTATTAGTTTCCCATGTTTTTATGGGTTAATTTCACAAATGGTCACTGAATTTACATGAAAATCACAAAACGGTCACTAAATTTTAAAACTTGCAGAAACGGTCTCAAAATTTACATGCGGTTTAACTAATGGTCACTGAAGGACCTTTATGATTGGAATTCAAACTTAAATGACCAAAACGCTTGAAGATGGAACCTTGAGGACCAAACCACCAAATCTTGACAAAAATAAACTCTCTCTATTTTTGGGCAAATTTTGAGGCAATTTTTTGGCACCTTCCGACCACCAAGACCGCCGAATTTGGATACCGTTGGAAAGCCCACAATGTCCTCTTCAATTACCGCCCAAAATTTCCCCATAACTCCAAAGGATTCGGCCGAAATAAACCCACAAACCCCCGATAGGGAATTTTGATTTTCGTATATATTTGACGAGTCGAAACCAATTCCGAATGAATGAGAAATAGCGGTCCAAAAGTTGGAGGAAAGTTTGAGGAAGCTAGATAACACTGTCGCTCAAGTGACAGATGTTTCGCTAGAGAGACAAGTGTCGCTCGAGCAACGTCGAGCGAAGAGCGAGCGACAAACTCTCTAAAAGTTTTGAACTAATGCTTCTTTTCTTAAGGTTGCGTGATTTTGTCTGCAATCTTTCACCCACACCACTGCATCATCTACATAAAGGACCCTATGCACCACCATTTAGCTCACCATATCATACTTTGTAATAAGAAATCTTCTAAACTCTTGCAAAGCTCTCTCTTCTTCATATTCTTGCATTTTCCGGTAGAGGGGGAAAACTCCGTCGAAATTCATTGGAATTTGTGGTTTGTAGTGCTACTACCACAATCTGGATCCGTTGTATATTGGGAGACAATTGCCATGAACCGTAAGCACCGTTGCAGGAAAATAGTCTTAAACAGAAAGTGTCACCACTTGCCTCGGATTGATATTCTTCTTCTTCTCCTTTTTGATTTTATTTTGTGGTTTTATTGAAGTTGTTATACTTCATTTGCCTTTCATAAACTTATGGTTTAGTTACTCTCCTACTGATTAAACTTTGTCCTAACATTTAACATATACAAACAACCTTTTTTCCGCATATTTTACAACCCGGTTCTAACAAAAATTGTTGATAGTCCCACTAAGAAATTGGTGATGTTGGCAAATATTTATTATATTTTTCAATAAGTTAGAGACAAAATATTTCATCCGTAAGTTATCCTGGGTTTTATTTTAAAAATTTGTATCATTACCAATGTTCTAAAAAGCGTAAAGCGTGGCTAGGCGTAGAGTCGAAGCTTCAAGCTTTACGAGCTTAAGCGAGCCTAGGCGAGGCTTAGACGTAAAAAAGCGTTTTCTTATTTATAATATTATTTTTAATTTTTAATTGTTTAAAAAATTATTTAATAATTAAATAATACATATTAAACATCTAAGAATTATAAAATACAATATTTACTTGATAACTCCTACTATTAGTTAATTATACAGTTTTCAAGTTTTGGAAATGCAAAAATTAGAATATTTCTCATAGTTTTAATTTTCAACTAGACAAGTCCTACTTAATAGATTTATAAGAATTTCATACATGTTTTTGAAGTTTGTATTAAAATGAATTTCAAGATTATAATTACATAATGTATCTAACACTGTGCGTCTATGGAAGACCAAAAAAATGAAGAAAAAAATTCAGTCATTTAGGAATTAGAAAAAAAAAAAAAAGCGTCTAGGCGCGAAGCGAGGCGTTTTGCCCGAGCTTCGAGCTTAGGCGGTGCCTAGGCGTCGCCTATGCGAGCTTTTTAGAACACTGATCATTACTTACATATAACTAATTTTTCTAAGTTATTTTATTCCTGAAGAAATTTTTCATCATTAATATTAATAACAATAGGAAGAGAAAGAGGATTACCATACAAATATTAGGGTTTTGCTATGTGACAGGAGCCGTGACAGGCCCCTATGAATTGGAGCCCTATCAAGGCCACTATTTGTTTAGCAAAATTCCAAATATTAATCAACCATGCTACAAGTACAACATTGGTTGACAATCACTCACATGGGAGGGGGGCCCACGATGAATAAAAAAATCGTGGGCCCCCTTTCATGTGAGATGATTGTCAACCATTATTGTCAACCAATGTTGTACAAGTAGCAAAATTGAATATTAATACAACCCTCCATTAATAACAATAGAAATAGGATAACCATACAAGAGAAAAGGTACAAGGAATGGCAACCGGGTGAATGCGGGGTCGAGGCAATCATTATCATTCTCACTGCGACAAGGATTTTCAGGAAGCTAGGTCGAATTAGAAAATACATGTTTACCCTGTTTAATTAATTATTTATTTATTATATATTTTAAACTTCTTAAATACATTTTATATTGAAAAGCGTAACAATATAATAAAATAAAAAATTTCGAACAGATTCGAAGAATTTGGAATAGGACAATGTTCTTCGTCCTTGCCCCGTTTACTATTTAGAGCTAGAATTACCCGTTCCATTCGAGATAAGGCAGGACACGAAATTTTATCATCCCTGAAAGGCATTAATATATGCTATCAACTTTACAATAAATGATGAGCAAAAACTAAACATAATAACCGCTCAAGCCATAATTTATTTGTAATTTCACCTTGGTACTATGTGCATATCTTCCGCAGCTAAGTAGGCCAACCACCACCTCCATATGTTGATCAAAAACCTGTAATCCATCTCATGAAAATATGATCGCTTCTTTGGTAAACTCAATACAATATTTCTTGAATAAAGCTATGTGTTAGAAATGAAAAAGAAAAGATAGAAGCCTGCTATTGCAGGGAAGAATAATGTATTTGCATTCAAATCGAATTCTGAATTACACCTCTGGTCTATATATAGAATTAGCTACTAACTATACAAACCAATACAAAGATAACAGTGTTGATCAACTTGCATAGCTAACTAACTACAGCTGGAGGAAGTCTCTAGAATGAGAATATGGAATTTGTTGCTGCCTTCCTGGACGTGTATATTCATTTCTACTTTGATGTGCTGCTGTATATTCTAACACTATGTGTATAGTGTAACCGATCCAATATTCCAGTTTCTTCAACGGGCAATTGATGGTCCACATTCATGGTTTTAGTTTTCAACATTTACATAATAGCATTCATGGGGTTTATTTCACCATTGATTGAACGGTAACAGTAGTCATACTTGATGGAAATTTTGGCCATATATAGATGGGTTTGGTCCTAAACTCCACCACCGAAAATACATTATACACATCAATTTCTGAGTGTTAAGAGCTTAGAAGTGTCATTACCTGGAATAAAAGGAGAGCTTCTGGAACAATATCAATGCCGGAGGTATGAACTCGATCTATGAGTTTGCGATTTTTTTCGATCCAATTTGTTTCTGCATAATTGTTTTAGATCGATTACTATCTCATATTTGGTATCAAAGTTGCAAATTACCTCTACCTTGGCGTTTCACCTGTATTCTACAAAACTCTATCTTCTGGGCGAATTTTTTCTGCAAACAAACTCAGATTTCTCCATAAAATCACATTTCTAGACTGAGTATTTTTAAACTTGAGATTTTCATTGAGGAAGGTTGAATTTGAAGTTGGTCAGAACCGGGTCGATTTCAACCCGCTAGAGGAAGAAGATGACCGTAATTTTTCAAAACAGAGGACTCTGGTGTTTTCTCGTTCACTTTTGAAGTCAATTATTGGACCGATTTTCAAATTATAAGAATTTTTATTGGGCCATTAATGATGACTGATTTCCTGACAAAATTTGGGTATATAATAGGGAAAAATTCATATTTAAGGTGTATTCTTTACCTCAATTCAAAAGTAAGGTAAATAGTTTGAAAATTCAAAAATCAGGTATAGATTTAATTAATTAAAAATATTTATTAAATAAAAATAATAAAATCACAATTTATGATTAATGGTCACAGATTCAAAATTATAGGTTACAGATTTTATTTACTGGTCACATATCATCAAATTAATTGGTCACATATTATTTCGTAGTCACAGATCAAAAATTTTATAGGTCACATATTATTTCGACGTCACATATCATTCAATTTATGGGTCACATTTTATCCATGAGTCACGTAAGTCACAGTTTGTTGGTCACGGATTATTTTTAGTCACATACACCTAATATTTAGTCACATATTAGCCGAATAATTGGTCACATACGCCTAAATAGTTGGTCACATGCGCCTAATTGTTGGTCACAGACGCCCCACAGCCCACCACCACCACCGTCAACACCTCACCATGACTTACCGCCCGCACCGCCACCACCTCCAACAGCAACACTACTGCCATGACCACCATCACACAGCCATCACCACCATCACAACCACTGCTAGAGCCACTGTGGCACACCAGCAGACCCACCACAAAAACACCCACTCACCTACCACCACTGCCAACATCGCAACAACGATGATTGTAGTCTGTAGCACTACGTCGCACCACCACTACCTCGCACCCCAACGCACACCACCACCACCTCGCACCACCAGCACCAACAACAATGACTGTAGCACTACCTCGCACCACCAAGGACCACCACTACCTCGCAACCCAACGCACACCACCACCTCTTCCATCCTAGCACCCAAAAAAAATCCCTAATCCTACCTTCATCTCCGCCGCTGTCACTGACCACCACACCACCACCATTAAAACCGTAGATCTACCACCACGCCAACAACCAGAAAAGAAAACCCTCCAGATCGGAAACCACCGCACCCAACCCCAACCACCGCACCCAAAACCACCGTACACCTCATAAAAAAAAAGACGAAGATGAAGACAGATCGCGACGTTGCCGTTCACAGCGACCGTCGCCTCCACAACCCAAGATCGCACAGCAACCTCCATCGACCATCTGTACTCTCCGTCGCACCGAAACGGCCGGCGCCGCTACAACCTCACCGCCACACCACACCGCCACAACCTTACAGCCACAACCACACCACCACAACCGCGCGACGATCTGGAAGCAACCACCACCGCGACGATCTGAAAGCATCTAGGGTCGGCGCCACCACTGTTGAGAGAGAAGAGAGATTAGGGAGAGAGATGAGATGTTGTCGCAGTGAGAGAGAGAGAGAGATGAGAGACGGTGGAAATGAGTTTGATATTAGGGATTGAAAAATAATAAATATATTTATAATACCTGATGTTTGCACAAAATAGTTTTGGGCCTGATTTTTGCACCGACATCTTGAAACGTCTGGATTTGTGTAATTTCCACTATATAATAAGTAATCATCCATTGGGCCATAATTATTGAGCCACTATTGAATGGCATGTAGTTATGTTTAAGTGGGCCTATTAATACTATGAAGGGGAAAATACTATCTAAGAGATTAAATATGGGGAACAATACACAAACCCTACATATAAGAATCACTTTTCAAAACTAACAAACTTGTTAAATTATTTCAAAAATCAGGTGGTAAATAAGTTTATTAAATATTAAATTATAATATAATATTCATTAATTATTTTAATCTCATGTCATCTTACCCGTCTCATCCTATCACCCTACTACACCACCTTCCCTCCACCTCTCCATTGGTTCAGGCGACCACTCCGGCGACTGGTCTGACGGCACTCCGACGACTGCTCCGGCAGCATTCTGGCGGAGCTCCGACGACTGCGCCGGCAATTTTTTATTTTTTTTTTTAAATATGAGCTTCATTTCAAAAGCCTGGAAAAGTAAACGGCAAAGACACACATCATCATTTCATTGACTTTGTTTTCACGACTAACTTTGTCGTCGGTGTGACTAACTGTAACCAATTGTGACTAATTGTGACCAAATGTGTATTCAGTGTGATCATCTGTGACTAGGTCAATCTCAAGTCACAATCAACACAAAATTGGTCATAAATAGTCATAACAAGCACATATAAAGAATTGAACATCGTGTAACAATTGAAACGATCCCATATAAAGAAAATCAAGTTCAGATCCAAAAATACAAAAATTGCACCAATTTCTTCCTCTGCTCCCAAATTCTGTTCTTCACATTGCATTAAATTAATTACCATGGATCAACTCAAATCTCGCCCAAAACCCCTCTTAAACTCACATTTTTTTTTTTTTTTTTGCAAATTATCCTAGAAAACAGCTCAAGATTTACAGTGGAGAGGTTAGTGGAGTTCAACTTCCGGCGATACCCATGCCGATAGCACCACCTGCACCAAAACCTACCACAGCTTCCTCCAATCCTCCAACTCGCCACCACCACCACCACCACCACATCCACATCAACTATAAATTAACATCGCCACCACCACCGCAACCCACACACCACACCACACCACAAATCACAAATTCGCACATCCATTATGAATATCACAGCCCTGGTGAGACGAGATCAGAAGAATCAAATACCAGATTCACAGGTTGTTCTCGATCCGTCGATGACCGTGCCGCTGCAACAGAACCCGCGCACAACCGCACTACCGTCCATGGACTTACTGCTATTGCAAGCACCACCGCCCAGTCGCCTGGATTTTTGCAAACACCACCACAATAGCGACAACGGCGAAGTAAGGCGCCACTGCTCGCAGCGGTAGAGCCTCCTTGCTGTGCCGCTACGCGGGGCAATTTTGGAGATAGAAGAGATGGTATAGAGTGAGGTGGGTGGTAAAGAGAGAAGATATAGAGAAGGAAGAGACTGAGCTTTGAATCGGGAGGGCGACAGAGAGGGAGGGAGGGCGAGTGATGGACTGTGGGTGCTGGGTTTGTGATTAATGATTAATAGGTGTGGGGGGGGGTTATTATCTGAATTAAGGTTTAATTTAAAATTTTATTAATTACAATTAATAATCATATTTATCACCTGAATTTTGAATTGTAAACTTTATTCCCTTATTTTTGAATTGTAATATTGAGAAGAAGGGTTTTAGGTAATTTTCTCTTAAATATGACTCATTTTAAAACTAAGAAACAAAGTTTGTTATTTCAAAAATCAAATATTAATTACATTTTATTTATGAAATAATTAATTAAATATATTAAGGTCACAATACTACATAATTTATTGTCACAATTATGTATTAGTTACAATTACAAACATCACATTTACAAATCATAAAAAAAGGTCACAACTTATTTTTCGATCACAAATTTATCAAATTAGTAGATCACATATTATTCATTAGTCACTAATCATAATTTTTATAAGTCACAACTTATTTCATGATCACAAAATATCAAATTATTTCTAAATTACAAATTATCGAATTAATTGTCATAACTTAACAATTTTTTAGATCGAACATTATTTATTGGTTACAAATAATCTATTTCATTGGTCATACATCAACCAATTTATTTGTCACAATCAACCAAATAATTTACGACCACCACCTCATCGCTACCTCTAGTAGCACCACTGCTAACAACACCACAACACAACGATGACAACCAACACCATCACCAAATATCACCTCGACGGTTGCACCAACACCATCGCCATGACCACCATTACCACCAATTGCACCATAATCACCATCAACACCGCCAATTACCACAAAAAAAAACTCAAACTAAACACTGACCTAGGATGCACCATCACATCCCAACACCACCAACGCATGTATTACCTATCATACTAGAATCAACAGCATCTCCGTACACACCACAGCATACATAGATCACCACCGCAAATTGCAAACTAGCACACACCACCATTTACACATATTACCACGGCCATCACCAGCACCACCCCAACCCCCAAAACCATATCCAAAACCACTCCATGCTCCAGAGCCGCTGCTATAGTGATGTCAGCAATAAATAAATAGCTTGGTGAAAAATTGAAAGGAGGTGACGAGTCTGGGTTTTGTACTTTAGGGGCCGAAGCTAAGGTTGCTTGTTCTCGCCTAGATATGGACATTCTAGGAATCAGAGCTTCAGCAGAGAGATTCGGAGCCGGGTAGGGCGATAAATAGGCATAGGTTTTGGAATCAAATTCGGGTTCGGTAGATGGAGCCGACGTTGACGAAGGATGTCATGGTCGTTTGCCATCATCGTCGATGGAGAGAGAGAGAGAGAGAGAGAGAGAGAGAAGTGAGAGGGTTTGGGAGTGAAAATCAGGGTTAGGGGTTGGAGTGGAGAGGGTGGTATATAAATTAATTTAATTTTATAATATTAAAGTTTTAAATTATAATCTGATTTTTGAATTAAAAACTTTTAAATCTTATTTTTGAATTTAAAATTAAAAAAACATGTGCGGTGTAATTTCCACTATTATGAAATGCTTTGCAAGTTTTAATTGAGCCATGGCCTATAATTTGTATTGAGCCAATTTTATAGAAGTCTTATTGGGCACTTCTAGTTTTAATTGGAACGATTTTACAGAATCAATTTATTGATCCAATTTTATATAGTTTAATTTTTGGACATTTATTTTATACCTATGTGTACTTAAATTTTTTGCACATGTCAATTATTTATGTTTATAATAATATATGCAATTTTATGATGAATTAAATTATGAAAAGTTACAACTATACTCATATTTAGTTTGCATGAGTTAATTAAGTTTTAAATTATTTTATGCAATTTATAATGCTTCTGAGAATAATTTGTGCGCAATCATAATATGTTAGTTAATAGTGTGCTATTAGACTTATTCTCATATTGAGTTAATCACTTATGCATAAAATAGTTAATGCCCAGTTATTTATATAGTTTTATTCAATTGGAGATTATCCACAACATCATTAATTAAATAAAATTATATATTAAGTTTAGGATCACGTAAAGAGTAAAGACATTAAAATTGTAATTAATTGTACTTAATATGATAAATTTTATCCCACAGTAACTTTTATTATATTTATATAATGAATTAGAATAAAATATCAAATTACCTCATAATTTGCCACGAGAATTATGAGTAAGTATATAATTTGATAGTTTTATTATAAAGTTTACTTTAGGATATAATATCAAATTGTTTTCATAATTAACTTAAATATAAATTAAGGTCATAATTTGATAATTTTATCATGAGGAATAATTGAATATGCTTGAATTGAAAATTTAGCTAACGGGCTATTATGTCATTATATTCAATTTTAGCATGAATTACATTGATAAAACAAGCTATCTAGTCAATCAACCCTCAATTTTAAAATAAGCATTTTTAATATTATGCAACTTCACAACCTATTAATTTCTATGATATTCGTTGTGATATTCCTGAATTAAAGCCTGATAACTACAAAGTATGAAATGAGAGAATTCTTCTCCTTTTAAGATGGATGGATATTGATTATACTATTAGGAAAGACGAACCACCTAAAATCATCGATGTCAGCACTGCACCATACATCGCATTTTATGAAAAATGAGAGCGATCTAATTGCCTCAGCGTGAGGTTCATAAAGACTAAAATTTTTGCTGGTATACGTAGTTCCATCAATCAGCATGAAGGTCCAAGACCGGATAAAGGCTATTGATGATCAATTCGTCACTTCAGATAAAACATTATCAAGCACCATTATAATGAAGTTTTCATCCTTAAAGCTCATCAGTTTGAAAGGTGTGCATGAGCACATCATGCAGATGAGAGATATTATGGCTCAAGTTTCTTCCGAATATGGCCTATGTCAGATCATATCATTCTCTCTCTTTTCGAATGGATTCGACCTCGAATCTATACCCAAGTTGTAACTCTTATTTCCAATCATGACGAGAACGTGAAATTGTCCATCCCCTCTAGGATACAGTTTGGACCTCTTTTGAATTCTTTCCCGCTTCTTTCGTATGAACACCCAATAATCATCACATAGATCAAAGTGTGCTCGTCTCAAAAGCTTCCTTTTGCAAATTTGTGATGTTCCCAAAATAATCTCCATTAGCATGTCTGATGCAAACCTTGTAGCAACGGTGACTACGAAACCCACAACTAGATTGATGCGGAACCCAAGAACGCCAATAAAATCCGGGTTGGACTTAAACCCAACAAAGTGAACCAAAAAACTCAACGATAGCAAGATGCGTTGAACCCCTTGATTACACAGATGAAAAACTCTCGTATCGATGTTGAACACACAAGAAGTGATCTTGAAAGTTCAATTTGTTGTTCAATGAAGAACAGAGGAAAAAGCAAAGCTTTCAGTTTAATTCAATATGTCAAAAGTTGTAAAATAACAAAGTGTTTAGGTATTTATACTAGAGCCCTAAATCTAGTGAAAATGTGCATAATGCAACAATTAATGTCAAAATATGGAAAAGAAATAGAATTCTAAGTAAACTTGGTCTCTTGCCAAAAATAGGAAATTCGCTGACTTTTATAACCAAGCGGTCGCTTGGAAGAACCTATTGATGCCTTTTGAGTTTCGGTACGGGCTGAGCGACCGCTTGCCCTTTTACTCTAAGCGGTCGCTTAGTTGCTCCGCCTGACCTCCTTCTTCGGTTGCTTATATCGTGTTGATCCAATTGGTTCCCAGCTTCGACCCCAACATGAAACTTGCTCCATTTTTCGTCCCGAACATAGTTTCATCAATAGTGGCTTTGACGAGAATTCCCAATGCCTCTTTGACTCGTTTTGCTCTCGATCGCGTCATTACCCCTTCCTCGATAATCAACGGGTCTCGGCTTGAGCTTGTATTGGACACTCCCGCATCCTGGATCATATCATCCCCTCCCTCTTCAAAAGGATTCGTCCTCGAATCTGTATCTGCATCAAACAGAGAGAGATCAGCAACATTAATGGTAACTGAAACATTATACTCACCTGGGAGATCCACTTTGTATGCATTGTCATTGACCCTCTAGAGGACTTGGTATGGCCCATCTCCACGCGGCTGCAACTTAGACTTTCTCTGCTCAGGAAAACGCTCCTTTCTGAGATGTACCCATACCCAATCTCCTGGTTCAAATATCACGCGCCTTCGACCTTTGTTCGCTTTCTGTAACTTCCCTTTCTTTTCAATCTGCTCGTTGACTTTCTCATGCAGGGACTTGACAATTCAGCCTTCCTTGTACCATCCAAGTAACCCTGTTCATTCACAGGCAACAGTAACAAATCCAATGGTGTTAGTGGATTAAACCCATAAACAATTTCAAACGGTGAAAATGTAGTAGTATAGTGTATAGCCCTATTATAAGCAAATTCAATAAAGGATAAACACTCCTCTCAACTCTTTAAGTTCTTATTTATCACCGTACGAAGTAATTGAGTCATGGTCCTATTGACCACTTCAGTTTGCCTATCAGTTTGTGGTGACAAGTCGTAGAATACAACAGTTTAATGCCTAACTTATTCCACAGAACACGCCAAAAATGACTTAAAAACTTGACATCCCGATCTGACACTATACTCCTAGGGACCCCATGCAAATGGACTATTTCCCTAAAGAACAAATCTGCAATATTGGTGGCATCATCGGTTTTGCGACATGGTATAAAGTGTGTCATTTTACTAAACCTATCTACCACAACAAATATAGAATCTCGACCCCGTTTAGTCCTAGGTAAACCCAACACGAAATCCATAGAAATATCCACCCAAGGTTCACTAGGTACATGTATACAACACATGAGGTAAAACCTTAGACTTAGCCTTTTTACAAGTTATGCACTTCCCACAAATTTGTTCTACATCACTTCTCATTTTAGGCCAGTAAAAATGTTCTCATAACATGTCTAAAGTCTTTTGTACCCCAAAATGACCCATTAGACCCCCACTATGTGCTTTCCTTACCAACAATTCACGTATAGAGCAATTAGGAACACACAACTTATTTTCCCTAAACAAATAATCTTCATGCTTATAAAATTTATCAATAGATCCTTTATTACATAACTCGTAAATGTCAGAGAAGGCAGGATCACTCACATACATGCTTTTAATGTGTTCAAAGCCAAGTAATCGTGCATGTAAGGAATTTAGCAATACGTACCTACATGACAACGCATCTGCAACCACATTTTCCTTACCTTGTTTATACCTGATGACGTAGGGAAATGACTCTATGAATTCCACCCATCTTGCGTGTCTTTTGTTCAACTTACCTTGACCCCGTAAGTACTTCAACGACTCGTGATTAGTGTGTATCAAGAACTCCTTAGGCCACAAGTAGTGTTGCCAAGTTTTCAATGCCCGAACAAGCGCGTACAGCTCCTTGTCATATGTAGGATAGTTTAAGGCAGCTCCACTCAACTTCTCACTTAAATAAGCTATGAACCTGCGTTCCTGCATTAACACCTCTCCAATACCTATTCCTGATGCATCACGCTCAATCTCGAAGGTTTTGTCAAAGTTAGGTAATGCCAAAACAGGTGCTTTACACAATTTATCCTTAATAGTATTAAATGCATGTTCTTGTGCATCACCCCATTGAAAGCCTACGCTCTTCTTAACAATTTCAGTGAGTGGTGTAGTGATTGTGCTAAAGTCCTTCACAAAATGCCTATAAAAGCTAGTCAATCCATGGAAACTCCTAACTTCAGTTATGCTTTTAGGTGTTGGCCAATCCCTAATAGCCTTAATCTTCTCTTCATCTACTTCTACCCCCATTAACACCCACCACAAATCCTAGGAAGACAAGCTTTTTCATGCAAAATGTACACTTTTTGAAATTAGCATACAACTGTTCCTTCCTAAGTACCACAAGCACACAATTCAAATGTTCCAAATGCTCATCTAGGTTTGTGCTATAGATTAAGATATCATCAAAATAAACAACAACAAACTTCCCTATAAAAGCACGCAAAACGTGATTCATCAAATGCATAAACATGCTCAGTGCATTAGTGAGACCAAATGGCATGACCAACCACTCATACAACCCATATTTAGTTTTAAACGCAGTTTTTCATTCATCACCCTCCCGCATACGGATTTGATGGTACCCACTTTTAAGATCAATCTTACTAAAGATACAAGCACCATCTAACTCATCAAGCATATCATCTAACCTAGGTATAGGGTGACGATACTTTACCGTTATGTTGTTGATAGCCCTGCAGTCCACACACATCCTCCAAGTCCCATCCTTCTTCGGTACCAATAGAATAGGTAAAGCACATGGACTCATGCTCTTCCTCACATATCCTTTGCTCATCAACTCTTCCACTTACTTTTGAAGCTTCTTTGTCTCCTCGGGATTGTTTCGGTAAGCTGGTCGGTTTGGAAAGGCAGCTCCTGGTATGAAGTCAATTTGGTGTTCGATACCTCGAATTGGTGGCAATCCGCTTGGCATGTCCTCCGGAAATACATCTTCGAATTCCTGTAACAAAGACTCAACCAAACTAGGGAGGAGTGTGTTAGATTCCTCAAAGTTGAGGAGTGATTCCTTATACACCAACAACAACACTATTCTTTTATCAATTATAGCCTTTTGCAACTCACTCCCACTAGCAAAAAAGTTCACTTTCGGCTTTTCTCTCCTCTCAACTGGCTCTTTTTCTCTCCCCTCATGTGGCCTCTCTCTCTCTTCTCCCCACTCTCGGCGACCTCTCCATTTTCTCTCTTACTCACTAACTCACTATTTTCTCTCCTTTTTTCAGACTCTCTTGCTCGTTTCTCGTCAGATTCTCTCAATTGAATTTGGTCTTCATAAACTTGAGTCTGTGTTAATGGCGCAAGAGTAATAGACCTACCCTCCTTGACAAAGCTATACATATTTCTATACCCATCATGGTTAACCTTTCTATCATACTGCCATGGCCTACCCAACAAAATATGACCCGTCTGCATAGGTACCACATCGCATACAACCTTGTCACTATAGCCCCCAATCGAGAAAGAAATCAACACTTGTCTATTCACCCTAACTTCTCCACTATCATTTAACCATTGTAATTTATAAGACCTAGGGTGTTTAATTAGTACTAACCCCAATTTCTCAACTAAAGTTGTGCTATCTACATTGGTATAACTACCTCCACCAATGATCATACTACATACCTTATCATGGATGTGGCATCGTGTATGGAAAATTTTCTCCCTCTGCTGCTCTGTATCATCTGCCTTGACTTGAGTGTTGAGAGCTCTCATTGTGACCATTAACTTCGCAGCAGGAGCAAATTCCACAGAGTCCCCATGCTCACTAACATCTTCCAATGGCAGCATGTCTTCAAATTCATCCTCACCGTCAGTCTCTACTTCCCCATCGCGTAGAATCATGGTCCTTTTGTTTGGACATTGAGACGAAATATGTCCTTTCCCTAAACACCTAAAACACTGGATATCCCGATTCTTAGTTGGCTGTGAGTCTGCCTTTGGTGCTGTCCTGCTAGCACTTTCAGTTCTCCCTTTCGACTCAGCCCCATCCCCTTTGTTATCCCACCTTGGTTTCCAGTTTGAGTTAGAACCCGAATTACCGAATGATTGTCTAGGTGTTCCCTTCCTCTTCAACTGTTTCTCAATTTTCATGGCCACATGCAACATGTCATCCATCTCTACATAATGCTGCAGTTCCACCACATTAGCGATCTCTCTGTGTAACCCATTCAAGAACCTAGCCATAGTAGCTTCTCGATCTTCCTCTACATTTGCTCTAATCATCAAAATCTCCATCTCCTTATGGTAGTCTTCCACACTCTTCGCCCCTTGATATAGACTTTGTAGTTTCTGGTGGATTTCCCGAAAATAATGACTAGACACAAATCGTTTTCTCATTACTGCCTTTAGTTCATCCCAAGTATTGATAGGACTCTCCCAATTCCGACGTCGTGACGTAACCATTTGATCCCACCAAGTGATGGCGTAGTCAGTGAATTCCAACACCGCAACCTTCACCTTCTTATCCTCAGAATAGTTATGACATTCAAAAATTAACTCTATCTTCTTCTCCCAATCTAAATATGTTTCGGGATCACTTCTACCCTTAAATTGTGGAATCACCATTTTTAAATTCCCCAAACCTCCACCAACGTCACCACCATAATCATTCCTATCTCGTCGTTCAAACCTATCTCCTCTATGTCTTATTCGTCCCATTTCAACTCTTTCGCCCTCATCTTCTCCCCATTCGCTACCTATCTCTTGTTCATCCATCCAAGGATCTCGCCTACCTGTTCCCCTAGCAGGAGGTACTTCCACGGGCGGTTTCCTATTAATATTTACCATCGAAGTACTCAATTTCTCCATCTTCTCCCCCATATCCATCAATAATTGTTCAAACCTATCCATCCTATCATTCTGTTTATTGGTTTGATTACCATACCTGCTGGAATTTGAACCTTCCATGTCAGACATTCTCTCAATTTCTGCCTCACCAATTTTCGCTCGAAATCACTCAATTGACTTTTACCCTCTAATAAGCTCACTCTCTGCCTTTTACCACTTCATTGCTTTTCCCAAGTGCTTACAAAGTCAACAAAAACTTACCGGACCAAATTTGTGAATTCAAAACGAATACGAGAAGGAATGTGAAACAAGAGTAATATGGAAACTATAATTTGGAATGATGAATTTAAGTAACTAGATGAAAGTTTAACTTTGAATTTAGACACCACTTATATGACAAGATTTAGATAGTGAATCAAAACTTGTAACAAAGAGAAGGTGTTGGTAGTAATTCAAACAAACAACTCAAATTTTTTTTTGTACGGATGAACAATGCCGTACGGATGAACAGTGATTTTTTTTCCACAAGATTAGGCTACCAACAAAGCAAAAAAATGGATCTAAGAACCCAAAAACGAAGAACAACTCAAGAACAAGAAGAAGAATTGGATAATTTTTATTTTATTTTTACTCAACAAATGAAAATAAAATATAGAACCTGATTAGATTGGAGCCAAAGCTCTAATACCAACTGATGCGAATCCCGTAGTAACGGTGACTACAAAACCCAGAACTAGATTGATGCGGAACCCAGAACGCCAATAAAACCCGGGTTGGACTTAAATCCAACAAAGTGAACTAAAAAACCCAACGATAGCAAGATGCGCTGAATCCCTTAATTACACAGATGAAGAACTCTCGTACTGATGTTGAACACACAAGAAGTGATCTTGGAAGTTCGATTTGTTGTTCAATGAAGAACAGAGGAAAAAGAAAATCTTTCAGTTTAATTCAATATATCAAAAGTTGTAAAATAACAAAGTGTTTAGGTATTTATACTAGAGCCCTATATCTAGTAAAAAAACGTGCATAAGGCAACAATTAATGTCAAAATATGGAAAAAAAAATAGAATTCTAAGTAAACTTGGTCTCTTGCCAAAAATAGAAAAATCGCTGACTTTTATAACCAAGCGGTCGCTTGGAAGAACCCATTGATGCCTTTTGAGTTTCGATACGGGCTGAGCAACTGCTTGCCCTTTTACTCTAAGCGGTCGCTTAGTTGCTCCGGCTGACCTCCTTCTTCGGTTGCTTGTATCGTGTTGATCCAATTGGTTCCCAACTTCGACCCCAACATGAAACTTGCTCCATTTTGCGTCCCGAACATAGTTTCATCAATAGTGGCTTTGACGAGCATTTCCAACGCCTCTTTGACTCGTTTTGCTCTCGATCGCGTCATTTCCCCTTCCTCGATAATCAACGGGTCTCGGCTTAAGCTTGCATTAGACACTCCCGCATCCTGGATCATATCAATGTCACTGTGCTTCCTCTATGTCTTATGCTGCCTCAGTGATTATAACAATGTCATTGCAAATGAACTCATGTTTCTCCTCTGTTCAACTTTTTCGCTCAATCTACTGTATATAAATTCCTTCCAAAGCCCTTGAAACTCCTTCGTCTCCTTAGAAATCACAAAGTCAACCTTCGGTATTAAAGTGATATCCAAGTAGAGGTAGGGCTGGTTAATTTCACCCACAAGTCGATGCTCAATGCCTGGATTAGGTGGTCTTCCAATAGGCTCGCTTTCATGAATGTCAATATGTTCAGAAACCTGCAAAACAGAATTAACCAAACCAGGGAAGGAATTGTTAGTTCTCAATAAAGCCCTCTCAACTTCACTTTTGTTCTCTTGCAAGCTCACCTCTAACTTTTTTTCTCTCTCTCCCTCTCGTGGCTCTTCTTTTCTTTTTGCCACCTCTCCACTCTTATGTTCACTTTCTATTTATTTTCTCTCTTGTGGAGCCTCATTTCTTTTAACCACCACTCTACTCTCATTTTTTATTTCACTCTTTTGTGGCTCTACTATTTTTTCATCACACTTAGCCACCTCACTATTTTCTCTTCCTTACTTCTCATTGTGAGTTGATCTGCAAGGAATTGTTCAACTGTCAAGCCAGCCAGAGTGATTTTTTTCCGTCCTGAAGAAACATATACTTGTTACTCCTCTTATCATAAACAACATTCCTCTCTTTCCTCCAAGATCTCCCAAACAAAATATGAAAAGATTTCAATGGCACTACATCACACCAAACCTCATCACTATAGCTTCCAAGGGTAAAATTCACTTGAACCTGCTTAGTCACTTCTACCTTCCCACACCCCTTCAACCAAGTCATCCTATAAGGATTAGGGTGTTGTTGTAAAGATAACCCCAATTTTTCAACCATCGTGATACTAGCCAAATTTGATATGTAATCCCTATCAATAGCCAGACTGCATACTTTACCACCCATAAAATATCGAGTTTGGAAAAAATGTCCCCAATCACCGTCCATCCTTACATTTTTTTATATTATATTTTTTTACCCAAAAACAGAAAAATTGAAAACTGTTGGAAATTTCCGAAATTTATAATAAATTTTTTTCGGATTTTTTTGCTCGAGAATTCGACTACAAGTCCAGCGAAACAAACAAAAACTGATTTGGACTCCAAAATAGCCCGAAAAATAACCTTGACTCTTTTTTTGTTTTTTTTTGGGATCAAAATCTCAAAAATATTCCTGGACATAAGAACACGAAGAACAAATAACAAAATACTCAAAACAAAAATAAAAAGATAGAACCTGAATCTGGTGCTCAAGCTTTGATACCACCTGATGAGATCCCGGTTGGTTGAATCGCATGAAACTCGCGGAATGAATTGAAAATGTCGGGAAAGCCCAAATTCAGGCTGTAGACGATAGGATCTCGACCCACAAATTATTGAACCAAGCAACCAAACAATAACGAAGTTTGAAAGACATCTTGATTACAAAACCAATGAACCTCGATTTGCGAACGCCACAAAGGGTGTCTAATCCTTTGATAAGTTCTAAGGGTTGAATGCCACAAATATGTAAAATGATAAGTTCGATAAATGTTCATTCAAGAACCAACAAAGAGAAAATCTCAATTCATCATAATAAAAGTCTTCTTTATATTGTAGAATAATATTCCTATTTATACTAAACCTATGAAATATGGAAAAACTAGAATTTAAGAATCCTAAAATATGAAGTTTTAAAAAACAAGAATTCTAGTCAAAATAAAATATTTCATGAAAAATGAAAGTTTCTTCCGATTATGGCCTATGTCAGATCATATCATATTTGCTATAAATGAGTCTTTAAAACAAAGAAAGATTTGTTAGGCAACATTTAGATATACAAGGCAAGACTTGCTGCCATAGGATTCGCTCAAAATAAGGGAATCAATTACACGAAGACCTTTTCTCCGGTATCTAAAAATAATTCTCTACGTATTATTTTGACTTTAGTAGCCCAATTTGACCTTGAGTTTCAACAAATGGATGTGAAAGCAGCATTTCTCAATGGAGATTTAGAGGATGAGGTTTATATGAAACGACATAAAGGATTCTCCTCTAATGATGTGAGCACTTGGCCTATAAGTTTAAGAAGTCTATATATGGTTTAAAACAAGCGTCCCCTCAATCGTATTTTAATTTCTATGGAGTAATTTCTTCATTTGGATTTTTTGAAAATCTAATGGATCAATGTATATACCAGGAGGTTAGTGGGAGCAAGACCTGTTTTCTTGTTTTATGCATAGATGACATTTCACTTCTAACTAATGATAAGGGTAAAATTTTTGATATGAACGATATGGGTGAGGCATCTTATGTCATTTGCATTAAGATTCATAGAGACAGATTACAAGGTATTTTGATACATCAATAATATTTTAGAGAGATTCTGGATGAAGAATTGTTTGCCAAGTGTAGCTCCCATTGTGAAGGGTTATATGTTCAATTTGAACCAATGCCCAAAAAAATGATCTACAAAGGAAACAAATGAAGAACATTCTATATGTTTTCGCTGTCAGAAGCCTATAATGTATGTTAAAGTCTACACAAGGCCTGACATTACATTTGTTATATGAATGTTATGATGATATCAAAGTAATGCAGATATGGACTACTGGAGAGTAGCAAAGAAAGTAATGAAATACTTTCAAGGAACCAAAAATTACATGTTTATGTATAAATGGACGAATAATTTGGAAGTAATTTGATACTCAGATTTAGACTTTGCTCGCTTTGTTGATTCACACAAATCAACATCAGGGTATATCTTTATGATGAATGGTAGAGCTGTATCATGGAAGAGTGACAAGAAAACCTTGACTGATACTTCTATTATGGAAATTGAATTCGTTTATTGTTTTGAGGCTACTTTCCATGGTGTATGGATCAAGAGTTTCATATCTGTGCTTAGAGTTATGGATTCCATTTCAAGGCCATTGAGAATTTATTATGACAATTCGGCAGCTGTATTTATGGCTACAAACAACAAAAGTGGTAGTCAAAGTAAACGTATCGACATTAAGTATTCAGCCAAAAGAGAATGTATTAAAGAAAAGAAAGTGGTTATTGAGCACGTAAACTGATGAGTGGAAAATACTTATTGATTAAGCACCTCTAAATCGTAGTTTTCGATTTGCTCTTGAGCACTTTTGAACTTTTTGATGCGTGTGTTCGTGTTGTTTTGTAGTTAAACAACTTGGAAGAAAATGACATGATTTAAAGTGTGAAATGGAGCTAAAGTGTGGATCATAAAATGAGGCATGAATCGGAGACGAGAGAAGATGAAAATGAAGTGGAAAGGAAGCTGAAAAGATTGGCAAAATGAATTGAAGTAGATCAATGGGTGCCACAACGCCCAAGAAATTGGAGAAAATCAACAGGGAGTTGGGCACCGCAGCGCCCAACGAATAAAGAAGCAGCAGAAGACGCGGCGTTGCGTTGCCATCGATAAAATGAAAAAAAAATAGTTTCATATCTATTTCTTGGCCCAATCCAAATCCAACCCGTCTCCAAGACTTAAAGAAGTATAAATACTAATTAAAATGACCTAAGAGGAGGGAGGACGGCTGGAGAAAAAGGAGAACAAGAAACTACCATTGGAAGAGATTTGACAACTTTTTGAAGGAAGAATCGAGCAACAACATCAAAAAATCAAGTTTTTCTTATTCCTTTCCTCTTCATGTTTCTTTTTCAAACCTTTTGTAATATTTTTTTCATGATGGTTATGAACTAAATAATTTATCTAGGGTTTGATGTAGCCGAACTTGATATTATGGATTGAAGATTTTATGATTATTTCTATTTGATTTTCCCATTTCTATTTAATTGTGTCATCATTTTAATGCTTTCAATTAATTGGCCACTAATTGAATGATTAGAAGCTAGTCAATTTCGACACACGAGAGAGGGAAATTTAGGTGCGATCACAGGATTGACACGTCGTTGGTTTTATGGGTTTCAAGAGAAAGTATAAAATCTATGAGGCTTACTCCATAAAAGAATCGGAACATTTGTAAATTCTAGGTTTCAATTCGGAATAGAGATATTGGAATTGAAATTTATGATTAAATTCTAGCCGACACTCGAGAGAGGGGAGAGAATTATATTAGAATTATTGCCTTTAAATATGGGAAAATTAAGTAGAATAATTTGAAATCCTTGAATCATAATTGAGAGTAAGGTGAAATCATTTCCTAGGCTTTCTCATCTTGATCATTTTGATACTTTGCATTCATCTGATTTGTCCAACCAATCACATTAGATTTATTTAAAACAATCATTCAACTATTCGATCGTCTAGATAAAATAAAAGTTACATAATTATAGTACTTAGTGGAATTAAACTACAATCTCTGTGGGTTCGACATCCTAACTTCTTTACTATATTAAAAAACATGACACCGTACACTTGCGGCATAATCACGTTACATAAAACTGATATGATCCGGGTTACGCTAGAAACCATCAAGAATCCGAACCATGTTGGAGAGAGATTTGAGCCAAGTCCGAGACTTTAAAGAGTTGATAGAAGCTATACATTTACATATTCAAGTAATGGAGTCCATAATATTAAAGACCACATACCAAGGAACAAGTTTCATGTTGGGGTCAAGGTCGGAAATCAATTGGATCAACACGAAAGTTATGCAATTTATTTCAGTCTCATATTGAAAACTTTTTTTTACCTGGTAAATGATCGAATTGGAGGATTATGTCTGACACAAAGTTGTAGCCCTTTAGGTAATCTTTACAACGCACTTTGAATCGCTTTAATCGGACGTTGGTAGAGAAAGTTATGACCCAAATATTGAAAGCTGTCTAGCGGGTCTGTCCAACCGGACGCGTAAATCCGGACGTCCGGATTGACAGAGAAATTTTCTTGTTTCCGCGTTTTTTCATTATTTTGACAAGAGTTTGTTATTTTTGGCAGTTTCTATATTCTAGGAGTCTTCAATTTCGTCTTTTCCATATTTCCTAGGGTTTTTGTTGTTTCAGTATAAATATGATCTTTATTTTCATTGTAAGGAGACTTGATTATTATATGAAAAATTGAAAGGTTTCTTTCTCCTTGTTCTTCCATGAACAATTTTACCAAACTTATCAAAGATGAATAATCTTTGTGGCGTTCAAAATATTGGGTCGTGGGTTCTTCAATTTGTAAGCAAGGGGTTCATTGCATCATTGTTATCTTTGGGTCTCTCGTTTCATCTTGTTGGGTTGAAAATCCAAAACTATCTGGGTGAGATTTCGAGACTTTGTGATCAAGAGGTCGCTGGTTTAATATACCTTCGGTTGCTTGGTTCAAAGTTTAGAGGTTAAATCCTAAACCTTGGTCGTATTTCGGCGTTCTTGGGATCCGGTTCATTCTCCTGTGGGTTCGATAGTGTTCATGCTAAATGGGTTCGCATCAGGTGGTATCAGAGCTTAGGCCCCAAGATCAAGGTTATATCTTTTATTGCTTTGAGTCTTGTGTTTTTCTTTCCTTCTTTGTTCTTCCTGTTCTTGTGTCCAGTAACAGTTTTAGAGTTTTTGATCCAGAAAAATCTAAAAAAAAATTCAAAAGTTGTTTTTTTGCTCAATTTGAGTCCAAATCAACTTCCGTCTGTTTCATTGTTATCATAGTCAAATTCTTGAGTTTGTTAAAAAAAAAGTACTGTTCACGGAGGTACTGTTCACGTCCGAGATTTTATATTTCAAATAATTTATTTTTTTATTTTTTTGATTTATTGGAAATTGTCAAATATCCTATCATCTATCTTAATTCCAAAATTCATTTGTGTTCAATCCAATCCAAATTCAAGAACCACTTTCTTGAATTAAATTATTCACTTATCAAAATTATCCAACTATTCCTTTGAGTCCAAATTCAATTTTGTCGGGTCAAATCCAATTCAAGAACAACTTTCTTGAATCTACCCAAAAAATTCGATCACAGGTTGTCCAGTTCAATTTTCTTTGATTCACATCCCAACTGGAATCAATTCAACATGTTTGAAGGGCGGTGTATGAGTTATTATGGATATGGTGTTGATAGGAGTATAAAAATGACAATTCCACAATTTAAGGGAAGAAATGATCCCGATGCGTACGTAGCATGTGAAAAAAATGTAGAATTGAGGTTTGAGTGCCATGATTATTCCGGAGAGAGAAAATTAAAGTTAGTTGTTAACACTTTTGTGGATTATGCAATTACTTGGTGGGATCAGTTGACAACATCTAGGAGAAGGAATGGTGAGAGGTGTATTGAAACTTGGGGTGAGTTGAGGAATATTATGAGAAAGCGTTATGCGCCTAATCATTTTTGTAGAAGGGATCGACGTGTTGGGGATTTAGAGAGGAGTTTAGAAGATATATTGGAGTTGGATATTCAAGAGATGAGAAAACACCAAGTGTGGAACATGTTGACAATACATCAAACAGAGAGACTAGGTTGGATTATAAGCTTGAGTTCTCAAAAATTCGTTACTTGATCAACTCACAGAATAATCATAAGAATGAACAAATGAGTAAGAGAGAAAATTGTGAGGTGGTTAGTCGTGAAGAAAAAGGAAGAGAGCTACAAAAGAGTGAAAGGGAAGTTGAGCTGCAAAAAGAGGATGAAGAAGAATCTTCGGAGACAAAAGAGGAGTCGGAAGTGATCTTAAGGGAAGGGGAGCGTGAGGTGGAGGAGGAGTTGGCGAAAACTATTAATTCCCTCCCTATTTTGAATACTTCTGTTTTGCAGGTTACCGAAGAATGATTTCCAGCAAACTATCTCATTGGAATACCACCCGACCCGGGGATTGAGCCTCAAATTGACTATCAAGGTGTGGATGAAACTAACCGACCCTACACTACTTTGGGAATTTCTTTATTGCCGGTAATTGACTTTGTGATTCCCGAGGAGACGACGGAGTTTCAAAGGTACTAGAGGAACTTCATATGCAGGGGGTCGAATGAAATTGATGATCCAAAGGGCAACGTAGGAGCATTGGGTTTGAAATTGATTCATGTGCTTGGGCCAAGTAAAACAAGAAGGATACATAGACAGTCATCAGATAGAGCTGTTATTGGAGCACTCTACACTTGCAAGATCAAGCAGTCAAGGCGAACACATTTTAATCTATGTGAAGGTTACTAGTAGTTCATGCCGCAACATCTATGGTTGATTGAGGTTGTGCTACAATACATTCATACCTGCAAAATGGATCGGTACCGTGTATTGATCCTATGCCATGCGAGGAACAATTTTTCGTTTGATCCAGGTGGTGCAGTGATAAGACTTGTAGCATGTTGGTTATTCCCTACGCGATCACAAGGCATGGATTCGAGGACGAATCCTTTCGAAGAGAGAGATGATGATATGATCCGAGCTACGCTAGAAAACATCAAGAATCCGAAGCAAGTTGGAGAGAGATTTGAGCTAAGTCCGAGACTTCAAAGAGTTGAGAGAAGCTATACATTTACATGTTCAAGCAATGGAGTCCATAATATTGAAGACCACATGCCAAGGAACAAGTTTCATGTTGGGGTCAAGGTCGGAAATCAATTGGATCAACACGAAAGTTATGCAATTTATTTCAGTCTCATATTGAAAACTTTTTTTTTACCTGGTAAATGATCGAATTGGAGGATTATTTCCGAAGCAAAGTTGTAGCCCTTTAGGTAATCTTTACAACGCACTTTGAATCGCTTTAATCGGACGTTGGTAGAGAAAGTTATGACCCAAATATTGAAAGTTGTCTGGCGGGTCTGTCCAACCGGACGCGTAAATCCGGACGTTCGGATTGACAGAGAAATTTTCTTGTTTCCGCGTTTTTTCATTATTTTGACAAGAGTTTTCTTGAGTTTGTTAAAAAAAAGTATTGTTCACGTCCGAGATTTTATTTTTCAAATAATTTATTTTTTTATTTTTTTTATTTCTTGGAAATTGTCAAATATCCTATCATCTATCTTAATTCCAAAATTCATTTGTGTTCAATCCAATCCAAATTCAAGAACCACTTTCTTGAATTAAATTATTCACTTATCTAAATTATCCAACTATTCCTTTGAGTCCAAATTCAATTTTGTCGGGTCAAATCCAATTCAAGAACCACTTTCTTGAATCTACCAAAAAAATTCGATCACAGGTTGTCCAGTTCAATTTTCTTTGATTCGCATCCCAACTGGAATCAATTCAACATGTTTGAAGGGCAGTGTATGAGTTATTATGGATACAGTGTTGATAGGAGTATAAAAATGACAATTCCACAATTTAAGGGTAGAAATGATCCCGATGCGCACGTAGCATGGGAAACAAAATGTAGAATTGAGGTTTGAGTGCCATGATTATTCCGGGGAGAGACAATTAAAGTTAGTTGTTAACACTTTTGTGGATTATGCAATTACTTGGTGGGATCAGTCGACAACATCTAGGCGAAGGAATAGTGAAAGGCGTATTGAAACTTGGGGTGAGTTGAGGAATATTATGAGAAAGCGTTATGCGCCTAATCATTTTGGTAGAAGGGATCGACGTGATTGGGGATTTAGAGAGGAGTTTAGAAGATATAATGGAGTTGGATATTCAAGAGATGAGAAAACACCAAGTGTGGAACATGTTGACAATACATCAAGCAGAAAGACTAGGTTTGATTATAAGCTTGAGTTCAAAATAATTCGTGACTTGATCAACTCACGGAATAATCATAAGAAGGAACAAAGGAGTAAGAGAGAAAATTGTGAGGTGGTTAGTTGTGAAGAAAAAGGAAGAGAGCTACAAAAGAGTGAAAGGGAAGTTGAGCTGCAAAAAGAGAATGAAGAAGAATCTTCGGAGACAAAAGAGGAGTCGGAAGTGATCTTAAGGGAAGGAGAACGTGAGGTTGAGGAGGAGTTGGCGAAAACTAATAATTCCCTCCCTTTTTTGAATACTTCTGTATTGCAGGTTATCGAAGAATTATTTCTAGCAAACTATCTCAATGGAATACCACCCGACCCGGGGATTGAGCCTCAAATTGACTATCAAGGTGTGGATGAAACAAACCGACCCTACACTACTTTGGGAATTTCTTTATTGTTGGTAATTGACTTTGTGATTCCCGAGGAGACGACGGAGTTTCAAAGGTACTAGAGGAACTTCATATGCGGGGGGTCGAATGAAATTGATGATCCGAAGGGCAACGTAGGAGCATTAGGTTTGAAATTGATTCATGTGCTTGGGCCAAGTAAAACAAGGAGGATACATGGATAGTCATCAGATAGAGCTGTTATTGGAGTACTCTACACTTGCAAGATCAAGCAGTCAAGGCGAACACATTTTAATCTATGTGAAGGTTACTAGGAGTTCATGCCGCAACATCTATGGTTGATTGAGGTTGTGCTACAATACATCCATACCTGCAAAATGGATGGGTACCGTGTATTGATCCTATGCCATGCGAGGAACAATTTTCCATTTGATCCAGGTGGTGCAGTGATAAGATTTGTAGCATGTTGGTTATTCCCTACGCGATCACATGGCATGGATTCGAGGACGAATCCTTTCGAAGAGAGAGAGGACGATATGATCCGAGCTACGCTAGAAACCATCAAGAATCCGAAGCACGTTGGAGAGAGATTTGAGCTAAGTCCGAGTCTTCAAAGAGTTGATAGAAGCTATACATTTACATGTTCAAGAAATGGAGTCCATAATATTGAAGACCACATGCCAAGGAAAAAGTACTGTTCACGGGGGGTACTGTTCACGTCCGAGATTTTTTATTTTTTTGATTTCTTGGAAATTGTCAAATATCCAATCATCTATCTTAATTCCAAAATTCATTTGTGTTCAATCCAATCCAAATTCAAGAACCACTTTCTTGATTTAAATTATTCACTTATCTAAATTATCCAACAATTCCTTTGAGTCCAAATTCAATTTTGTCGGGTCAAATCCAATTCAAGAACCACTTTCTTGAATCTACCAAAAAAATTCGATCACAGGTTGTCCAGTTCAATTTTCTTTGATTCGCATCCCAACTGGAATCAATTCAACATGTTTGAAGGGCAGTGTATGAGTTATTATGGATACGATGTTGATAGGAGTATAAAAATGATAATTCCACAATTTAAGGGTAGAAATGATCCCGATGTGTACGTAGCATGGGAAAAAAAGGTAGAATTGAGGTTTGAGTGTCATGATTATTCCGGGGAGAGACAATTAAAGTTAGTTGTTAACACTTTTGTGGATTATGCAATTATTTGGTGGGATCAATCGACAACATCTAGGCGAAGGAATAGTGAAAGGCGTATTGAAACTTGGGGTGAGTTGAGGAATATTATGAGAAAGCGTTATGCGCCTAATCATTTTTGTAGAAGGGATCGACGTGATTGGGGATTTAGAGAGGAGTTTAGAAGATATAATGGAGTTGGATATTCAAGAGATGAGAAAACACCAAGTGTGGAACATGTTGACAATACATCAAGCAGAAAGACTAGGTTGGATTATAAGTTTGAGTTCAAAAAAATTCGTGACTTGATCAACTCACGATATAATCATAAAAAGGAACAAAGGAGTAAGAGAGAAAATTGTGAGGTGGTTAGTTGTGAAGAAAAAGGAAGAGAGCTACAAAAGAGTGAAAGGGAAGTTGAGCTGCAAAAAGAGAATGAAGAAGAATCTTCGGAGACAAAAGAGGAGTCGGAAGTGATCTTAAGGAAAGGAGAGCGTGAGGTTGAGGAGGAGTTGGTGAAAACTAATAATTCCCTCCCTATTTTGAATACTTCTATTTTGCAGGTTAACGAAGAATTATTTCCAGCAAACTATCCCATTGGAATACCACCCGACCCGGGGATTGAGCCTCAAATTGACTATCAAGGTGTGGATGAAACTAACCGACCCTACACTACTTTGGGAATTTCTTTATTGCCGGTAATTGACTTTGTGATTCCCGAGGAGACGACAGAGTTTCAAAGGTACTAGAGGAACTTCATATGCAGGGGGTCGAATGAAATTGATGATCCGAAGGGCAACGTAGGAGCATTGGGTTTGAAATTGACTCATGTGCTTGGGCCAAGTAAAACAAGTAGGATACATGGACAGTCATCAGATAGAGCTGTTATTGGAGCACTCTACACTTGTAAGATCAACCAGTCAAGGCGAACGCATTTTGATCTATGTGAAGGTTACTAGAATTTCATGCCGCAACATCTATGGTTGATTGAGGTTGTGCTACAATACATTCATACCTGCAAAATGGATCGGTACCGTGTATTGATCCTATTCCAATTGGAGGAACAATTTTCCATTTGATCCAGGTGGTGCAGTGATAAGACTTGTAGCATGTTGGTTATTCCCTACGCGATCATAAGGCATGGATTCGAGGACGAATCCTTTCGAAGAGAGAGATGATGATATGATCCGGGCTACGCTAGAAACCATCAAGAATCCGAAGCATGTTGGAGAGAGATTTGAGCAAAGTCCGAGACTTCAAAGAGTTGATAGAAGCTATACATTTACATGTTCAAGAAATGGAGTCCAGAATATTGAAGACCACATGCCAAGGAACAAGTTTCATGTTGGGGTCAAGGTCGGAAATCAATTGGATCAACACGAAAGTTATGCAATTTTTTTCAGTCTCATATTGAAACCATTTTTTACCTGGAAATGATCGAATTGGAGGATTATGTCTGAATCAAAGTTATAGCCTTTTAAGTAATCTTTATAACGCACTTTGAATTGCTTCAATCGGACGTCGGTAGAGAAAGTTATAACCAAAATACTGAAAGCTGTCTGACGGGTCTGTCCAACCGGACGTCCGAATTGTCGTCCGGATTGACAGAGAAATTTTCCTGTTTCCGCGTTTTTTCATTATTTTGACAAGAGTTTGTTATTTTTTATAGTTTCTATATTTTAGGAGTCTTAAATTTCGTCATTTCCATATTTCTTAGAGTTTTTATTGTTTCAGTATAAATAAGATCTTTATTTTTATTGTAAGGAGACTTGATTATTTTATGAAAAATTGAAAGATTTCTTTCTCCTTGTTCTTCCATGAACAATTTTACCGAACTTATCAAAGATGAATAATTTTTGTGGCGTTCAAAATATCGGGTCATGGGTTCTTCAATTTGTGAGCAAGGGATTCATTGCATCATCGTTATCTTTGTGTTTCTTGTTTCATCTTGTTGGGTTCAAAATCCAAAACTATCCGGGTGAGATTTCGAGACTTTGTGATCAAGAGGTCGCTGGTTTAATATACCTTCGGTTGTTTGGTTCAACGTTTAGAGGTTAAATCCTAAACCTTGGTCATATTTGGGCGTTCTTGGGATTCGGTTCATTCTCCTGTGGGTTCGATAGTGTTCGTGCTAACCGGGTTCGCATCTAAAACGCTGACATAAACACTGAATTGATGATCACTGATCCTTTGACCTAAGATATGCCACCATTGAAATTCAAAGATAATGTAAAACAAATGGGGCTTGGTTCTACTATGTAATGGTATTTACAATTTTTTTATGAAACTATTATTTAATGTGATATTTTCGCATATTTTTTGCGCGTCTTGATTATTTGAGAAAATATATCTTTGTTGGATCAAGAATAAGACATAGGGTCTTATTATCATATAAAGAATAATTCTTGAGGAATTAAATATGTTGTAATGCATAGAAGGTAATACTCATTATTAGGTGACTCATCGACATAATTCATGTGTTTATTTCTTAAAAAGGACAATCAATGCGATTAAGTTAAGACATTAGGTTGAATGTAGGGACCAAGCAGGAGAATGTAACCAATCCATTATTCCCGTTTCTTCAATGGGCAATTGATGGTCCACATTCATGGTTTCAATTTTCAACATTTACATACAGCATTCATGGGATTTCATTTCACCATTGATTAGAAGGTAACAATAGCCACAACTTGATGGGGGGTTTTGGCTATATATATGGGTTTGGTCCCTAAGCTCCACCATCGAAAATACATTATAAACCATCAATTTCGAAGTGTTGAGAATTTAGAAGTACCATTACCTGAAACAAAAGGAAAGTTTCTGAAACAACATCAATGGCCGGAGGTATGAACTCGATCCATGAGTTTGCAATTTTTTCAATCCAATTTATTTTTACATAATTGTTTTGGATCGATTTTTAGTCTAACATATAGGGCGTGGTTCACAAGTAGTTTCCAGGGAAATTAGTTCTTGGAGATATGGCAGCAAATTATGTGTTCCAACATTTTTCCCCTGCTCAAAATACTTTCCCATGAATAGGAGACCCCTCAAAACTGGCGCCCGTCTACTGTCTATTTTGGTGCCACAGCTTTGGCGTCTTCAAGCAAAACTCAAACCCAGTTCTCAACGTCTCAAATGGAGTTGAGTTTATTTCAGGTGATGACTTTCTACTGGGGTTGAACCCATTCTAAGTGGGTGTACAGTGGCACATCCTATTTGGCAAATTTTTGTTTTAAAGAAAAATTAAATGCATTTATCATTTAACTTCCCAATACCACTAAAAACCACCAATTTCTCTTTCTTCATTTCACTATAAATGTATTCCCGCCTCTTTCTCTCACGAACCCATTCTTTCACATTCCAGTTTATTTCTTTCACTACTCCACATCAATTCTAACCATCGTCCCTTGCCAATATACACTGTCGATCGGAAATTCAAGCTCCTCTTCTTAAACACCACCAAACAAGCCGTCGAAACTATTGGAATTTTGGTTCGAAGAGGAGTGAAGATTTGAATTTACCGGATTTAGTTTCAACTTACCAAACTTGAGTAAATTGAACTTACCGGATTTTTTGACACTTACCGTATTTGGTGTGTTTACCGGATATGAGAATACCAAATATTCCTTCACTTACCGTATTTCACTCAAAAATCAATACCGAGTTTTGAAATACCAGATTTCAATTGAGTTTGAATACCGTATTTGGCTCTTACCGGATTTCACTTAACTTGCATACCTTATTTCAACTTACCGGTTTCCACTTAGGCTGAAATACGGTATTTGGCTTAAACTAACCAGTATGAATCAGAAAAACACGAAATTTCACAGAGAGTTTTTGACAAGCAAGAAGAGAAGAAACTTGGATGATTTTTTAATGGTTTTAAAGCTTTAGGATTAAAGCTCTAACATTGTTGGATATTTGATGTCAAAGAGGAGAAGGAAAAACATAATTTATCTACCGATTTTTTTATACAAAAACAGAATAAAAACTCTGCTGTTGAACTAGCCAGAGGAGAAGAAAAAGTTTTATCATTCAACAATTTTTTCATTCATTTTCTTCTAAGATTTCCGGTATTACAAAGGTTGTATATATAGCCAAAATTACATACAAAACAAAAGTACTTTTAACCTTAATCATACCACCTATAATACTAGACAATACTTAACATAAAGTAGGTAAAAAACTGTCAAACTTCTATCCTTACATAAGCTACACTAAACATAACTAAATACAAATCAAAATATATTTATTTGGTTGACAACAAAGTGTTACCATAACTTCAACACTCCTCCTTGACACTTTGGTTGGAAACCATCAAAAATTTCTTCTTCATGCTCATGCGGTTTTTTTTTTTTTTTTTTTTTTTTTTTTTTTTTTTTTCGGTGACTGCAAGCTTTGAAGTATCTTTGTTTTCCATTTGATCTAAACTCCTATGGTTGCAACTCTCTTTCGTAGTTGGTCAACTCTTTTTAGCCTTGAATCAATCACATAAAAAGAGACTTTCCACTTGCATCTTTCCTCAGTTTTCTTCATGATTCAGGCCATTTTTTTTGCATTTTCATAATAGATTTGTTGATGTTTTGATCTGGGCTATTGCTGCTGAATTTTTTTGCATATCATACCGGATTTTCCAAGTTTTTCAGCCATTTCCATCACCATCTGAGAGCTTCATTTTCCCAGGGCTGCTGTTGATTTTTGACTTACCAGATATGGACTTTTTCACATACCATATGTGCCATTCACTTGAGCTTACCAGATTTTGCACTTTCTTGCTTAACCGAATTCACTCCTTTTCTGCACATACCATATATTCTCATCATATACCGTATTTCAACATGAACTTACTGGCTTTCAATCTTTTTTAAACACATACCAGATTCACTCTCATCACATATGGATTTTCTCATTTTTCAGCATACCAGATTATTTTTATTTTTCTGTCTTTTACAGCAACTTCATCTTCTTCTTTTTCAGCACTTTAACATCCCTCTTTTTTTCTTCTTTTTTCCTGGCCCCTTAATATCATTGAAGCTCTGATACCACTGTTGGAATTTTGGTTCGAAGAGGAGTGAAGATTTGAATTTACCGGATTTAGTTTCAACTTTACCGGACTTGAGTAAATTGAACTTACCGGATTTTCTTGACACTTACCGTATTTGGTGTGTTTACCGGATATGAGAATACCGAATATTCCTTCACTTACCATATTCACTCAAAAATCAATACCGGGTTTTGAAATACCGGATTTCAATTGAGTTTGAATACCGTATTTGGCTCTTACCGGATTTCACTTAACTTGCATACCGTATTTAAAATTACTGGTTTCCATTTAGGCTGAAATACGGTATTTGGCTTAAACTAACCGGTATGAATCAGAAAAACACGAAATTTCACAGAGAGTTTTTGACAAGCAAGAAGAGAAGAAACTTGGCTGATTTCATTCTAATTTAATGGTTTTAAAGCTTTAGGATTAAAGTTCTAACATTATTTGATATTTGATGTCAAAGAGGAGAAAGAAAAACATATTTTATCTACCAGTTTTTTATACAAAAACTCTGCTGTTGAACCAGCCAGAGGAGAAGAAAAAGTTTTATTATTCAACAATTTTTTCATTCATTTTCTTCTAAGATTTCCGGTATTACAAAGGTTATATATATAGCCAAAATTACATACAAAACAAAAGTACTTTTAACCTTAAGCATACCACCTACAATACTAGACAATACTTAACATTAGTACTTAACATAAAGTAGGTAAAAAGCTGCCTAACTTCTATTATTACATAAGCTAGACTAAACCAAAAAAATGTAACTAAATACAAATCAAAATATATTTGTCTGGTTGACAACAAAATGTCACCAAAACTTTAACAGAAACACTACCAGAAGAGGGATAACCATCTCTTCGGTGGTGGAGGAAGAAATAATATCATTATTGGGTTCAAAACTAATTCTATTAAAAACATAAGAACACAAATATTTCAAAAACCAAAAAAAAAAAAATGTATTAAAAATTTAAAAATCTGACAAATTTCATAGTAAGAAGTATTCAAAACTACAAAACCCGAGGTTTCACTTTACAATAGAATCGCAAATTACTTTCCGTAATCCGACGTTTACACATCAATTTTAACCCTTTCACTAGCTTCCAAAACAAAATTTAACAAAATATTATTATAATTACAATCCACTTTAGACTGAAATTCTATATCACTCTAGTTTTCATGAATTTCAAAGCAACCACTACTAACTTTTCTCCCTTCTCCAAACCATTTTAATTTTTTAATACATTATTTTTGGTTTTTGAAATATTTGTGTTCTTATGTTTTTAATAGAACTAGTTTTGAACCCAATAATGATATTCTTTCTTCCTCCACCGACCACCATCGACAAGATGGTTATCCCTCTTCTTGTTGTATTTCGACGGCTTGCTTCGTGGTGATTAAGAAGAGAAGCTTGAATTTTCGATCAGCGGTGTACATCGGCGAGGGACATGGTCAGAATTGATGTGGAGTAGTGAAAGAAATAAATTGGAATATGAAAGAATGGGTTAGTGAGAGAAAGAGGCAGGAATACATTTATAGTGAAATCAAGAAAGAGAAATGGGTGGTTTTTAGTGTATTGAGAAGTTAAATGATAAATGCATTTAATTTAATTTTTCTTTAAAACAAATTTTGCCAAGTAGGATGTGCCACTGTAAAGCCACCTAGACTGGGAGTGGGACCGAATAGCAATACTCTTTTCTTTTTCTTTTTCTTTTTCAAGATGTGGCCCATTCATCTTTTTGTTCACAGTTCAAACATACATAAACTCATTTGATTTATATGTTGTACGTGTTCACATAAATTGTGTCTAGTGATCTTAGCTTCTAGGAAGATTGTCAATTTAGTGAAATTTTCAATTACAAATTTACTTCATTTTAGATGCAATATTTAAATATGTATGTGTCTAAGGGTGTTCAGTCGAGATATTGGAAATGATTTACTCCTGAATCAACTAATTATAAAATTCTCTTTGAAAAAAGATTGATGCAGTGAGTCATAACAAAGAAAAATGTAGTATTCTAATTTCAAATAATATTACTTCAAACAATTAGGCAACAATGACAAATAATAGTGGATATATACATCTCTGTCTTTATTCAATCTAATTCATCGTTACTTTCGCAAAAAGTGTTTAATATGTTATAGGGTTGCTTGACTAGTGCTTCTTAAAATTTTACTCAAAAAACCTAACCCATAATACTTGGGGTCAAATTATCAATTTTTCTACAACATCTCTTTTTTCTAAATTGATTTTCTAGTTAGAAATAGTAAGCTCTTATGCTTTTAGACAATTTCTACTACAATGAATTATAAATACATGTTAAGGAGATTTGAACAATAAGTGATGACATGGAGCATGAAGAATACACAACATTAGTGTGCTTCATTAGAGATCAAATTGTACACCCTCTTCTATATACAATTTGGTCCACTCCTAGTCAAAGTGGTTTGCAAGAAAGTTAAACTAAAGAGACACATGGCCAAGGATAGTCCCCAAATGATCTCCAATTTAGGCAATTTTATGTTATGGATTAAAGGAAAGAGAAATCAATAACACAACATATAGAAACGAAAGCAAGAATAACACTCAATATACGTGTTTTTTCCTAAATGTGAAAACTACAACCAGGTACTACTGTTGAATACATTATATCGAAAAAGACAATTATAATGTAATTTTGAACTCACACTTCTATCTATTTTCTCTGATGAAAGATCGACCTAATACCCTTTATATACATATATGAATTTTCTAAAGTATCCCTATCACTTAAATTTTTTTTTTCCCACACATCCAACAATTTACTGGTATCACAGAGCATGAAAGAAAACTGTAAAAGATGAAAAATATACATCTAAATGAAAAACTCATTAGATAACATGCATCCTAATGTTTCCATACTATAATTATACGAAACTACTATACAGGCCGTGCCCTAGTTCTTAAAACAACTACAACATTTATAATGCTTCTAACATGTACATGTACAATAGTAACAAAAACATGTACTATCTAATAACTTCCATCCATCATATTCATGTTGTCCACAATGAACTTCTCTTGCAGGAATCGAACTATGGCAAGTCATTAATGCACTCGAAGCCTCGTTCCATAACAGACTTACTTATAGCCAGAGGACATGTATTCTTTTTATGGTATCAACCACTAGCAGAGGACAAAGTCCATTGGAAACAATAAAGCACCATGTGATTTAGGTACTCCTATGGTTATATGAGGATGGATTATCAATAGCTACTTGTCAAGAAGCAATTGCTGCCCAAAAAATCCAAAATTACAAGGCATTCCTGCAAATCTAAGTCGTTTACCAACACCACCCATTCCTCTTCATCATCAAGATACTTGAGTTGGAGTTTCCCCATTTGTAGTTTAAACCTCTTTGCTACCTCTTCATAACCCGGCAATGGGCTCAAATTTAAACCACATTGTATCTTCTTTATAAGCAGCTTTCACTGTAGTTTTTGAACCATTGTCCCAACATCTTGGCTCAATCTTTGAATGCTTCCTTTCACCAAAACTTCCTGAGCTAGATGAACTGACATTCACCGTCGAACCAGACCCACTAGATGAGTCGGTCATTCCTGAGGAAGTTGGTTGGATATGTGCTGATGAGCATCAACATATTTTAGAGCTCCGGGGATGTAGGTTGTTCGATACATGTGAACAATTTTCTGGTGATCTTTACTTTTCTACATATTGTGATTGTTCGATAACGGTATTATTTCAACAAATATTCTTTTGTGCCTAATAGCGGTACCAGAGCCTGTTATTATTAAGGCGAGTGATCGATTTAATACTGTTGGTAGAATCACCAAGATTCTGACTCTGTTCGTTGGGGGTTCTTCGATTAATAATGATACCGGATTTATTGATACCGAATTTCGCAGGCGACAGACAACAGTAAGCAAAAAAAACCAGGGGGTATTAGTGATCACCACTCGCCGAAAATCTCATCAAGATACAATGTAGGATTACACTCACCACTGTAAGGAAAAGTGTCAGGAGATACAGAACAGTCAAGAAGAAAAAACTCTTCCCTAAACGAGCAAAATGTTTGAAATTTTTATTCTCAAAACTTGAATGAATGTGAAATATAACATAGGGCCTGCCTTTATATGGACAAGCTTTGAGTTCTCCCTAGGTAAGAAATAAACATGGTAATATCACTATACTTAGAATGAAATATCTTAGAAAGAAAATAATACTAAACTTGAAGGTAAGAAAATCCCAAAATTAGATGTCCAAGATCCTTCTTTATTCTGTCCAGAATCTTTCCTTCATTGCCTCTTTGAACACCCGAGTCAAATAATGCCTCTGTCTGTGCTCTCATATTTGGAGCTTCTTTAATCACTTCTGCATTACGAACATAAGTTGTTCATTCAGTTTACAAACTCTGAAACCCCAACCTTTAAATCTTTACTTTGTGTATAGATTTGATATATGTGAATTCTACTATATGTTCTTGCCGTGATATTAGTATATAACTGTGTTTATATTCTGTCCCCAACTATTCAAAGATCTGTTTTCTTGGATTTCTTGACCTGAGAACAAGAGTCTCATAGAATGCTGAGATCCTTATGTTGGGTATTGGTGACACTTAGTTGTCAATCAAATTTTTGTAATTGTGGTTTCAAGTTTATTGTTCTAGTTTGGTAGTAATCCAACTAGATTTGTGATGAAAAATGTTAAAATATTAGGCATTGTACTAGCCTAAATTAAGGCGAGTGACATGTGGTCTAGGTGGTAGGTTGTCATGTAACCTTGCTCTATAAATAGAGCCCTTGTATTCTCGAGACACACAAGAAAAACACAGAAAATATATGCAAAGATCATATTTCAAAATGTATTTTTCATCTCTCTCTCTCTTGAGAGTGTATATATATATAAATGTTCTATTGTTTTATGTTTATTGTTTATGTTTTAATGTTGCTCTTCACACTGTCATCTTCCCCCACAGTGAAACCACCATTTTGTTGAACTAATCTGCTCCTTCCCAGCTCGATCCTCAGTTTCTTCATGAAAATGATATTAAAGACTTCCGTATTCAAATGAAGAATCTGTCGATTCTTCTTTTTTATTTTTAACACCTTAAAATAAAATATCACGACCTGTAAACTGTTCTTTTGTTTATATGCTAAGTGGTTGAATTTTGTTTTTCTGCTATTGCATTTCGTAAAAAGTATTCGGTGACTTGTTTGTGTAATACTTGACAATGATAATTTGATTTTCTTCAAAATTTTATAACAATTTTTCAAAATGGTTAACACTAATTTTGACTTTCCAATTTGGCAATAGAAAATGAAGGATATATTTGTTCAACAAAAGATTTCTAAAGCCATAGAAGAAAAATATCTGAAACTATGACCGCAGAACAACAACTTAAGGCTCGTGAGTTGGCCTATACCTCTATAATTTTATTTTATTTTTTGGATTACGCCCTATTACTGGCGCCCCCACTTGCCCTGCTCTGGACCTTGGTGAAGAGGTAAATCACAAGTTATGCCTCCAAGGGTACAAGGTGGAAGACTGCTTGTACACTTGCACTTACCCAAGAGCCAAATCCATATTTCAGGATTCGAACTCTTGACGCGGCAGCCTCAAGTAAAGCTAGATTTCTCCACCTTCCTCTTTTACCACTTGTAGATGTGTCCTGGGGGCTATATTTATGTGATATTGTACTAAGAAAAGTTGGACAACTGGATTCCACAAAAAAATTGTGGGATTTGAAAAAACTTTATCTTGTAAAATCTTTACTAAATAAATTGTTTCTTCCTGAAAAAAATTTCAATTTTAAAATAGATCCCTCAAAAGATCTTGATGATAAGATGGATAATTTTAATAAATTGGTCAGAGATATTACTATGAGCGGTGAAAATCTTTCTGAAGAATACAATGCTTTGATTTTAATGAATGTTATTCTTGAAAATTACAGAGAAGTCAAAAATACTATTAAATATAATAGCGATAGTTGATCTCTGAAATTGTCATTAATTCTTTAAGAAGTAAATAATTAGAGCTTAGTGTTGAAAAACGAAGATTTTGGAAATGCTGAAAACTTAAGGGTAAAAGGCTGAACTCAAAATAGACAGAATAATGGTCATGAATATAAAAATTATAGTTTTGGAGATTCAAGTAACCAAAAGAAGGAAAATAAAGGTAAGTCTAGATCAAAATCTAAGACAAAAGGCAAGAAATGTTAAGGTTTTGGAAAAATAGCAAGGCCGGCTCTAAGCCAAAGCCAACTAGACAATGACTTAGGGCCTCACATCTAATGACAAATGGGGGCCTCCAAATGAAAACCATGGTTAAAACCCAATTAAATGAGTATAATTTCTAAAAGATAGATTAATTAAAAATTTATTTAACAATAATTTTATGGGTCGATCCTAACTTAGTTCGATTTTATTCAAAATAATTTTTTCGTGAGTTTAATATACATGATTAGTTACAAGTTATCAAATGAGTCCAATATTATTATGGTAATGTGATTAAATTTGGAAATCAATATTGTACACTCAATAGTTTACTTTAATGAGTTATAACTTGAATTTAGTTTATCCAAAATAACTTTTTCACGAGTCCATAATGTTCATAATTTGATTTATAGAAATAACTTGAATTTGCAACTTTATCTTTTGAATTGTACCAAGTCTTTCTTTAAACGTAAATATATGATTTATTTACATATTTAAGTATTTTTATGCTTGTAAATTTTTTTTATGTTTAAGGGTCTCATAATAATGAGTCGACTAGAGCCTCAAAATTCTCAGCCGAACATGAAAAACAAGGCACTTTATTAAAAATTGTTGGCATAAAAAGAAAAATGAGACAAAAGAAGAAGCTAATATAGCTTCCTCTTCAAATAGTAATTCTAGAGAAGTGTATGTTGTTATAGAACCTGTTAAATCTTAACCTGTAATAAATTTTGTTAACAATACTTGTTTGAACAACGAATGGGTCTTAGACTCTGGTTGTACATTTCATATGACATCTAATAAAATGTGGTTTAATGACTTGCATGAAGGCAACTGTGTTTCTGTTACTTTAGGAAATAATATTTCCTGTAAAGTTGTTGGTATTGGAAGTATTTCTTCAAAATTAGAAAATGGTTATCCTTTTAATTTTAAAGAAGCAAGATACATTCTTGAATTAGCCAGAAATTTTCTCTTTATTGCTGCTCTAGATGATGCTGGTTTTGTGGTAAATTTGACGATGGTATGCTTAAAATAATTAGAGGGTCTTTAGAGACCTTTAAAGGAATTAAGCAAAATGACGTTCATGTGACAAAAGCTGAATTTTTGAATACTTCCAATTCTGTACTTTCTGCTGATTCTGTTCATGATAATACAAATATTTGGCATTCTAGACTAGCTCATATAAGTAACAAAAGTATGCAAATTTTGGGCCAAAAAGGTGTTGGTAAAGACACAATTTCAAAATTACAATTTTGTGAAAATTACATTTTAGGAAAATTACAGTGCATAAATTTGTTGACATATTAGTTTACATACATTCAGATTTATGGGGGCCATCTAATACACCTACTCATGGGGGAAAAATATTTCTTTTCAATAATAGATATTTTTTTCCCAAAACTTTTAAAACACAAATCTGAAACCTATCAAAATTTAAACAATGAAATTTTTTTATTGAAAATCAAACTGGAAAGAAAAATAAAACCTTGAGGATAGACAACGGCCTTGAATTTTGTAATACTGAGTATGATAACCTTTGTAAATCAAATGGTATTCAAAGGCATAAGTCTGTCCCTTATACTTCTCAGCAAAATTGAGTTACTGAAAGAATATATAGAACTTTGTTAGATAAAGTAAAGTGTGTGATGATTGGCTCTAATCTTTCTAAATCTTTTCAGGGTGAAGCTATTAAGATTGAATGTGAAATAACGAAGTTTGACCCAACTAACACTTAGAGGGGGTGAAAAGATGAATAAGGCGAAATTTAAATTTACCAATTATTATTAGCAACAAAACACAAATAATAATTAACCTAGATGAATTCACATGCAAGTCTATTCTATGTCGAATTGCCACGGATTATAATTTACATAAAGTAAATAAAACCAATAAATGATCATGAAGCCCTTCAAAAAGGATCAAAAAATTTCGGGCACAAGTTAGTAAAATTCACTGTAGATAAATTGACTTACAGTACAGTCCAGACTCGATTACCTCCTAGTACTCTTTGACCTACTTCTTGTAATTACCAAGGCCCTGATGGACTTCATACTAAGCACCAGCTCCGGACTTTCTGAAATTGTTTATCTCCTATGGATCACTAAAACTCACGTTTTTATCCTTTCGGAACTCCGATTTCCTTCATCGATTTTTGAAACTTTAATAGATTATACGGAAGTGGGTGGTTTGGTGTTTGAGAATTTGGATTGATGTTTTCTAAACTTTGGTTGAAAGATCTCAAGGTATAGAATTGATGTAGGATCTTCAAAAGATGTTTTCTAGAAAGAATATAATAATCAACCACCAGTATGGATGGAATATAACTTGGTATATATAGCAGAAGCTGTTTGGGATTGTTTAGGACTCAAAAAGCTATTTAAATCGTGAAAAAGATTTTTCCCAGATATCACTGTCGCTCAAGCGCTAGGCAAGCGGTGACTTTGTCGCTCGAGCAGTAAGCTAGCACCAAGCTGGTGACGATGGTCCTGTAGATTTTTCCATTGTGGCACTCGAGCGTTGAAGGGGCAGCCAGCTAGCATTATTCTGGCTACTTTTTATTCTTCTTCCATACTCGAACCCAAGGACTCCTAATTGACTTATACAACCTCTTAAATAACTCTTTGATCTAAAGAAATAAAACCTAACAAAATGTAATTTAATTAACTTGATTCCTAAGCTTCTTTAAATAACAAAACTCCTTTTGAATTATGGAACAAAAGACCTGTAGACTATCACACTTAAGAACTTTTGGTTGTGTATCCCATTTTCATAAAAATGTAGGAAAACTTGAGCCAAAGGCTGAGAAATGTGTTCGTTTTAGGATACCGATCCTCAATACACTAAAGGTTACAGGCTGTGGGCTAGGGGTCAAAGTGAAGTTAAGATAGTTATTTGTAGGAATGTGAATTTTAATGAGAATGAAATACCATGAACAAAAAATAAACATCTTGATAAATCTAAAGAAACTACACCACAATTTAAACTGCAAGCACCTGAGAAAGAAGATGATACTGATAATAATCAGTTTGAGGTGGAGCCTAAAATTCCTCAAGTTCCTTTAGAACAAGAGAAATATGAAAGGAGAGGACCAAATTGATGAATCAATAGGTTTAGAACAGACTGAACCAATTAGAGATCTAGACACTTTAAAGGATTATCAAATGACTAGAGATGGGGTGAGAAAAAAACATTAGGAATTCAAATAGATTGAGATTTTATGATTGTATCTCATATGCCTTCTTAAATGTCCAAGATCTAAGTGAAAATGAACTTAAAACATACGAAGAAGTCATAGAGAGTGAAAATGGAAAAAAAAAAATGGAAATAGGCTATTGAAGAAGAAATGAAATCTTTAGAGCAAAGTAAAACCTGGAAATTGGTTCTTAAACCTAGAAATAAGATCATATTTGATTGTAAATGAATAAAAAAGGAGAACACTGAGACTGAACCGTTGAGATTTAAGGCCACGCTAGTTGCTAAAGGATTCACTCAAAAAGAACGGATGGATTATAATGAAATCTTTTCTCCAATTGTTAAGTATACCACTATAAGAGTAGTGTTAACATTAGTAACTCATTTTGATTGAGAATTTGAACAACTTGATGTAAAAATCACTTTTTTACATGGTGATGTAGATGAAAAGATTTATATGAATCAACATGTTGGATTCATTGAAAAATTTAAATTTGATTTTGTTTATCTCTTCAAGAAATCATTTTATGGTTAAAGCAATCTCCTAGATAGTGGTACAAAGGGTTTGATACATTTGTTTTGTCTTTAGATTTCAAAAGAAGCAAGTATGATTATTGTTTGTATTACAAATCTGAATCCGGTAAGTCTTCGACCATATTCATATTCCTATTCAGCCAATTGGACAAGTAGTCGCGAGAGTAGTGGCACCATCGGATCAGCAGCATGAGCGATGGGAAATAAAGGAAGGAGACTTGCCAGTCTCAATGTTCTTGCAGTACCGCGCACTCCAGTACAAGTATCCAGATTTTGGGTAAATAACTTTCAGATAATGGAAGATTGGATCAATTTGACCAGCAACACTCTCCAATTTTATAGTTTAGCTCATGAAAATTCAAATATACATATCTCCAGATTCCTCCGAAATTGCCAGAATTTCCATGCTCTAGGGATTAACACTACGCCAAAAATAAGCTTTTGCAACACATAAACGGCAACATTCGATAGTTAAGTGTTGCGAAAAGGGTCTATTGCAACATTTTAATAAGTGAATATTGCAATTGGTTAGGAAAATTGAGCTTTAACAACGTTTTGTAAATGAAAGTTGCAAAAAGACACCTTTTGCAGCGTTCCAAGAACGTTGCAAAAGGCTGAACCTTTTGCAGCGTTCAAAGAACGTTGCAAAAGGTGAGACGGGCATGCTGAACTTCTGGCCCAAAAAAATTCAGCCCAATTTTTAATTTATTTTTTTAAGTTGTCCACACACATCGGCCCAAAAGTGAAGAAGCCCAGATGCCCAACACGGTTCATATCTCATTCAACCCTAAGTCCCTAACCCATTCCAGTTTCCACCGTGTTCCACTTCCACTTCCACTTCGAGTCTGAGTCGTCTCCGGTCTCTCATCCCGTCTCCGCCACCGGCCTCGAGTCCTCGACGACAGGCGACACTCGACACTCGATAGCAGACCTTCGAGTAACGGAGTAAAGAGGTTATAAATATTTTTCTCCAGTTTCATTCTTCTTTTACATTCTGTATACTTTCGTGTGCTTGTTACTCTATTATTTTAGGATATATTTTAAGGACATTTAGGGGGACTATACAGAATTGTTGAGAAATAATTATAGAGAGTGACAGAGACAGAGTTGTTTCAGTAATTAAGGATATAATGTGATGCAAAAGGGTGTGGGAGGGAGGAGGAATTATTTTTACAGTGAGAAGTATCCTTTGAATTTTACAAACTCGAATTTGGAGAGTTTATGGTTAGTTTTGAAGAATTCCTCTTACTATTTCTATCTTGTCAAGACTTCGAGAAAACAATAAAATATTTTGGCTTATTACTAAATATAGTTAAAAATAGATTCAAGAAGCCTTAATTATTTTGAACTGGCAGCATTATTTGGAAAATTGAACCTCTGCTTTAAGCCCACGCCGCCTCAATTCAGCTACTTCTGGCAATAACTTGAAATGTATATGCGATAATGGTAGAAGATCATGGAACAAGAATGCTCGGAATACTGTTTATTTTTTGCATTAGTATACCGAATTAGTTTCTTTTTAATCGATTCAACAAATCATAATTTACCTATAATTTGTAAGAATACCTGTTTATGAGCACTTTTTGCAACCTCTCATTCAGTGAGTTCTAGTGCTTGCAATAGTGGTATTGATTAAAGTGCTAAGATAATGTTGTGTAAAATTATTTGCTAAATCAATCAATATTTGGTATCATTCTGTGTACTGACTTAGCTAGGGGTGGGCAAAAACCCGACCAACTCGATCAACCCGACCAACCCAACCCAAACCGATCGGTTTGGGTTGGTTTTTTAAGTTCAATTGGGTTGGGTTGGGTTGAAAAATTGAATTTAAGGTTGGGTTGGGTTGGGTCTTGGGTTATGAATTAAAACCCAACCCGACCCAACCCAACCCGATGAATTCAAAAAATTAATATCTAAGATGAAAAAAATAAATTAAATAGACATAATAGTAAAGATAAGATAATGATTTATAATATATAAATGTCAATTTTCTTCACATAGACCGATTTACATGAACACTATTTAAAATGAATGTCATTTGACGTTAAAATAAAAATTAAAGACATGATAATGAAATGATTGAATTTCAAAAAATTGTAAAAAAGAAAATGCTTCTTAAATTTTAAATTTATTTATACATTATTTTTAGAAAGAATTCCTTATATGTGTGTTTAAAAAGCGTAGATTTTCAAGTAATTTCAAATTCTAAAAAATTATCCAAATTTAACAAATAAATCGAATTTAACTTTAATTGGGCCGAAGCCCAACCCGACCAACCCAACCCAACCCAAACCGATTTTGATCGGGTTGGGTTGGGTTGGGTTTAAATCAATAATTGGGTTGGGTTGGGTTGATTTTTTATTAAACCGACCAAGTTGGGTTGGGTTTGGGTTGGAAAAAAAACCGACCCAACCCAACCCACGCCCACCCCTAGACTTAGCTGTTGTGGTGGACTGAATGCAACTTTTTTCAATATTGTAAAAGCTTATGCATTGTCAGAAAGCACATCATACTTGATACTTGTATCTTCCATTTGTTGATGATAATTAAAAATGCTTAAAGTTTGTTTTTAGAAAATTAACTAAGTGGATGATATGAAGCAGTATTTGTTTTCTTTTTCATGTGTGGCACTGCCATTAGATTGTCACAAAGTATAGTGGCACTGCCACTCTCTAAACCATCTAGGGATTTTTTCTTTTTGTTCTCTTTCTCTGGTTATAAATAGAACCTGTACAAATCCTTTCACCTTAGAAGATATGGGGCATAAAACCTTCTACCCAACTACAGCTTTCTTTTGCTTGATCTTCTATTTTGCACCCTTAGGCCTTAGCCATTTAAGAGAAGAGGATTTTCATATGCCTCCAACAAAGAAGAATATTGAAGATTATTTTAAATGGCTAACAAGAGACCTGCAATTTGGGGACTCCTTGGTTTTCTACTATTCAGGGCATGGCTTACGCCAACCTAATTTTAACGAGGATGAGAAAGATGGATTTGATGAAACAATATGCCCCGTTGATTTTAAAACTGAAGGAATGATTGTTGATAATTATATAAATGAAGCCTTCTTCGAGAACTTCTTGACTATATTTAAAATGCAAGTCTTTCTTGTAGTCCTTTGCGTGTTTGCTAATTTGCTATCTGAATTGCACTGTTTGATAAATTTCTCTGATTTTATATAAAACACTTATTTTCACAAAAAAAGATTTAATTTCTCTGATTTTATACAGATTTAAAATTGACAATGTGTTTCTTTTATAGATTTTATACAATTTCTCGGTTTCTTTAACTGGATGGAGGTATGGGTGGTAATGGATAAATGTAATACAACTTCTCCAAAAGTAAACTTTTTATTAGCTCTCCAAAAGAATTATTGGTACTCTAATAAAACTATGATGTCGTTTTAATATATTTAATGGGCATTGTTATTACATTTCTTGTACTGTAATGTAACTAGGTGTATTCCCATTTAAGAGAAGAGGGGCGTGCATCACTTAATTAAATAAAAATGCCATCTATTGACTGTGGGTAGATTACATAAGTAGATTACGTAATATGCTTGTTTCTGTTGTGCAAAATTACCAGAATGTGCAAATTGATATAAAAAGACCCTAGGTGGCCACAATCATCAACTAATTATTATAATAAATAATCTCATTATTTAGGCGTTGATGGTCAACGATCAACGATTGCACCTAACTCACTTAAATTCCGGGATCTGCCACTGCCTATAATGGACAAAGAGTGGCTGCACTTATCAAGGTTATCATCTGAAACTTATCTTAGAAATCTAGTTATCTCTAATAAAAAAATTAACATATAATGATCATAAAGTTTAATTTGTAGATTTTCAGAACAATATAGAGATGGAGCACAGAATTTTGTTGAACGAGCTCGTGACATTTGCAATTCAGAAATGATATCATGCCCTTGCGTTAATTGTAGGAATCTAATGCATCATCATTATGATACAGTCCATGAACATTTGGTTATTAAAGGTATGGATCCTACATATACTGTTTGGGTATTTCATGGAGAGCAACCAAGTCAATCAAATTTGGTCGACGTAGAAATGCCTGAGTCGAGTAGGATGTTTAAGGATTTCTATGCACAGCAAGATATAGATCCTGAAAACCATCCAGATGGAAGAGAGAAAGAGATTGAAAATTTGGTTAATGATGCTAAAACTCCTTTATATCCTGGTTGCAAGGCATTTACAAAGATGTCAGCTTCGGTTGCTATGTTTAAGCATAAAGCTTCGCATGGCTTATCGGACAATGGTTTCGATGAACTTATAAATCTTGTTCGAGACATGCTGCCAGAGAATAATACACTTCCAAACTCATTTTATGAGATGAAAAAACTTGTCAATACATTTGATCTTGGCTACGAAAAGATACATGCTTGCATCAACGATTGTTGTCTATATAGAAAGGAGCTTGAGCAGGCTGAATTATGTTCAAAATGTGGTTGCTCGAGATGGAAAATGAACCAACGGACTAAAAAAATTCAGAAAAATATCCCAGCAAAGGTCTTGCGTTATTTTCCTATAATACCAAGGCTTAAGAGGATGTTTGGAATATATGAGATGTCAACACAACTTAGATGGCACTCAAGTAATAAAAGTTCAGACGGTAAGATTAGGCATCCGGTTGATTCATTGAGTTGGGAAATGATTAACAGAAGGTGGCCACATTTTGCATCTGATCCTCGAAATATTAGATTAGGTCTTGCTACTGATGGATTTAATCCTTTCAAAGATATTAGCTCTACATACAGTTGTTGGCCGGTAATCTTAACTATATATAACTTGCCTCCCTCAATTTGCATGTCAAAGGAAAGTTTGATGTTGAGTTTATTGATCCCGGGTCAGAAACAACCAGGTAATGACATAGATGTTTATTTGGCACCACTTGTAGACGACTTATTGTTGTTGTGGAGTGATGGGGTTGATATGTATGATGCAGTTACAAAATCCACATTCAACTTAAAAGCTATTTTGATGTGGACAATTCATGACTTTCCTGCATATGAAAATATATATGGGTGGCCCGTTAAAGGGAAAATTGCATGTCCTATCTGTCGTGAAAATACATGTGCACTATGGTTGAAGCATGGAAGGAAGTTTGCATACATGGGACATAGAAGATTTCTCGCTTCCGATCATCAATTTCGCATGAAAAATGGTTGGTTTAATGAACATATTGAACATGGTATTGGGCCGAAGATAAAAAATGGTGAAGAGGATTCTATTGAAGTTGATAAAATTACAAATGATTGGGGAAAAGTGGTAAACGAAAAAGGAAGAAGAATACAACTCAATCTAATGTAACGTGGAAGAAAAAGTCAATATTTTTCGATCTACCATATTGGAAGGTAATTTTTGTAATAGTTCGTTCATTTTTATTTAATTCTTCTAATTGCTTGTAGTTTTTCATGACTTCATTGATGTCCGATTTTGCAGACTTTACTTGTACGTCATAATTTGGATGTGATGCATGTAGAGAAGAATATTTGTGATAGCATCATTAGTACACTTTTGGATGTCAAAGGAAAATTTAAAGATGGCATTAACTCTCGTAATGACATGGAAGAAATGAACATTAGGCATGATTTACATCCTCGTAGTAGAGGAAATAAATTCTACCTACCAGCTGCTCCTCATACCTTATCAAAAGCAGAAAAACAATTTTTTTTGCAGAAGGCTTGCTAACTTGAGATTATCCGATGGCTATAGATCTAATATTGGAAATAGCATATCAGTGGAAGAATATAAGATAGTTGGGTTGAAGTCTCATGATTGTCATATTTTAATGCAACAATTATTATCAGTTGCATTGAGAGGACTTCTACCCAAAGGACCAAGGAACTCCATTTTTAGATTGAGTTCATTTTTCAAGGAAATATGTCGAGGAATTGTAGATAGAAATAAGGTTGAACAACTAGAGGACATTTTTAAAAATTTATGCATGTTGGAAAGGTATTTCCCGCCTTCATTTTTTGATATAATGGTTCATTTGACAATCCATATTGGGAGAGAAGTTCGTATTTGTGGACCAGTACAATATCGTTGGATGTACCCATTCGAGAGATATATGAAAGTGTTAAAAGGGTATGTTATGAATCGTACACGACCTGAAGGGTGCATAGCTGAGCGATACGTTGTTGAAGAAAATGCTAAGTTTTGTAGCAAATACTTAAAACAAGCATTGGTAATAGGCTTTAAGAATGTACGTAATGAAGAATATGAGACTGATTTCTTAGTTGCAGGGCGTACAATTTCTAAAGGGAAGGCAATTGTACTATCTAATGAGATGTTGAAAGTTGCTCATCGCTACGTGTTATTGAATAGTACAGAAGTTCAACCATACATAGAGTACGTTTATTAAATATCGAGGATTATTTCTTTTAAGTAGTTCAACCATATCTTGTTTTTAATATATTTTATTTACTGTAGGTTGCATATGGATGAACTCAAGAGTGTTGATAGACGACTGGAAAGAAATGAGACTTTATTGCATAAGAAACACGTTGATGCTTTTGCTAACTGGTTGGATGATAAGGTTGGAATACACATTAAAAAATAAATGTCTAGTTGTGCTATGTATTCATTTATTTCTAACATTTTAAAAATAATAACAGATTAAAGGTGAACTATTGACGGACAAAGTATCGAACAATTTGAAGTGGCTTGCACGTGGTCCTAGATATCAATCCATGTCATATTCTAGATTCGTCATAAATGGTCTTCGATTTCACACTAAAGACGCAGAAAAATCTCGCCAGAATAGTGGCGTTCTAGTTGAAGCAACGACCATATGTAGATCTAGTGCAAAAGATAATACGCAAATAGTTGGGCAAGTTGTTTATTATGGAGTTTTGCGTGATGTTATAGTGTTTGATTATAATACGTTTCATGTTCTAATATTCAAGTGTGATTGGGCAAACATCGTGAACGGAATAAAAAAGGAAGATGGATTCACTTTGGTTAATCTTAACGAGGGACACAGACAATTTGAAAATGATCATTTCATCTTAGCAACACAGGCGAAACAAGTCTTTTATTCTAGGGAAAATGAAACATCTAGTTGGTATGTTGTTTTGCAAGCACCACAAAGAGATTTTGATGCATTACACATGGAAGAAGATTATAATTATGAGGCAACTATTCCACTAGATATATCACAGCCTAGTACAGACAACCCTGATGATGATGAGAATTATGCAAGGATAGATGTTGACGGCGTATTTTGTGATACGTAGAGTAGTTTGGTAACTCACTAATTTGTAAATAATGTACCTTTTACATAATGATCAATTTTGTTCTACTATTCTTCACTGCGTGATTTATCTATGTTTATTCATATTGTGATGAAATGTTGAATGGTTTGGATTTACAAAGATGGCATTAACTATAATACATTTTGATGTTGCTGGTTTTTATTTTAGCTCTAGGGCAACAGTTTTAGAGAGAGGAAAATATATGTTGTACGATGGACAAGGCTCAGGTAATTGCGTTATCTTATAATACATGAGATGTATGCTAAGTTTTGAAAATAATTGATTTTATCTCTTGTTTTCACGTTGTATTCTCAAAGTCAACTAAACAAGCTTCCAAGAGTTCTAAAAACAAGAGAGCTGCAATTGCTAATGCAATTCGAGAGACCAGTAAGAGGCTAAGATATTCCAGTGAACAACGAGATAGTATAACTAGCCCAATTAATGATGAGCAAACCACGTTGCCAACAACTTCAAATGATTCGAAGAAGAAAAGAGGTCCAGCAGCAATGAAGATGATTCCGGAACATAATTATCAGAAGATGGAGCTCGAATTCAATGAGTACGGCCAAGTGGTTGGCCAGAACTCAGATAAATTTGCTAGCATCATTGGGGCCATAGTTCGAGAACATGTGCCTGTTGTAATTAACAATTGGCATGCAATGGACGAAAAGAAGAAATTGGAGCTTTGGGAGTTAATACAGGTACTATTTCTTAACTACTTTTTACGATTATTACGTTGTACATTTTTCCTTCTTAATAACATCATTCCCTTAAGTCTTAACTTTATGTTCGTACACAAATACAGCAAAGGTTCAAAGTCAGTGATTGTCATCAAAGAATGACATTTCAATTAATGGGCAAGTACTGGAGGACATTCAAATCTAGATTGAGAAAACAAATTAGAGCTCAAGTTGAGTCATCTGTGAATAGAACACGTACTATTACTCTTCTTCGACCAAAGAATGTCAACTCTGAAGAAGCTTGGGTAAAATTTGTTGAGAATACTCTTTCTGCTGATTTTCATGTAAGTATAATTTGCATATGAAGCTTAAATTTTATAATTATTGTTGTTTTAGACTTTTTTTGCTTTTTGAATAGGAAAAAAGTTCCAGGTTCAGCAACATGAAAAATAATCAGAGGCTTCTCCATACTGTGGGTCGGAAGGGTTATCCACGTGTGGCTCATGAAATGGTACATCTGAGGAATGTATATGGTCTTGCGTGAATTGTCCAATTTCAATATATGTAATGACTAAATTTGTACTGCAGAGGAAAAAAGATCCAGATTTAAAAGGGTTTCGAACAAGATTATGGACTCGTGCGCATCTTAGGAAAGATGGACAACCAATCAACGAAGTAGTTGCCGATACTTTGGTTAGTGTAGCATTTTCAACATTTGACCACTGCATGTTGAGTTAAGTAGTTGTATCACTTGCTAGTATAACATTTGAGTCCCATAAGTGCAGAGAAGGATTCAAGATTGTTCTGCATCAATTTCTTATACACCCGCCGAGGATTCCATCCGCGACGATGCTGTCGCTCGAATTTTAGGTCCTGAACGTCGTGGGAGAGTTCGGGGACTAGGATTCGGAGTTGTTCCATCAAAGGTGGATGGACAAATGCAAAGTAGTGGAAGAGTAAGAGAACTTGAAAACCAAATACAGACTCAATCACAAAGGATGGGGGCGCTAGAAGAGAAGATGGAAGCATTTATGAAGTTATCTCAGCAGGTTAGAAGTGGTTACATTTTATATATACTATGAGAATATATCTTATTATAGCCAATTACATGTAGAAGTTAATCTTGTAATTTTTGTATCATTTTACAGAATCTAGAGGACAGGAATTCAAATACTATTACTCCTCAGGTTTTTGTGTCATACACTATTAAATGTTTATTCAATATATATTTAGTTTGTAGCATTCTAATAAATATACTTAAAAAATATTTTTTATGTACTACGAATTTGTAGTCAAACCAAGGAAGTACTGTACCTATGGGAAATGCAAAATGTCAACTGTTGCATTGGTACATGTTTGAAGAGGAGGAAGTCGTAGCAGAAGGGAAGATTGCATCAACAGACCCAAGTGCAAAAGTGCATCACCTGCCACTCGGTCGAGACTGTTGGAAGGTTTGGGTTGAGGAAGTGTATATGGAGAATTTGAAGTTATACCGACCTACAGATGAATTTCGGACTCTTAGTGATGCCATGGGAAGTACTGTTGCTTGGCCGAAGAGCAGTATTAGACTTCTTTGATTAAGGTATGTTTGATCTTTTAGATTAGTGGTCTGGAGGTCTTTTCAATTTCTTGTTTGATTTTTTCAATTTTAGTCATTTTACTCCATTCTTCACTGCTAATGAGTTTTGCTTCCTTGCATCTTGAGCATCCTTAGTTTTGTTGGAACAGATTGGTATCAGCTCATGTAACATTTCGAATATGATGTGTTTTTTGGAATTTTGTACTATAGTTATTGATTTATATTTCCGTCGGTCACTTGAAGGTAGTAAATGTAATTGAATATGCTAATCAATTTCAAGTAGTTTTCATTAATTCAGTGGGATGACAATCCCCCTCCCTCCTTTATATCTGATATTAAACATAAATTTTCCATATGGTTTTGAAATGGTATTTGTAGCACTTATTCCATTTTATGAAGAATGCATATTATAATTTTAGACCATCTAGGAAGACCCTTCTCATGAGCCTTTCTTTAGATCAGCCGTAATTCTGGACAGCATTAAATATTATTCTCTACCTGAATTTTATAATTGCAAGGCGGCACAGCAGTCAGCTGCTAAAGTAGCGGATTTGGAACTTGTCAAATCCGTGGACTCTTTATTTGGCATCTCTCAACTAGTGGTAATTAGCTTGGATGAACAGTGGAATTATTTGTTCATTGTGTAGAACCATGTACATTTTTAGCATGATTTATTGATTGCCTTGTATCTTCTGCTTAATGCCATCATAACAACCCTCTACTCCTCGGCTCCTTCCTTCACCCAGAAATCAAAAATTGCTTTTATCTTGCCTTTTTTGGTGTAGTAGGTTTATGCCCAAATTTCCCAACTTTTGCTAAAACTAGTTTTCAGTAAAATGAGGGCGATACAGTATCTAGAAATTTTGGAATTAACAGGAAGGGTTTACTTGAATTGCATTCATAATATTCTTAAGTTCTCCTTGGTCAACTCAATGACTTGTCCATTTAATTATCAATTATCAAAATACTATTTGAGTGTTAATTTTGTGATGCAAGATTACTGAAATTATTGTATGACCTTTGCTATTTTTGGTCAGAAAATTCTCGCACAACCTAGTTGCTCAAAATTGAAATTCTACTATTTGCTAAATGTTGATAGTGATGCTAAGTTTGTTATTCGTAGTGACTCTAATCACGACTGTCCTCTTCAGTATGAACAATGATTACCTCGGTGATTACTAAGCAATTGGGGCACTACTTCAAGAAGCATTATCACTAGGAATAATAAAAATCACCTTTTAATAATGTTTGTCATATAAATCATATAATAATGTTTGTCATACAGAACTGTTCTAATTTTAGTCATTTGATGCAGGTACAACATGTTGATGGCGGTGAGAGATTGGCTTAATTTCATGTCGCCACCAGCGAGCGACTCATTTTTTGATGCTATAATATGAATTATTGCACCTTTTGTACTCATCGAAATGATGAAAAAGTCTTTTTTGATCGCTGGGTTGATATTTTAAACTTGAAGTATAATGAAATTATTTTGAATATTGCACAATCAATGTTATAGCACTCGCATGGTTTAATTAATTTCAATGCAAGCAACCACTTTAATTATATGATTTCTTATATTTTGTGATGTTTTCATCTCTTTATTATGTGAATTGTTAGTTTATTATTCAAATTATTTGATCAAAGAACAGGACTAAAAATGCGAATTTTTTTTTTTTAAAAATAAGGATGAGTCTTTTGCAGCGTTTTTTAAACGCTGCAAAAGACCATGTTGCAAATGTTGCAAAAAATTTAAAAACGCTGCAAATTTTTTTTTTGCAACGTTCAAAAGACGTTGCAAAAGACCTTTTGCAACGTTCAAAAAACGCTGCAAAAGGTCTTTTTCGCAACGTTCAAAAAATGCTGCAAAAGGTCCTTTTTGCAACGTTTTTTGGTCTTTTGCAACTTTCAAAAAACGCTGCAAAATACCTTTTGCAACGCTCAAAAAAACGCTGCAAAAGGTCTTTCCTCAACGGCAACACTGGCCTCCGTAACAGACGCTAAAACGCTGCAAAAGGCCTTTTTTGGTGTAGTGTAATCAAGATACTATTAAGTTGCGGTTATTTCCATATACACTATGAGATGCTACATTGAAGTGGTTAGATGTTGAACCTCGTGAAAGCATTACTACATGTGAAGAATTGACTAGTAAATTCTACAACAAATTCTTCCCATCGGCGAAAGAAGCAAAAATCAGATTGACAATTCAAAATTTCCAACAGGGAGATGGAGAGAGCTATCACGAGGCATTGAACAGATTCAAGGAGATGATGAGAATGTGTACAAATCACGGGATCACTATAGGAAATAAGTGCAATACTTCTACATCGAACTTTCACCACTGTCAAAATCTCAGGTGGATTTCTCTGCTGGTGGATCAATCATCGATAAATCAGTTCAACAATGCCTAGACTTGTTCGAGGTAATTGTCACTACACATTCAATGTTCTCATCAGAAATAGCAGTACCAAAGAAGGCAACTGGAATTTATGAACTAGACATCACAACATCTGGCAATGCATAATTTAACGAAGCAGGTGGAGTTACTTGTAAAATTGTAAGCACATAGGGCAAATCCAATGATCGTCAGTTCACCATGTGAGAATTGTGGGAGAAATCATGCTACATAAAATTGCTTGATGCTTACTTTTTCATATGAACAATTAAACTTTATTCAAAATGGTTCCCGTAATTTCAATACATATGAAAATAATTTTCAACAAGAGAGAAGACCACGTTTGGGGGAGATGTTTCATCAATATTTGCAGAAAATGGACAAAGTATTCCAATAGATTGATGCTAATTTTCAAAATTATCGAGCATCTATCAAGAAGTTGGAGACACAAATTGGTCATATAACTCAGCAACTTGTAGAATGTCCATAGGGGTCATTTCCAAGCAATACAATGACAAATCCTAAGAAACAATGATAACAAAAAGAGTAGCGGAAAATGATCAACTAAGGGCTCTCGTAAATGTTAAAGTGTATGTACGTCTACTTCCATTTCCCTAAGACTTTGAAAGAAGTCGATGGAGGAACATATTCATACTATAACTATAAGGAGTGATGTACAATTACCGGAGATTATTGTAAAAAGACCAGAAAGAAAATATGATCAGGAAGAGGTAGATAAAGCTACAATGGTAGAAAATTTGCGCCAACCACAATTGAAAATGAGGAAAGTACATAAACATATACTACCAAGGCACCAATTCCTGTCAATACTTATGTGCCTCTCATTCCTTTTACTCAAAGGCTTAAGAATAACAAACAAGACAAAAAAAATTGAAAATTTTCTTATTGTTCTCAAGAAGCTCCAGATCAATATTTCATTGATTGATGTAATATTACAAATTTCAAGTTACACAAAATTTTTGAAAGATATGCTGACAAAGAAAAGAGAGCTTCTGGAGTTTGAAATTGTGGCATTAACAATGGAAAGTAGTGCAAGAGTACAAACAAATTGCCTCCCAAGTTGAAAGATCCAATGAGTTTTATTTTACCAATTTCAATTGAAATTTCTTGTTCTATTAATGCATTGAGTGACACAGGTGCTAGCATAAATCTGATGCCATATTTTATTTATAGGAAATTGGGATTAGGTTAAGTCAAATCAACATCAATAAAATTACAACTAGCTGATAGAACAATTTCAATGTCACGTGTCAAAGTTGAGGATGTACTCATAAAAGCAAGAAATTTCATGTAGACTTCATTGTGTTGGACATACCAGAAGATTGAGACATTCCAATTATATTGGGTCGGTCATTCTTAGCATTGGGTTGAATCCTGATTGACACAGAGAAGTGTGAGCTAATATTGAGGGTGGAGGACAAGTAAGAAATATTCAACATTTACACCCAATATAAGTAAACTCGCAACATCAAAGTTTGCTGTAGAATTGATAAAGAAAAGCCACCTGATCAACGAAAATGTCCGAAAAGAAAATCAATTTTTGGTGGACTTCTTGGTAGAGATGCGAATGGAAATATTAAAACTTGGAGAGCAAAGAAAAAGTGTATTAATGAAAATTGTACAAAATGCAAGGATGGAATAACTTGGTTCGAGCCACCACGAATAATCATGGCAAAAAATCAAGCTAATGACTCTAAAGAAATGCTTCTTGGGAGGCAACCCAAGCTCTATCCACTTTTCATTACTTAGTTTTTAGTTTTAGGATTGTTTATTTTATTTTCATAACATTCTCGTTGCGTTGTTTGTAGAAAGAATCTCAAGTGTGTGGACAACAACGTGATTAGAAAGTCAACCCATATCCACCTTACCAGGACAATGGCAATGACACAAATTGATATACTCAGGGAAGTCTTAACCCTCCTATGTATTTATTTTCGCATTGGGGACAATGTGTACTTTAAGTATGGGGTGAATTATCAGTTGTTAATTACCTTTATCGGTTATTTCAGTTGTTTAGTAATTTTATGTTTGTGTGCTTGTGAGATATGATTACATTTCGTCAAAAAAATTGCATGCTTGTATAAGTTATATAGTTTGTCGACTATGATGAATATACTTGTGAGCATGTATTAGCTTGTGGACTGTGGATGAATCATATGCTCTTGTTGAATTTTCCATTCATCTATATGATGCGGTACAACATTTATGCATGGTTATTAAGTTTAGCGTCGTACAAGAACATGAATGTTTATATGCATAGGCTAAATAGATAACTTAGGTACTTAATCCCTTAACCCATGATTCACAACATTCTTTAAGTGTATAAATTATAATTTGGGGCATTCTAACCGGTGAAAGAAATGATATAAGATTGTGGTAATTCCGTGCATATGAAACAAATTGTGGATTGTCTGTGACTTTCTAGTGTGAACTTGGTGAATGGCCGAATGCTAGGGATCGAACCCTTGTAAATTGTTTTTTTCTTTTGTTGAAAATAAGCATGGCACTTTTTCATTCTACGCTGCATATCTACACCTTTTTTACTCGAGTTAGTAAGTCCGTAGGGATATTTTATTCAAAAATCGGAGAGTTACCAAGTGATTAAAGATCTGATTGTTGGTGGCTTAGATAACTAGTGAGTTTGAATCACTTAGTATAAATTTGATTATCGAAGCACTCATAAATTAGGAGAATCATCACATGAATAAATTGTTGAAGTTGCCTATTGAACTAAACCAAATTAGAGTGGTGTAAGAAATTGAGAAGTGAAACTAAACTTTAAAACTACACCATGGTAAGAGAATGAAAGAGAACAAATTTGGGGGTGTGTGAATTTCATGAGAGGAGGAAATAATTAACCATTAGGGGTTGAGAAGTGAACCAACATGTGAATGTTCTGCATTACATTTGATCCTTCTCACACACACACTCCCGCTTTGCATTGAAAAAGTGGAAGTTTGGCTTTTGTGTTGTGATTTTGAAGCCGTTCATAAATGTAATATAATGTTCTCAATACTGAGCCGAAAAGGCAAGCCATCTGACTAATTGTTTGTGTGTGTGTTTTTCTTTGGTGACTTTCTTTTTCGTTTTGTTGTTTGCTTGGGGACTAGCAGACACTTAAGTTTAGGGATATTTGACGAGTGTGTTTTTTACTCACGAGTTATACACATTTTTAACTTGATTATTTTCTAGATCTCATGAGTATATTTTTATGTGTTTTATAGTGTTGTTTTAAATGTTAAGAGAGGTGATGTGAAAATGGTACTAAAGCGAACAAACAAGCCAATGACAAGTTTTGGGACAGCAAATCAGCGCCCAGACGCTACTAATAGTGAGAGAAGCAGATTTGAATAGAGAGGCAGGGCCTAGGCGCAGCCCCTAATGCTTAGGCGTTGCATGCATAGCTCCTAGGCACTACACTTTGTTTCATCACAACGCTTAGGCGCTATTTCCTAGGCTTAGGAGTTACACCACCTGTTTTAGGATTACACTGTTTTGGCCCATGAAAAGCCTAGAAAGACTCCAAAATTTCATATTATGGCAAACAATGTAATAATTTGAAACCATTTATTTCTTTTATTCAAAATTCAAGTTCTTTAAATGCATGTGTTGATTTTAATTATATACTTAATGTTTTGATTTCATTGGCCAATTATTCAATGATGTCGTAAATCTATTACGAATCGATAAATGAGTTTTAGATTTAGACTACATGTTAAAATTCAGTAAATTAGTATAACGTATAAATATGCATATATTAATTACTACAGTCTTAGATGAATTCTTAGAACTAATATTTCATTTAACTAAACTTAATTCGCATAGAGACATGAAATTGAATTAGTTAAATGGCTCAATGAAAATTCGAGAGGGGTAAATTGAATATAATAGATGAATTTGATAGAACACTACACTAGGTGTGAATTTTGAATTAAGATTTAAGGTAAGCAATAGATGAAATTATTATGCTCTAATATCTATCTCATATTTGTATCTTCAACCGACTTTTGTGTCCAATTTTAATATTTTCATGTATTTAAAACAAAACAATCACAACTCCTTGATTGCTTTTGTCAAATAGTGATTAGAAATATGAAATTAGGCATTAAAGTGAAATCCTTATGGGAAAGATAATCTGGACTCAAAGGTCTATTATATTACTTGTTCGATATTGTACACTTCCGATAGGGAGAAGGAAAAAATAAAAAAATAAATAACAACAACAATTACTACCTGGCATTTGGCGCAATGTTGAGGTCTAGTTTACTTGATGAAACCCAAGCATCAGACTTCTTTTCCAACTCAGTTAGGCCTTTTCTATATGTCATGTGTATATTAGTATCATCAAGTGAATTGTTTTATTGGGTTTACCAAAGGGAGGAAGACATTTACGAGACGTATTTATAGGTTCTTGATCGATCTATGGAGGCTGGGGTTGGCATACTTAACTATGGAGCCCGGAAATATACTTCCAAGGTGATCGTAATTTTAACTTTTATGTTACTTCTTCAAGTCAACGACATGCCGTACACGTTTTTCTTTCTTTACGTTGTACTTAATTTATTGTTGTATTGTATTCTCTAAATGTATGTAATAATCCTCCATCAGCAATGACAGTTCTATTTGGCAAGGACTGAAATCTGCTTTTTTTGGTAGATTTCGATAAAAATTGATGAAATGTAGGTTAAAAAGTTGTGGGTCTCATGAAATGTGTAGTTAAAATTAATTATTGACTTTCACCTGTATTAAATCTTGATTTTAATTTTCACCAGACGGGGATAAAAATTTTAACTTCAATTCATAATATTTGCCTTTAATGTCAGATGTAAGCATGATTTTCAATAGAAGAGAAGTTTTGGAAGGAAAATCCCTTTCGATATGGTGATATTTTCATAATGATTATCGACAGTCAGATCCTTATATGAAATGAAATGAGAACTCCTTCGGAAAATCTCAAAATAGCACAAAGGTGTAGAGTATTCGGTTGACAGTCAATCGCTTTTGATAAAATGTGGTATAGAATGATATATTACTTGTGTTTAAATAATCCTGAGCTACAAAATTGTTTTTTTACTGTACGCTAGCTAACCTTCATTTTTCAATTTTTTTTTTTGTTTTCTTACTTTTGGCCTTTTTGTGTACGCTAATTCTTGCACGTCAATCAAAGAGGCGCATAGAATCATACACGGCTGATCCCAATTCAACCATTGATAATGGCATCATGACCTAATGGGGCCCACATATCCATTAGCTATGGATTTAATTAACTATGGAGAGAAAAATCCAAACCATCATACTTCAAAAGGAGAATTGAAACCACGATATCAAACCTTTTATTTAGTAGCAGATTTGATTCAAATATTTTATTTATACCAATCACGGTACCAAATCTTTCAAAAATTCATACCTAGAGTCCAAATGGATAGTTATACAGTATATGCGGACACTATTATTAACAAATTTCAAGTAGAATTATCAATATACCCCTTTAATATTTAATTCAATATACTTTAGAAAATGGCAATTTTGGGATTTTATCAGCTATGGAGTAAAAAATGAGGGCACAAATGAGGACCAGTACATTTGCAACGACCAGAAAATGAATTAAAATCTGTGCAAAATTACTCCCAGACAGGGGCTATATGTGTTTCTTCTCTCCTTCACCCACCCCCAACTACTTTCCATCTATGAAAATCAGTCGATACCACTACCACCCACTGTCGGCACCACCCAATGTCCACATTACTAGTTACAGCTTCAAATCAAAACAAGATAATTGGCAAAATGAAATAAATCCAAACAAGACAAGAACACTAAGATTTTACGTGGAAACTCAAGACAGGAAAAAACTACAAATAGAAGAGGAGTTTTTCACTATAATCAATAATGAATATTGTTAATACAAGATCTCAATGCTCTCAATCAAAATCTAACGCTCTCTCAAGGCTAATTTGATGTTATATTTTTTTTGTTTACAAGTCGTGGCTAATGTATATAAACCCTAAAGGTGGAGTTTATAACTCATTCCATAACAATGAGTCTCGCAGTTTTCAGTGGCATAATGTAATACTACCTGGCATTTGGCGCAAAGTTGAGGTTTAGTTTACTTGGTGAAACCCATTCTTCACTGCTTTTAATCACCATTGTATGGTGTTTTTTGGCAATATGGCGGTGTCATCATTGGCATCGATATTCTTTCCTACTCAGTTAGGCCTTTTCCATATATATGTCACATGTATATTGGTATCATCAAGTGAATTGTTTTATTGGGTTTACCAGAGGGAAGAAGACATATTTACGAGTTATTGATCGATCTGTGGAGAAGGGGGCTGAATTACTTATCTATAGACGCTAAGCATTAATTTTAGCTTTTACGTTCCATGCGTTTTTATTTTTTATGTTGTACCCCCTTCCCCCCCCCCCCCGGGGGGCATAAATACTTATTATTGTTGAATTTTAACATCAATTCATGTAATCTTTCTCTTTAATGTCAGATGGTGCATGATTTGCAATAAACAACGTACCCTCATTTAAACAAATTCGAGGTTGAGGAAAAGCGGAAAAGTTTTGATCCTGTCTGGATTTTTTCTTCCAAAACTACTGATGTTAGGTGGGACCAAATTCACCCATAACACCATCACGTGAAGAAAAGTTATGAGACACCCCTATACTATGAAGCACTACGCGGCTGGACCGTCGACCCCTATGAATGCTCTACCACTACGCAGTTTACTTCGACCCCTATGGGTGCTCTATCACTACGCGGTCGACCGTCGACCCCTATGGGTGCTTTACCACTACGCGATTTACTTCGACCCCTACTGGTGCTCTACTACTACGCGGCTAGACCGTCGACCTCTATGGGTGCTCTATCACTACGCGGCCGGACCGTCGACCCCTATGGGTGCTCTGCCATTACGCGGTCGAACCGTCAACCTCTATGGGTGCTCTACCACTACGTGGCCGGACAGTCGACCCCTATGTGTGCTCTACCATTACGCGGCCAAAACGTCGACCCCTATGTACTAGGGCGCTCTACAACTATGCAGCCAACACAACACTCAACCATTATGAAAGGTCGACCCCCATGCCTACCACGCGGAGCCATCGACCCCATGCGGGAGCTCAACGCACAGGTCGAGCCGCCTACTACTACGAGGCACTCTATAATACTTAGCGGTTATCACAAAGAAAACCAACCACTATCTCAGAATGTGGGCAATATGAGGACACAACATGGGACACGTGGCATTGCAACCGCCAGACAGTTATGCAGCTCCAACCTCCTATAAATACCCCAAGACAGGTCGAGTATGGAGTTAGTGAACTTTTTACTATCTAAACTCTCCCTATGCATTTAACTCCATAAAGACTATTTCTCCATCTGGTTCTAATTCTTACGTCGGAGGTACAACGGGGGAGAAGAACCCCGTCCTCATTTTGAAGGTGACTTTGAATTATCGGAGTAGGAAAATCACCCTATGCCACCAGGAGAGCACGGAGGTTTACTTTGAACCTTTTCAACTACTTTTGGCTTACTCCGAAATTTACCAAAGTAAGATACAAGGACAAATGGATAACTTCTTTCGATACCAAAGATAGTCCGACCCTTTAATTAAAATTGTAACTTGAGCTTAAACTCCTACTAAATAATAAAAAGTAAGAACTAGTAATAAAAAATTGAAAAGAATAAGAAAATAAGAACTGATTATAACTTATAAGATAAATCATCATCATCATCAATAAGTAACTTAAAAATATATTTGACTTGGGTACGTAAACATGCTTACATGTTTTGGTATTATTAAAATGTAGATGAACTCTATCAAAGTTAAAATAAAATTCATGTATCTGTTTATACTCTTTGCCTAGGGGTACCAATTCCCACATATAGTTTGTTTGGAAAGTGTTTATAGATCCCACGAAATATGTAACGAAAAAGTGATTTGATGGTTTATAAACATTTGCTACACATAAGCTCAAATTTGAGTTTGATATTCAAGACAATGTATCCATCAACGTGTAGATTCGCTTGTATCAACTGAGTTGAATGTCATTAATTAGGTATCTATTTATAGTCTCTGTCACGAGGTACCAAAATGAGTAGAAGCTAAAGTGATTTTCTAGTTTATAAACTATTGGAAGTCTGACTTGTCCTGAAATCTCAAGTATGTTTGGCAGGTATTTATAATTGATTTAAATTATAAAAAAAAAAATAGAATTGAGTAATGAATACGTGGATAGTATTTATAAATTTCATAAAATATGTGAATAAATAAGGTTGATCTTTTAATATGAAATCACATGTCTTATTATGGTATCAGAATCCATTAAATTCTAACGAGCAATTTAATTCGAATAAGATTAAAAAAATGCGTACATAAATTTCAAAATTGATCTGTTCAAACAAGTCATTATGCATCTTGCGGGGCATGTTAAGGTATAAATCACATATCGAATAAAGATGAAAAACATAAACCAATTTATAAGACTTTGTGCTACTCCTCTTAATAACGTTGATTTTTTTTAAATAGAACCCCAAGTATTAATAGTATACATGTCAATCATGTTCAATACAAAAGTCTATAACCACATAACCTCATTTTATACGATAATACCTATAAGTTACAAATTGTCAATTGACTCAATTCACAGTTTCATACTAAAATATTTATTGGCTGTGATCAACTTATATATAGTGATGGAAAGAAATTGTGAAATGTCTAAGTGGAAAAGTAGGAATCATTTTCCTAATACTTTACAACAATAATTGAGGAAGTTAGCTTTTTAACTTATCAAATTGAAGCCAAAGCATTACCTTTTACCATGCACAATTGAGAAAGTTTCTGGCTTTTCTAATTCTTGTAAACAGATCCCTTCAATAGGTTTTACGAACAAATACTGAAGAGAATGTCTAATGATCTCACCAGATGGAAAACATATTGAAGAACTACACTAAAGGGTTATAGAGCACGTCGCTAGAATTCACCATCTGAAATCTGACCCTAACCCCAACAATTTTTACTGCCTTTCAATTGTCATGCAAACCTCCATTTTTTTGAACTTTTTTTTCCTCACTTTTGCCTTCTTTTTTTTTTTTTTTTGTGTTTCTCGCACGTCAATCACAGAGGCTCGAAGAATTTTGGACGGATGATCCCAATTCAACTATTGATAATGGCATTATGACCTAATGAGGCCCACATATGCATTAGCTATGGAGACAAAAATCCAAACCATCACATTTTAAAAGGCGAATTGTACAAACACACGCACAAAAGTAAGACACTGATACATTGCACAAACACACACACACACATAATGATGAACAAGGATGAATTACAAAGCAAAGAGAAAAAGAAAAGTGGGTCCGATGGTGTCGGATCCAAAGGCAATATCAGAAACCAATTCTTGAAGAGGGGACAAGCATGCTCCAAATTTTTTTTAAAGCGGGCTGTTTCTATTTTGTTCAATTTGACATATTTTTGACAATGGGTTTTTTTGTGAGAGAGAGACTACGCTTTATGGAAAAAAGACTTGCCTCTAGATTGTGCATAACATAATCTGTACTACTAAAATATTTAGGGTTTTCATTTCTGGATACAAACAAACACAGGGTAAGCAAGAACTAGGACAAGTGGAAAACCCTCAGTTCTTTAGTATTACAGAAGCTAGAAGTCATGTGGGAGTGGTCTTTACGAAAAGAAGAAAACAAAGTACGCTGGAACACACAACTTTAGCAGATACTGATTTTAGGTCATCAAATTGAACACTGTTAAAACTAAAGATCCATCATCAGATCAGATTGAATGATATATTCTCAAATAATTTTTCCTCATAGAATTAAATCTTTTAGCGAAATGATTTTAAGCGAGTTATTTGGTTGAAATTAGCAGATTATGGTTCATTAATTTATTGTTTGTAGAATTTAATTTGTAATTGATCCACTCAAACAAAAATCTTCCGTGCCATGTGCGTGTGTGCGCGGAGGGCCCCAGATGAGCTTCAATCTTACGATGTAACGAGGGTCTGTGCTAAAAAATTCCCATTGCAATTTGTCCCCATTAATGCAAATTTACGCCTTTTATCTACACGTCAACCCAGCGAATTTAAAAATTAAAATAATAATAATAATAATAATAATAACCTTGTGGGGGCAAAGTTCTCCCCATTCAAATGAGTTTAGACCATTTATCTACAAACAATTCAGATATATAAAAGTTATCGCGTCAACTCAAAATGTGGATTTCCAAAAAAAAAAAATTAAAAAGAAAATAATAATAATAATAAGACACCTTTTGTAAATTGTAATCTTCTCATCCTCGTATAAATATACCCCTTCACCCTTGAAAAACCCACGTGTGCTCAACCTCATAAAAGTATGCCCTTTCTTCCCTCCACTTGCCCACCATCAAGTTTTCACACTTGAGAATTCTACGTGTACTCAACCTTGTAAAAGTATGCCCTTTCTTCCCTCTACATGACTTTAACCAAAATCTTAGGGGGGGTTCTCTACGTATTTCAGTTTTGTATTTTGAGTTTTGAATTCGTTTTGTGTTTTGGGTTTTAGGTGTCCATTTTAAGATTGTTGAAAATTCGTTCTTTTTGTCGTTTTAAAAAAATATTTCTCAACCTGTGGTTTTTTAGTTTTGACAGATTTGTGAAGAAAACAGTCAAAACGTAAAAAAATTATTTTCTGTTTTCTTCACAAAATTTTCATCCGTTTTCGAAAATGGGAAAGAGAACGTGTTTTCAATGTTTTGAAAAATCAAAAACAGAAAACAGCCTGAAAACAGTAAAGAAAACGCCCCCTTAACTTTTCTAATTTTTTAAAATTTGTCTATAATTTCTCTACAAATTTTTCACTTTCCAATCAAATTTTCAACTAATTGAACCTAAATTTGTATTTTCTCATATCTTATTTGTGTATATAGAATGTATCTGGGTTGATTAGATACAATTTAACTTATATTTAACGAATTGTGTTTATTTGATTAATTAATAGTATTGAATATTGGTTATATGTTTTCCTTTCGATTACTTGAATTGATTGTATCAAATACACTATAATTTTTTTAAACATAAATATGCATTCTCTTGTAATGAGCAAAATATTAATAAAATGACTGTTCAAAATCAAATGGATGAAAATGATAAACAAAAATTAATGAAGTAATGTTTTTTAAATGTAAATCTGCATTTTCTCGGGTCGAGTATAATTCATTCAAAAATCAAGAACAAATAATTCGATTTATACAAAGTTTGATTCTGCCCCTAACTAAAAATGTGTGTACCCCCCTTGTGTAATCTCACTATGCTCATCCTCAATTATATATGTGCCATTCTCTCTCTCCCCTTGCCCCACTATAAATATTTGATCATCGACAACAGAACAAGAGAGAGTAAAAGAGGCAATGGCTGATGGCAGGGTTGCAAGTGAGACCTTTTGTTATCTTCTTTAAATGATTTTTACTTCATTAACTAAATTTTCTCCTTTCTTATAGGAACTGAAAATCCAATGGCGCACAATACAAATGAGAACTCAAGTACTTTCAATTTCATTTGGACACCATTCTGCGCTGCCACAGTTTTCATGAGATCCCACATTTGGAACATATTTATAATCACTCACAATGATCGAAGTGTTGCCTTAATTATTCCTGTTTTTCTCAGCTTCCTCCAGTTGAAGTATCAAGGGATAGACAAAACTCCATTTACAACTCATTCCAAAACAATGAGTCTCGCAGTTTTTAGTGCCATAATGTATTACTACTTGGCATTTGGCGCAAAGTTGAGGCTTAGTTTACTTGGTGAAACCCAAACTTTCTTCACTGCTTTTAAACTCCATTGTATGGTGTTTTTTGGCAATATGGCAGCGGCATCATTGGCGTCGATCTTCTTTTCCGACACAGTTAGGCCTTTTCTATATGTCATGTGTATATTGGTATCATCAAGTGAACTGTTTTATTGGGTTTACCAGAGGGAGGAAGACATATTTACAAGACGTATTTATAGGTTCTTTATCGATCTGTGGAGACGGTGGTTGGCATACTTAGCTATGGAGCCCAGAAATTTACTTCCAAGGTGATTGCAATTTTGCGATAAAATGGTATTCATAGGAAAGCTTCCCCCCATACTAAGCATAAATACTTATTATTGTTGAATTTGAACTTCAATTCATGTATTCCTTGTCTTTAATGTCACGTGATGCATGATTTTCAATAAACAACATACCACCCATTTAAACAAATTCGAGGTTGAGGAAGAAAGGAAAAGTTTTGATCCTGTCTGGATTTTTTTCTTCCAAAACTTCTTTTGGCTTGCTCCGAAATTTACCAAAGTAAGATACAAAGTACAAATGGATAACTTCTTTTGATACCAATGATAGTCTCACCCTTTAATTAAAATTGAAACTTGAGCTTAAACTCCTACTAAATAATAAAAAGTATTTAACTAGTAATAAAAAAAATTAAAAAGAATAAGAAAATAAGAACTGATCACAACTTATAAGATAAATCATCATCATCAATAAGTAACTTAAAAATATATTTTGGTATTATTAAAATGTAGATGAACTCTTATAAAAGTTAAAATAAAATTCAGGTTGATATTCAAGACAATGGATCCATCAACGTGTAGATTCGCTGGTATCATCTGGGTTGAATGGCATTAATTAGGTATCTTACATAGTCATTCACGAGGTACCAACACAAGTACAAGCTAAAGTGAGTTAAATATTTAAGAGAATTTGTCCCCCCACATGTACTTTATAAATTATTGGATGTCTAACTTCTCAACGCCAAGTATGTTTGGCACATGACTACAATCGATTTAAATTATAATATTTAATTGAGTAATCAATATGTGGATAGTACTCATAAATTTCATAAAATATGTAAATAATAAGTGAGTTTGACAAAAATATTTATAGTTCATATACATGGCAAACAAGCTAACAAAAGTCCATAGCCCCATCACCTTTATTTATACTATAATTGATGGAGATGCTTGAAGGAAAATAGTTGTTTGTCAATATACCGAATAAAGGTTATGTTTAATTTGCAGAAGCGTAATTAAACTCTATGAGAAAGTAAAAAACTAAAGAAAGAAGAAGAATGAAGATGGGAGCGAGAAACAAGATTCGAGACAAGTGATTAAATACGATTAAAAATTTGGGCACTTTAAAATACTATACGAAATTCCTAGTCTCGGTGATTCTCTAATTAGCTACTTGAGTTTTTTCGTGAAGAATGGATCGTGTTAAGTTAGTTGCATACTAAACTTGTAGAATAGACCACCATCTCATATTGGTAATCGAAAAACTAAGAAAAAAAAGTAAAATAAAATAAAATAAAAATTCTTGTTTCAAACTAGTTAATAATAATTAATTAATCAATTCCCTTAAAGATTAGTCTATGCTTTAATATATATATATCAACAAAAAGTACCTAAAACCAATGTTCTAAAAGGCGTAATGCATTGCAAGACGTCGAGGTCAAGAATCAAGAATCACAAGTTTAGGCGTGTCAATGCGAAGAATAAGCGTCTTAATGCGTTTCGTATTTTTAATATTATTTTTAAGACATTAAATATATTTTTATATAAAAAATAGATTTTTTTTACTATATTATAAAAAAAAATTACCTTAAAAAAATGATAAATTTGTACATTTAATATAATACACACAATGCCTAATTCGAAAATCAGATCATCTACACAAGGCCTAATTCCAAAATCAGATATCTTATTGAAAGCCCTTATAGCATCAGCACGTAAATTAGCCCTATTCTAAGCCCTAAAAACAACCCAGAAAATTTCTTGGCTAATATCAAAGGATTCAGCCATTTTCATCTCTATTAAAAAATCCCAAAGCAATGGGAATTGTCTGCTGCTCCCAAAATTCTACCCTATCAGATGAGCTTCTCCACTATGCTCAAACCCCGAAATTTTCTGAGCCCAACGGAAGAATCATTGAGCAGAAAATCCAAGATTCATGGCCGGGCTTCTGTAGTCACTGAGGACGCAGGAAAGCTCATTGACAAGGTTCTGTGTAGGGGTTGAATTGAAGGTGATTGAGATGAAAATGGTATGGAATTTTGCCGGTAAAATACGAGATTGAGAAAACTGCAGGTGGTTTCGGAAGTATTGTAAGGTTGAATTTGAAAGAGGAGAGGGTGGAGGAACGATTGGAAGAAATTATAGGTATGTCTGGCCCGATTGGAGAGTGATATAATCATATAATCGCCATTTTTGAAGCTTGCTTGCACAGTAACACAGCCAAAATTGATCCCACATCGGAATCCTATAGATGAAGCACAAGAAATTATGCCTATAAATAAATGGGCCAAGTAAAGCTTCATATGCTTCCTGGGCCTGTCAATTGGTGGGTTAGAAGTTGGAAAGTTTATAATTTATATTATTTTTACCGATTTTGAATCAAAGAATAGTGTAAAAACAAAAATTTAAAAAAAGGTGCGCATTTTAATGGTCAACGCCTACGTTGACCGCATTTTTACATGCCTAACCCGAATGCGAGGCGTTTCGACCACGCCTCGCGCCTAGGCGCGCTTAAACGACGCATTATGCCGCCTTTTAGAACACTGCCTAAAACTACTAATTGTTTGACAACTAGAGGTTGAACTCTAAATTCAATTCCAAATGAGACCTAAAAGAATTTTATGAAGGGCCTTTTCAAAAATAATTAGACATAATAAATTATAAAGCTGAAATTTTGTCGATGATCTTCAACATTATTTTGTCGTTGACTAGAGGGAATTATTAAAATCGATACAGTCGGTTGTTGTCAATGCACATTCACTAGTGACTACTAATAGAAATGTCATTGGCAATCAGTGATGGTGTATCCATGGAGAAACTAGTGTCATTAATTTATTTTGTTTGTTTATAAGATATCGTCGATAAGGCAAGGTGTCTTTTATTTTTTATTGTAATATTAAATATGGATAAATCATTTTGTAAGTTACAATATTAACGATGAGTTCCTTAGCCCTCCAAGGCACTAACTCTTAACTGTCTGAGCTTATGCTGACGTCTTTTCTTCAAAGACAACACTCTTGGGGGTTTCTTCTTAGGAGATGATGTTCCTTTTTTCGGAACAACCTGGACTCTTTTCCAAGTGGTTTCTCTTGGGGTATTCAGGTGTTCTTTCTTCAAGAACAACTTCATTTCTTCAAAGGTATATTTTTTTTATCAGCTTTTTCCACGAGTTTCTAGTGGTTGAATGTGTGGCTTCTCACAGACGACATCAATTTGTTAATCTCATTTTTCGTTAGGGTGATGTGGACAATAGAAGTCGAGTCCACTCACGTCCAGGTAAGCAAATTCCAACATGTTTTGACCAAAGACTTGGTTGGAGGAGGCAACCGTATACGAACGTGAGAGATGCTATATGACAGGAAACAAAAATGTTAAGACACCGACCATATTTTCATCAATGATTGCATATTAATGACCAATCAGAAACAACTCAACCGATGCAATAAAATCTAAGGTCAAGTAAACAAAAACGTGGAATAAACAAGAGAAAAGACAAAGAATAGATTTAAGTATAAAGAGTTACATTAGATTGAAAGTGTTAAATGGTTGGTGTTTATAGTGTTACAATAGTAGTTTTGATCGTTGGATGAAGTAGACGTGGCTTCATTCGACCCACTGGGACATCCTATCGTAACTATCCCATCACCACTTGCCATATGTTGCACTTGAGTATGTAGGGATGATGAGCCATCCTTTGGAGTATGTCAGTGTACATAATTAATTAGGTTGACAAGATTTGACTTAGTTAGGTTGTAGGTTGTCACATCAATCATTCGCCAGATACTATGATCTTGAAAACTATTTTTAGTCGAAGCCCTTAAGAACGAGGGACTTCGAGATGGAGGGCTTCGGTTGTTGAGTGGGGTTCGATTTGTTGACTCAAGTCAACCTTTGACTTTTCCTTTTGACTCATGTCTCCATGTGGTTGCCACCTATGCTTGGACTAGAGCCTTGGTAGCAAGGCGTAACAATCGCCTTGGTAGTATATGCATATCTTCCACAACAAAGTAGGCCAATAACCACCTCCATATATTGATCAAGAACCTGTAAATCCATCTCATGAAAGATCATTTCTTTGGTAAACTCAATTCAACATTTTTTTAGCTGAAACCAGTTTACGTTAGTACACATAGTCTGAGAACAAGACCAATGCTAGTGATGCCACTAAATGTTGCCGAAAGCGAAAAAAAACCATGCAATCGAAAGCATAAGTTTGGTGTAATCGTGTATATCAAACATCAATCTTGTGTCAAGTGCCAGATAAGAAAATATAACTCTGTTGAGGTGTAATTTATAAATGGCATTTGGCGTGCCCCTGATACTTCACTCATGTAAAAGTCGATAATAGAAGAACAATGAAGGAAATGCAACTTCTACCAATTAAAGAGATCATAAACACTACATGAAAGATATTCAACGTGTAAGGTATCATATATCTTATGGCCGCGCATAATCCTGGACATATGAAGTTGAAAGATACTAGATCAGCCATTAGGAGATGCGTCACTCTAGAGGGAGAGTTGAAGACTACAATTTTAATTTAAACGGAAGCGTTAATCGATAGATCAATCCTGCTGCCCCTAATTTCCATCAATAGATATCCAGTGGGCAGGAGATCAATTTCAAGCAATTGATATTAGATAATTTAATCTAAGGATGGCAACAGCCAGAGGAATTTATTACCATCCTAGCTTTGTCAGGGTTTATGGAAGTTGAGGACTTAGGAGGCAGGGATTAAAAAATTTCATTTACTATTCCAATTAATTATTTATTTTTATATTTAAAATATAATTTAAATTTAAAAACACAAAATAAATTAAAATAAAATAATTCAAAGTGGGTTCGGAGATTTCAAGATGAGGCTCATGTTCTACATCATCTGCATATTTATTATTGGGGACAAAGAAATGCAGGCCGAAATGGGAATGGAGAATTTTGCCATCCTATTTTGATCATGGAAGGATCCATTGCCGCATAATTACCTTCTAAAACCTACATAGTAATTTAACTTATCCTTTTTTTAATTTTAACATTTTTCTTGTTCCTTTTCAAGATGTGGTCCATTCATCATTTTGTTCACGGTTCAAACATGTGTAAACTCATTTGACGTGTATATTGTACGTGTTCACATATAAATTGTGTCCAGTGATTTTAGCTTCTAGGATGATTGTCAATTTAGTCAAATTTTCAATTACATATTTACTTCATTTTAGATGCGAAATTTAAATATGTATGTGTCTAAGCATGCGCGGTCGAGGTATTGGAAATTACTTACTCCTCAATCATCTAATTATAAAATATTCTTTGAAAAAGATTGACGTCGTGAGTCAGTAACAAAAAAAAAATATAGTATTCTAATTTCAAATGTTGTTACTTCAAACTATTAGGCAATAATAACAAATAATATTGTATATATACCTCTCTATCTTTATTCAATTTATTTCATCGTTACTTTCGCGAAAAGTGCTTAATATGTTGTAGGGTTTCTTGACTAGAGCTTCTTAAACTTTTACTCAAAAACCCTAACCCACATTAACGATTTTTTCTAATATATACGTGTTAAGAGATTTTAACGATAAGTGATGACATAGAGCATGAAGAATACACAACATCAGTATCCTACATATATAAAAAGAGTGGGGATATTTTTACTGTAGAAACTACCAAACTAAAACGGTATCGTGTGGTTTGAGTTTTTTTTCTACAGGTTTGAGCTTTTTAAAATAGCAGTGCTATTTAATTTTTTATTTTGCTATATATTACTTCAAAAAAAAAAATTATTTAATTTTTATTTTTCTCTATACACTAAAAAAAATAACTAGATATTTTTGTAAGTGTGATTTGAGTTTTTTTTCTACAAGTTTGAGTTTTTTAATAGCAGTACTATTTATTTTTTAATTTAAAAAGAGTGGGAATATTTTTACTGTAGAAACTACCAAACTAAAACGGTGTCGTATGGTCTGAGTTTTTTTTTCTACAGGTTTGAGCTTTTTAAAATAGCGGTGCTATTTAATTTTTTATTTTGCTATATATTACTTCAAAAAAAAATTATTTAATTTTTATTTTTCTCTATACACTCAAAAAAAATAACTAGATATTTTTGTAAGTGTGATTTGAGTTTTTTTTCTACAGGTTTGAGTTTTTTAATAGCAGTGCTATTTAATTTTTATATTGCTATATATTACTTCAAAAAAAAATTTATTTAATTTTTATTTTTCTCTATACACTAAAAAAAAATAACTAGATATTTTTGTAAAAAAAAAAAAGAAAAAGAATGTGAGTGTTATAAAAATAAAAAATAAAATAAAAAATTTGTGTCGCACTGTGCGACACGGTGCGATGCAGTGCCTCGCACTGTGCAAGACATGCAATACTTTTTTTTTTCCTAAAACTTATGTTTTCGCCTTCATTTGCGGGCTTAATTCGGAATATCAAACGAAATCAAAATATTACATTTTTAATATTATTTTGAAGAATTCACGACCTAATATTTCACGACGTTGATGGTGTGTGAAACGGCCAATCGTAGCGAAAGTTACGTTACGTCAAAGTACGCCTTTCCAAACTAATATTTTGAAAATTTCGACAACAAACTAATTTTACAAATTCTTCGACGATTCTACGCTAGCCGAATCCATAAATCTTCTATATCCTCTCGAAACTCATTTCGAGAACTATATCGCAGATATATCGAATGATGTAAATGAATATTGAAAATAGTTAAACAGACATCAAACGTGTGTGTTAAAAAAGACGTATAACTCGTCTTTTTGAATATATTACTTATATTTGTGTCTTCATTGTCAGGCTCATTACGGAATATCAAACGAAATCGAAATATTACGTTCTTAATATTATTTTGAAGTACTCACGGTCTATTATTTCACGACATTGATGGTGTACGAAACGGTCAATCGTAGCAAATGTTACGGCGCGTAAAAGTAGAAGTAATATTTCTAGACGATTGTACGCTGGTCGAATCAATAAATCTTCTATATCATCTCGAAACTCATTTCGAGAACTATATCATAGATATATCGAATGATATAAATGAATATAAAAAATAATTAAACGAATGTCAAACGTGTGTGTTCAAAAATATTATCACTGTAGAAACTACCAAATAAAAGAGGCAAAAAAAAATCCCTGAAATTCGTCAAAAATTTCCCCTCGTCATTTCTCCTTCTCCATTTTCCCACGTAACCTCCCATTGCTTCTCCTTCATTTCCATTTACTCGAACAATAGATCAATTCAGAGAGCAGGTGAAGTAGACCCATACCCATTTTCCCCTTTCACATCGAAAAATAGGTTTTAAATCACAGAGGTTTTTTCACATAAGTTTTTCCTTCTCTATCGCAGAGGTTTTTATAGGTTTTTTTAAGGTGACCTTTTCTAAGGGCTTGTTAGATGGGAAAACGGGTGACATGTCTCTCCGTTTTTCTTTTCTTCTTTTGCCGTCGGGGGGCTGCACTAAGTTTTATCTCTTGACGGAGGACTGAGCTTATTTGTGGCCAGTGCTGAATGCTGCCCGATCTGTTGCGTTTTGACGTAAAAAATCTTCATCCACTGTTGTTGATAGAATCATATTCTTAATGAAACTGGATTTCTATTCCCTTGTATCATTGATTTTTTTTATTTTTCTGTATATAGAAATTACTAATTAGAATGTCTTCCAGTGGTTAAATTTGACATTTTTAGATTTGGCTTGAGGCAAGATAAGTGGCAACTACATAACCATTAAAGATATGTTTACATAGTAGCTCTATAATTCTTTTGGGGCTTCCAAAGAGAAACAGGATTCTTTATGCACTTCTGTTACTTTGTGGACCTCTTCAAATTTTGTTAGTGAAACTCAATTACGGTTTTCTTTTCCCAATAAAATTATGTACAGCTTCATAGTGGGTTTCTTGTTACTATGGGGTTGGTTGCATAAGTCCCCTTTTCTGCTTGATTATCTAAGTAAAGGCATCTGCTGACTATGTCGTTCTTATTTAATGACAGTTGCTATTCTCTATTCTATCAATATTGATGGTAAGTTAGCAGTCATAGTTCTTCTGGCTTATTCATTTTCCTCTTTTCTCCAAAAGCCAAATGTATGTGGGGGGTGCGCGTGTTATTTTGGATCTATATTGTTGTACCTATCCATACCGCATACATATATGTGTGGTTGTGTATGCTTGTGTGTTTGTTAAATATATAGATACACTAATGTATACACTTGCACATTTTTGCTATGTTTATGTTTTCATGTCTTATCCAAGTAATTTGTTGAGGCAGGATTTTCATTTTGTGTTGCTTACAATTGCTGCATTGCCATTTTTGGGTTCTATATGGAGAAGTCCATCTTATTCATCATGGTTGAGCCGTGTTTAGGAATCTTTAGTTGATTGCGTTTTTTAAAGTAGATTTGAGACTGTGAGACTGTCAGCGAAAAATGCCTTGTTAACCTTTTTGCAGCATGTGAAAGTGTGACAAGCCTTAGAAAAAACCTCTTTGCAGGATGTTTTTCACAGAGGTTTTAAATGATTGACAGGAAAATACTCATCGTGTAACATGTATATTTTGTGTGTTCTATTGAAGTATATTTACTCTGTTTGTTTTTTTATTTCTACCAGTAGTTTTCTATTTCGTCTGTCCTCTATTTACAAACATTTCAGTTTTAAGTACTTATAGTATTCAAAATGCTTTCTTTTTCTTTTTGTAACAGGAATTTCTTCATCACTTACATGTCATTCATGACTTTATTTTCATCTATTTATTGTAGTATACATATGCAGTCTCAACGCTAATATGCACAAGGAGAAGAACGCATGTACGTGCGTCGCACGTGCCTTCACTAGTGATTCATTAAAGATGAAATTGTACACCCTCTCCTATATACATTTTGCTCCACTCCTAGTGGAAGTGGTCTGCAAGAAAGTTAAACTAAAGAGACACATGGCCAAGGATAGTCCCTAAATGATCTCCAATTTAGGTAATTTTATGTTATGGATTAAAAGAAGAGAAATTAAAACACAACATATAAAAACGAAAGCAAGAATAACAATCAATATACGTGCTTTTTCCTAAATGTGAAAACTATTGTACCAAGTACTACTATTGAATACATTATATATCGAAAAAGATAATTATAATGTATTTTTGAACTCACACTTTTATTATTTTCTCTAATGAAATATTATTTTCTCTAATGAACGATCGACCTGATACCCTTTATGTGCATATACAAATTTTCTGAATTATCCCTATCACTTAAAACCTTTTTGCCCACACATCCAACAATTTACTGGTATCACAGAGCATGAAAGGAAACTATAAAAGATGAAAAATATTTATCTAAATGAAAAACTCATTAGATGAACATGCATCCTAATGTTTCCATACTGTAATTATACGAAACTAGTATACAGGCTGTGACTGCATTAGGGCGAAAATACAATACTGCCCTAGTTCTTAAAAAACCTACAACATTTATAATGCTTCTAAAATGTACATAACCAATAAATACAATAGTAACAGAAACAGGTACTGTCTAATAACTTCCATCCATCATATTCCTATTGTTTACAATGAACTTCTCTTGCAGGAACCAAACTGCGGCAAATCATTAATGCACTCGAAGCCTCGTCCCATAGCAGACTGACTTATAGCCAGAGGACATGTAATCTTTTTATGACATCAGCCACTAGCAGAAGACAATGTCCATTGGCAACAATAAAGCACCATGTGATTTAGGTACTCCTATGGTTATATGAGGATGGATTATCAATAGCTACCTATCAAGAAGCAATTGCTACTACCTGAGCTCTCGATAACACAAGACATGTCACAAACAAGAAACTTCACAGTGCGACTGCCAACAAAATCCAAAATTTCAAGGCATTCCTGCAAATCTAAGTCGTTTACCAACACCACCCATTCCTCTTCATCATCAAGATACTTGAGTTGGAATCCCCCCAGTTGCAGTTTGAACCTCTTGGCTACCTCGTCATAAAGTTGAAAACACCCGGCAGTAGGCTCAAATTTAAACCGCACTGTATCTTCTTTATAAGCAGCTTTCACTGTAATTTTTGAACCATTGTCCCCACATCTTGCCTCAGTCTTTGAATGCTTCCTTTCACCAAAACTTCCTAAGCTAGATGAACTGACATTCATCGTTGACCCAGACCCACTAGATGAGTCGGTCATGCCTGAGGAAGTTGGTTGGATATGTTCTATAACTCCATCACCTCCTTTCAATTTAGTATCAAGCTCACCATCAACAGCTATGGAGATTGAGCTTTGAGAAATAAACTGAGCTTCAGGGGCATCTGCTTGCACACTGCTATTCAGCTCCCATCTAGGGCATTCTTCTCTAGCAAGGAAAGAATCTTGGGAAGCCTTTGCAGAAGTGACCCAAGGCATGGTGTACAAACAAGCAGGCCATGATCGCCCAGCATCTAGTTCAGCCAATTTGGACTTATCACAGTTCTTTTGGAGCACATTCGAAATAAAGTCACCCTTGCAAGAGTTCGGACAGACCACATTTAGTCCAGCCATTTCGTTTCCATTTACAAAAGACTCTTCCATTTTCACAGTAGTGGTCTCAATATCAATGCAAGATGTTGGAGGTGTTGAGATCATGTTGTGGGTACCTGCTTCAGTGTTCATGACGGGATGTTTGTTACTGGAGATAAGAGCACTCTTTTGTGGGTAAAACTCTTGGTTGATAGAGCCAGCAGCCATGAGACCTCCCGTAGTTGGATCAAACTTAAAACTTCCCTCCATGCCTTCAACAGAGTCAAGCAGGCTTTGTATTTTTTTCAAAGAACGATTCACTTTGTTTATTTTGCGGGATGGCCACCTTGAGATGCCATGTTGTCTACATATCCTCTTGAGAGTGGTAGGACATACTACAAAAAACACAAAACGCGAATATTCAAATCGTCCTTGAAATGTTCTTCAAACAATATCACACCACATATAAGCTAAATCTCTTAAAAGTGTAACTCCAAAGGTTTTCCTCTTTTATTCTCATAAATCTTCTTTCCAAGATTATGCAATTCTTATGATTGGGTTACCAGCATTCTTCTAGTTTGAAACTCTGGTATAATTGGTCGTACAAACTCATTATTAACATAATTAATTTAACATTTTTTAGCTGATGCATATATGGTGATTTATAATAATCAAAATCTTTGTATACCAACATATTAGATCATGTATCCAATTCTGTAAATGAATATGAATACTCCAATAAAGTTCACAAAAAGGGAATGCAAACCTGATGATAAATTAGTATACCATTCACTAATTAGGGATCGGGGAAATACCCCTGGCTCAAGCATACAACGGGTTGCAATTCATGTAATTCTTTGAAATTTATATAAGAAGACTTACCACCAATGTTTTTTGCTGCATCCTTAAGGCTCCCAGAAAAGTATTGCTGGAGAACACTTAAACAGGCATGTTTCTCGGCTGTGCTACGTTTCTTCTCCTTTTGCCTCCTTGATCTAGCCATCATCTACAGTAATTTTAAGCAGTAATAAAGCTCAATTCCGCAAGCCAATGAAGACACTAGACTAAGTAGATCCAGAACATATCATTCTCAAAAAAGAAAAAACTAATATAAGAAATATACACACATAATAGAACAATTTGCTATAAGGATCCTTGGAACACCACAGCAAATATAGCCCCGGTTTGACAACCATTATTTCAAAACTCTTTTTTTTTCAAATTCATTTTCAACCACACACACAATAAAATATTTCGCACATAAATATAGAACTTTTTCCTACTTTTTAACCATACATTCCCCAAAAAATCACTATTCCAAAACTTATTTTCCCCAAAAAAAATCATTAAAATGACTGTCAAACAGTGCCATAATATTTCATTCTAAATATTCTTGTTACCATAATTTACCATTTTGAGTTAAGTTGACCAATGTTATAATGTATGTCTCAATTATTTGTTTGAAACGAAAAATAAGCTTAAAGTGCTTTCTCCATTTAGCAATTTGGTCTCAAGGAATCTTGGAACACCTAAGTAACTATCGTATTTTTTACCCTAGGCATCCTCGTTAGTTTACCAAGCATGATTCTTTGTGCTAATATGTAACATCACCACGCAAAAGTAAGAATCCTGGAATAAATAGTTCAATATTAATGATAAAGGACAACGCAAAATGCTACCTTATCCAAATGAAAAGGTGTGAGATTCATTAACAGAAAAGTAATGAACGTAAATGTACAAATACCTGTTTATGAGCACTCTCAGCTTCCATCTCTGGAGTCTTTACATCAAAAACATTCAGGAGGTCACAATCGCAAGACTTTAAATTGTTATTTTTAAGCAATTGTTGAGAGCTCCTCCACGATGATGCAATTGGTGACGCATTTTGAACTTCCTCGTCCAATAAACCAACCTTGGAATCCTCTCTCCCAAGTAATTCTGCATCTGAGACTGTCCTTAAACTTCTACAGATCCTTTGCATAGTACTAGAGAGATTGTTAAGCAAGAGTTGCTGTTCTGTACTCCCTTTCATATCGCCAGGAAGAAAGAACTCTAATATGTAGTCATCATCCCCAGTATATGTGCTTCTTAGCTTGATTGCAACAGCAGCATTTAGGCCACATTTGCGGGCATGATGAACATGTGGATACTCACTTATATGGTATTCTTTAACATCAGGGTAAAAGAAGGGGTGATTTGATTGAAAAGCTTTCCCAACAATACCTTGACCTTCCTCTAGATAATGCTCTGCACATGCATGCACAAATCCCTTCATGCATCTGTCATTCACATAACAGGCAGAATTCTCAATGCACAGTACACATTTTTCATCAGATCGAAAATTGCATCCCCTACTACGTAATCTTGCAGTTTCATCACCAACCCCTTCTGTGTAGCCACAAGGAATCCATGTAAGTGCGAGAGGTAGTTTATGTGCATGGCAAATAGTTCGTAAAACATGTGTTATCTCAGATAAAGCTGCCTTTTGATTCTTTGAGAGACACTGAAAAGTTTAGAAAAGTGGTTAGACATGACATCGTGAAAACAAATCATAGTTGTTTTCACTTTTAATAGATGAATCAAGAAGTTTGATTACACCTGGGGATGAAGTCGAGGAGGTAAGGTGCTCTTTAGCTTCACTGTGTGAACATATTTACAAATGAAAGTTAGAAAGCCAATAATAGCTCTGCAAAATATTGTTTTCATTAGTGAAGAAACCTCATGCAAACAACTCTCATCTGGCCATGCCAATAAATTTTCTTGGTGGGGGTCAAACAATCCTCAATCACTATTGTGAAAACTGAACATGCAACCGAAAGGCATAAAAAACAGTTGATGATCTATTTGACGTGCTCCTGAAAACATATAGCCAAACTTTTAAACAGAAGGCCATTAAGGAATTACTTTTAGGAAAGAAATTAAGAAAAGTGTGCTGCGACAGAAAAAAGAAAAACAAATGTGAACCAAGAAACTAACCTGGAAGGCACGGCAAACATTTTCCATCTCCGAATCAAAATTGGATTTTTCCTTCATCGTAACCAGTTCAAGCACTGCACAACATGACACATCATGTGAATCATCCTCAAACACGGGCAGAGCAATAGATCCACGGACTTCGTGATCAATTGCGTGTTGTACCCGCAAGTACTCAGCTTTATTGTAGTACATCACATTTGAAGTCCATTCTGGAATCTTTGAGGTAAATACACGGCCAGGAAGTCCGGGGAAAGAACCCGGTTTTGATTCTGTTGCAAAAGTAAATAATCTAGAAACTTCACGATATCCCGAGAGTGTTTGGTCAAGTGAATAAGGTTGTTCACAAGTGCTTAAGATGTATTGATCTCCAATCTTCATTGGAACCCAAACTTGGGCAAGAATACCACCTCCAGAGCACTCCTTAAATAAATTTAATGCTCTGAGCATCTTCTCAGCTAGTAATGGAGTTGGAGTCGTTGGGATCACAATATTTCCTACATCAGTAGCCCCAGTCTGCTGGCTCGAGCTCTTCTCTCGACTGTCAATCACGTCGACCCCATAATCTGTAGAATCCATAGGAAAATACAGCACGCTGTCCATGTGCTGAAACATCATTTTTGCTCCATCACTTAACGAAGTTCCAACCATATCACCTTCAGCCGTGGGTTCTCCTGAATTATAGTTTTCTGTGAAGTTCAATCCATCAAAGGGTGAGAAATTTGTAGATGCAAAACTGATAGGTGACATGGGAAAAGGGTGAAACATCGCATCCCCTGCATTATCGAGGCTATTGCACCATCCAGCATACGCATCGAAATTCATCAATTCTGCAACATTATTAAATGAGTCCTTTGAATTTGAACCCCTCTCTTCATTATCCATACCCTCCATCTGACTCCTTGGCATGACCCAATAATCAGTACCCTTTTCTTTACTCGAAAAATGGCACTCCATAGAGAACTTTTGAAACAATTGAACTCAAAATTCCCCTCCACTCTTTTTATATTACATAGTCCCTCGGTATCATATTCAAGTAAATTACCTTTCAGCCCCAATTTGTCCACCCAATTTCCCAATCCACTTCAAACAGACAGAAGCCCTGAAATAGACACAGGAACGCGGATGCATAAACATTCATTTACACATGTATTTATACTGTGAATTGTCCAGAAAGAGACCCACAAAAAAAAAAAAAAAAAAAAATTATTTGGAACTGACCTCGGAATTTCAGGAATTAGCGGCGGACAGATACAACGTTTTAAGTTTACAGAAAACCCCAGAAATGTTAATCAGCTGACAAAGGAAGACTCTTGAAAAAATCCAAGAATTCACCAATCAAACAGCGAATCCAATTCAAGATGAACCTCGCAACCAAACATAACTCAAATTCATTCTGATTTGAAATTAAAACGAAAAGGAAAAACAATTCTTAACCCTGGCGGCAGAAGAATTTAGCAGCCGAAATTACCAGTCACCCACTTGAACTCTCGAAGTGATGGGCTTATATATGCGTTCTTGTTGGCAAAAACTATACTGTGAATGATGAGTGCGCGCGTGTATATATAGGAAAATGATAAAGCAACAGGGCCTGTTGACACATGCGCCCCCCTAGTGGAGGGGCGCCGGGCCCGCGTCGGTGGAGCCACACCCCCTCCAATAGGGGGCGAGGGGGCACCACACGCGCCCCCTGTCAACAGAAACTCGTGGCGTATGAGGAAGTTTTAAATACTCTTTTCTTTCTCTTCTTGAATCCAAATGACAGGGGGTTATATTACCACGAATAAAGCTATGTGTACACAATCCCCTACATAATGCTCTACACCCCCCTCACATGGAGGGGGGCCCACACATAATAAAATATTTGTGGGCCCCCCTCCATGTGAGGGGGGTGTAGGGCATTATGTAGGGGATTGTGTGTACATGTAGCATAATCCATATTACCACTAGCACATTCTTTATTCCTCACACCGCATTATAAAATTTTAAAAATTAAGAATAATGTTATTTAGTTTCATTGAAATTATAATTTTAATTTAGGTGACATCAATGTAACGTTAAATGATTGGTGAAATTAAATAAGTCATTTTATTTCACATTTTATTTAACTTATCATCTAACACCATTTAAATTGGGGTTGCAATCTCAATGAGACTACATAGCATTACTCAAAAATTAAACACAATAAATTTATGAATATACCCATAACTCAATTTAAAAAAAAAAAATGATGAAGATTCTGTAAATCACATTTATTACGCTACACACTCTCCCTCAATTATCGTCAAACTCCGATGAGATCATTCATTAACAAGAAACAAAGTAGAAGAGAGAAAGATGTGATTTTTAAATAGGTTTTCAGCTTCATTCAATCATCTAGCATTTTTTTATTGAAAATATTTTTCAACTTTTTATATACCTAATTTTTCTTGTTTTTAAGAAAAATATTTTATTTGGGGTGAGTAGGTTTTTGTTTTCCTCGAAGGAAAAAAAAAAAATTCCGTGATATGTTTCATACCAATCAAACACTCTCTACATGTATTTTCTTAGGAGTATTATTGTAGTGGTTTATGTATATGAAGTGTTTTTCGCAGAACTCATTTTTGTTAAATTAGTTTGAATTTTGAAATTGTTATATCCTGAGATTTTTTGGTTCACTTGATGCCTTTCATTTTTGTTTGGTTTTTTTCTACTACAAATCCTTTGTGGTTCTTCAGATCTCTCTCTCTCTCTCTCTCTCTCTGGGAGAAGTGAATTGAAGTGAAGTGAAGTGAAGTGAAGTACAGATTAAAATGACGGACTTTTTAGGTTGTTTTGTTAAAAATGGTTATTGAGAGAAGCAAAGATGAAAATGACAGAGGAGATGAAATCAAGATTTTGTAAAGAGAAACTCCATTTATAATTTTTGTTGAGGTTATTTAAATAAACAAGAAAATATTTAAAGGAAAATTATATTACCAATACAAATTTTAATAAAATTTGTAGTGGTAATATAGCTATCCATACTTTAAAATGTGGTCAACTTTCGTCGGGGGTGATATAATTACCCACGACAGAAAAGGGATGTAAAAACAAGCTAAAGAAAGACAATTGTGCCCCTAGCATTGCATACCGCAAAACATCCAACTCCAAGGACAATATTTGCCATGAGAATTGTGGAATAATCAGTTTAAGTATCAGCATAATAGTGGTCGAATTAAATGGAACATAATTCTTTGTATTTAATTGAACTTATAATTTATATCAAAGAGAATGAACGATGTTAAATAGCATTACTCTAATAATTTAGAGGGTTCAGAGGAAGAATTAAACAGCGAATTTTTCATAGACTCGTTCGTCAACTCGCAATAAACTCGTCATAGGTGGGTAAAATTGACATTTAAATTTTAAAAAAATAAAAAATAAAAAATTGACAAGTAGTAAACAACTCTCCCCATCAAGGAGCGGGTCGAGTCGAGCCGAGCCGAGCCCACATTTGATGAAGCAAGTCAACACGAGCTTGCTTGCGTGATGGGCATAATCAAGCAGCTCGGATAAGCATCCCTCTTTGCTTTTTTTAAACATGGGTCATTCAAATGGCTTAAGACGCTTTTCAAGGTGATATAGGGTGGGCATGTACTCATGGAGTTCGCCTACTCGTTGCTTCGGCTCATTTTAGATTTCAGCTAGTGGGTCGACACAGGGGTGGGGCATGGGTCACATGACCTCCAACTTTAGGGCCAATTTTTTTCCGCTTATGTTTTATCTCAATTTTCGAAGTTACTATGGGATGTTAAATAAAGTCAAAAAAATTGCATTCTTAATACCATTCTGAAATGTTCACTACCTAGTTTTCTATGTCGTTAATGGCGTGCAAAACGGTTAATCGTAGTAAATATTACAGCTTGTCAAAGTAGATCATTCCAAATTAATATTTCAAAAATTTCAATAATATGCTAACTTTAAAAATTCGTCGAACGCTAATCGAAACCACAAATCGCATGTCATCTCAAAACTTGTTTCGGGAACTACATCACAAGTATATCGAATGGTCCAAACAAATATAAAAAATAATTAAACATGCATCTTAAAAAAAGGGTCTAACAAGTCTTTTCTTTATAAAAAAAATCAATTATTATTATTTTTGTGATACAAATTTCTCGATATAATTTATATCATTTTATTAAAAGATTTTACATGGAATATTACATCAAAATTTTTGAAATTTACATCCGAAAAAATAATACTCCCTTGTATTCCTTTGTTTTTCATACTGTATCGAATTAGTTTTAGATTTTTAAAATTCCACATAAGAAATAAAATCAAAGGCTCGTAAGCTCTCCCAGCTTAGCCTGATCCATTGCCACCCTTAAGCTGAAAATAGACAAATACTATAGTAAATATAACATTATTTGTAATATATAAAAGTATATACAAAGAGATTTTAGTTATAAATTAGATTATCACGACATTGCATGGGCACAATAATTACTGGTATCCCACCTCCATCTCGAGTGACAGCTTGGGACGGGTGCTACGGGAAAGGAAACAAGTTGCACGAATATAAAAAAAATTTATTATTTTTTTAACTATTTTCCATTTAATAGAAGGGTTTTGCTATTCAAACATAGGCTTTGACAGGCTCTTGTGATAAGGCGCCGACAAGACTAACATCCCCTCCAATATGTTGAATTTTTCATTCAAATTATAGAGTACAGTTGTTAAACGCTTAATTTGAAATGAAAAATAAACAAAATGGGTGAATAAAAATATTGGCAAAAACTATAATACAACGTTACTGCAAGCTATTTTTAAGTAATTCAAAAGGATTTATCAAACATTAAAAATGTGATTTAATGACTAAATTGAAATTTGTTGCAAACTTCAGTCTCTATTTATGGAAATATTTGTAATGCTTTTTATTAGTTTTAAAAAAAAAAAAAAAAATAGCAATGGGTTATAATTGGATGACACGTGGAATGAAATATGACATTTGAAAGAGATGGAGTTGATACTCGGAATCTAGACGCATAAGCGAGGCATTTGATTCCAAACTATGCCTCTGATAATTCATATGGATTCTTTGTATTTCACGCCAACTAAACAAAGCTGTCAAAAAAGTTATTTTTTATTTTTTTTATACTTTTGTGACGTAAAACTACTTTTCAACTAGAAATTAAGTAATATTAAATAAATAATATTATATTAAAATTTATTATAATTTAATTCAAACATAACAGTGACAACATATATTAATTTAGAAAATTGATTTTTTAAGGTTATTTTTTTTAATTAGAATTGAGATATATTATCCTCACTTAACTATTTTACAATAAAATATTGATAATTAACTAAGTTATATGCGAACGTTGCAATTAAAGATATAGTTGAAGTTAAAGAAAATAAAACAACCTAAAAAAGTGAACCAAGTGAAGGAGATTGCCCCTTGTTTGATTTTGCTAAAAAAAAATCAAATTTTTATTACATTTTAATAAAAGTTGAAAAAAATATGTGGTTCAAAAGTTGATAAAAATTGTTGATCCTTTGAAATTTATCGTTAAAATTAATTGTTGACTTTGATTTAAATTTTTATCAATTTTTTTAACTAAATCAAATAGGGGGCATAACTCAGATGTTCTTTAGAGGGAGGTATAGATAAAATTCGAAATATATAATCAAATTTACGTATTTTATTGGTACCATCTATATAAAATACATTTAATGGGTTTGTTTATATAACTAAATAGCATAAAAAATAACACACACACACACACACACATATATATATATATGTGTGTGTGTGTGTGTGTGTGTGTGTATGTATATGTATATGTATATGTATATGTATATTGTCTTCAATCATCTAATATAATATTGATAAATTGAACGAGAAAAAAACACACTTCTGGTGGTCATTATTTAGAGAAAATAATATTTTGAATAGTAATTTTTAGAAAAATGTGTGGTTTAAAAGCAGAAAAAATTTAGGTTTACGTGCTGAATATTTTATTATGTGAATGTGTGATTGAAAATAAATATGTTTAAAAAAAATTAGTAAGTTAAAAAATTGAAGTCATTTCATGTGCTTTTCAACAAATAATATTTTATACAGCATTGAGCATAGTGTAATCATCAACATTTACTTTATCTAGTGCGGTCAATTTTATAATCCCTTAGTTGCATTATCTTACGAGTATTTTAGTCTAAATACAAGAAGCGGGGCTCACTAATCTCATTCAACATTGGACTTACGTGCTATCATCTTTAAAGATTTTCTTACTACAGTATATATTTTGTGGTGATACATGAGGGTGTATGCATATAGAGAGGGAAAAAAAATCTTCAATATTCAATATACAAAATCAAATCATTATGTTAAATTTGTTTTGAGTAATTTAATATCATAATTAAATTAATATAACTAATTTTGTATTATATATGTTACGAATATAAGTGTATCGTATCTTACTATATTGTTTGTAACGTATAATATTGTCGACCTCTAAATTTTGCAAACTCGACTGTCAAAAGATTTAATTTCATCATCCACCTATACATCATCTAGACACTAGACCATCTTTTGTATTCGCGTCCATGGCCATAGGGCTGGCAAAATGGGGTTGGCCACATGATCATCCCCCTAGTTGGGTCTTGCCACGTCTCACGATGAATTAACAATGTCGGATTGCTTTAGAGATAGGCACGCCGAGACCATCCATTGATAAGACGACCCTCACTACTGCTTGGGGTGGACTATCCACCCATAAGGATGAGGCGAAGTATGGAGCAACATGGCCAACGATCCTTCATGACATCCACCTAGAGAGCATGTGTAACAATTTAATTTTTTATTTCTACAACATATGCCTCCATCACCGTTGTCAACACGGTTGGATGTCTTATTACGGATATTGCTAATCATAGAGTGCGGCCATCATATTGTGCATATTTGGTAAAGATTAAATTATAATTTATACCTATTATATATATTAATCGAATAGAAAGAAAATACATCACCTCAATCAAATCTTTGCCCACTGCAACAACCAGGGAGGAGCTCCCCTCGATCTCGCGGAACACCACTGCACCAGGGAGAGAATAGTTCTTGGTTTTTGCCATTACCAGGAGTCAATGGGACCTAGCACCACAAATTAACTTGAAAGTTTGGAATTTCGAGCGAAAGAATGAAATTCCTAAGATCACATGACACTTTTTAAAAAAGTTTGAAACCTCTAATGCAATTTACTCTCAGGTTTTGCACAAAGTTTTCTTTCTGAGTTGAGATGCCAAACTTGGAATTACATTCAAATTAGTAAATTTAATATTAATGACATAATTGATATACTAAATTAAACTTTTTTATCAATGTTTTTAAAATTGAAGCCAAGGTTGAAGGTTCGAATCATTTCCATTGCAAATCAACAAATGGAATATAAATCTTACATTGTGCTTTGGTTATTCTCTCTCTCTATATATATATTTGGCTCACAAAATGGTGTAAAGACTCATTGGTTTCCAAAATGGTGAAGGACCAAACACTCCAATCTGAATGCCAAGGTTCGAATCACTACCTATGCAAATTGAGAAAAAAAATTACATTGTAATTAGTTAACCATATTAAACCGGTTCAAGTTGCTCTTAAACCCATCCAAACCGGCCGGTTCTTGACCGGTTCACTTGCTTGTTTGTCTAATTAATGAACTCGGATCAGACCATCATCCAGTTTGGCGGTTCTTGGTCCGGTTTGATTTTAATAACTATGCGAAGACAAGTCCGGACAAAGATTCGTTGATCGTTGAAGAAGGTCCTATGATTCGATCGCGAGCAAAGCAAGTTAAAGAGGCGATGAGATTGCTTGTGCAAGATACAATAAACGAAACATTGATCATGGCAGACAAATGAAAAAGTTTCATGTTGGACTTGGGACCCGAAACAAGATGATTCAACACAATTATCGTCTTATCTAAATATGCAAACGTAGCAATAATTAATTGGGGACAATAAATCTCAATTTGTCTTATTTAGATATGTGAACCGAAAAAAATAAGGAAGATATACAATTGCATAGTTAAGGAAGCTATGCGATTGGATAGTACCCAACAAAAAATTCAAAGTGGCCAAATTGAAAGCTTATGCGACCGCACTACGGACTATCATGCGGTAGCATGGTACAATCTGGACACGCATTTTTTTTCAAATTTTTCAAAATCTTTTATTTAAGTTAGAACTCTATTTTTATTTTTATTTTTTGGTAACTTTTATAGTATTTAGACTTCAATTTCGTTGCAACTAGATTTTCATGGGTTTCCTATAAATAAGGCTCATTATTTCATTGTAAAAATAATTTTCATTCATATCAATAGAGAGAATTATTTTGTGAGCTTATTTTGCTTTCAATCTTTTGTTATTCATTGAACTAATTTCAAACTTATCAAGAATTGTTTCTTGTGCCGTTCAAATAATTCGGGTGAGATTCTCGAATCTTGTGATCAAGTAGTCAACATACTGTCAGCAATTGTATTGGTTATTTAGTTCAATATGTTTGGGTCAAACTCAAAACTTTATTTCTTGGGTTCGATTCAATCTCTTGTGGGTTTCATAGCTACTATTACTACGTGGGTTCGCATTACATTTCTATGACTTTTATAGCTAAAGCGTCTCTCTAAAAAGATTGAGATCCCATTTGATTCTCGTTATTTGTAGAATGAGAATGAAAAATATAGTCGTTATGGGCTCCACACAAGAAATGGAAAGTCAAAAATGGTGGTTGGATATAATTGATAACGATCATATTTTTCATTTTTATGGATGATTAATGAAAAATAAATGAGACCTGAATTTGCCCAAGTATTAAAGAAAGTCTCCGTTGCAATGCATGACAATTGATTTGTAGTACTCGAAAGGTTAGATATCCAATAATCGAGAAGGGGTGTAGGCCCTTTTGATTTAGATAAATATAATATTTTTAGTAAATTTAAATAAAAGTTGGTGGAATATTCATTAAAAAGTTGTAGTCCCACGTAATATATAATTAAAATGGCTGGAATATATTAGAGTATCTTCTTGTCACAGTTATGGTTATATTTGAAAAAAAAAAAAAGATTATGCCGATGTTCAATAAAAATTGAAATTAAAAATTTTAATAAAGTCAAAGTCAATAATTAATTTTAACCACATATTTCATGGAATTCACAACTTTTCAACCATACTTTCATTATTTTTTTATCAATATCCGTTAAAAATCTAAGGATCCGTTTGATTGCAAATGTGGAATTTGAGTGAAAAAAAAATGAATTACATGTAATTGAATTGTCTAAAATTTGTTTTTACTAGGAATTATCGATTAATTGTGTTTGATTGGTATATTTTTCACCCGAAATTTTTTTGATATTTTGAATATTTTGGTATTCGTTTGACTTTTTTATTATTATTATAAAAATTGTCCGTTAAAATGATAAATTTTTTTCACAATTGGGTCTAAAATTTGTTTCAATTGTCAAAAAAATAAATTAACATACCGAATATCATTTGTTTGGTTTTATTTTTCATGCAAATTGTCAAATAAAGGGATAATTTTTTTTTTACCATTGGATCTAGAATTTATTTCAATTGCCCAAAAAAATATCATACCGAATATCATTCATTTGACTTATTTTTCATGTAAATTGTGAATTAAAGTGATAAAAAAATTTTACCATTGAATTTAGAATTTTTTTTAATTGCCCCAAAAAAAAAAGGCTGAAAAAGCAATTCCTACCAAATGGTGGGAATTAGAATTTCTTGAAATCATGAAAAAAAAAAAAGGGCACGTGAGGGTACCCCAAGAAAATCAATTTTAAGAAAAATAATATCAATCCAACATATAACTTTGCGTGGAAATAGAATTTGTGACATACCCCTATCAAATAGGGCCTAACTTCAATATTCACCTGAACCTGCGTCACATTGAGTAAGACTTGAAAATAGTGTTGAATCTCTGACACGATCCCACAAAGTATATTCTTCCACATGGTGGCGCACCAGAAAAGTAGGTGTGACTTGTGCAAACCCCAATAAAGATTCTTCACGTACGCATTAAATACACATCAGCCCTTGATTTGAATTCCATGTTTGAAGTAGCATCTCTGATGAATCTTGATATGATTCCATTTTAAATATTATTAAATAAAAAGAAAATATCTTCACAAACAATTATAATTATTAATTATTATAAGAACATTGTTAGATAATGACCATTTAACCATATTCGTCTAATTTGCTAATACGTCATTAGCGGCAGACTTGTACCGTTCAATTATGAGTTTACATCAAATAAAAAAATAATGATACGAAATAGACATTTGATAATATTTCTCTATAACTTATTATTTTATTAAATAATTTGGCAAAGTTTTAACTTATAATTCAGCCCTCGTTTTGGTGGAAATTAAAATCAAATTTTAGCAAATTTTGAAAAAAGTTGATAAAAAATGTATAGTTGAAAAATTATGGATCCTATAATATATATAATTAAAATTAATTATTGACTTTAACTTAAATTAAAATTTAGATTTGAATTTCTACCAAATATGGACTTGGTATAGTTGGAGCAGGTTACGTTAGGCACATTTGTAATTAGAATTGAAATAAAGGGTGTAGATTATTACAAGAGTTATCAACCTATGAGGCTTTTTTTCCGATGTATCATGAGTTTAAAACTTAAGGCCTAATGCACAATAATTCTCGAGTTCTTTATAATTTTTGAACACGTAAATTCAAGCATCATATGCCTATATTTCAATGACTAGACTTGTGTTGAGTATAGTATCTTTATATTTTATACTGAGCAACTTATTTTGTTGACTTAAAAGCTCAATCAATTCTTGAATTGTGTTGATTTTATCGAACAATCAATAAATTTTATATTGACTTTTGTTGTTGTTAGATCGGCTTAAGGGTATTATTTTTTTTTTTTTCGTAAATGTTAGACATAAAATTTTTACTTTATAGTAATTTTATCTTAAATAAATAAATTTTTTATTATAAAGTAATAAAACAAAGTAAATTATAGAAATATTTTCAAAATAGCTGACCAATTCATAATCTAAAGTCATACTTTTCTCAAGTCTCAATTATTGTCTTTGTCTACTCACAAGTCACAATCTGTCCTTTTTAAGCAGCTTCCAACTCCCGCAACATGTCTAATACCTAGAGACAACTTGCAAAAAATTGTAGTCATCCTATTGAGTAAAATAATAATCTTATGCCCTTGGGTCACATTCCAATTGGCAAAGAATGAGACTCTTAATTATTGACAATTCAAAGATCACGAGTTCGATTCGTGGAGCTCTTGAAAGGTAGATTCTCTCCTGAAAGATAGGAGAGAATTGTAAAAATAAATAAATAAATAAACTTGTAAAAGGACAAAATTAATTTTAGAGTCGGGTACCAACTATTTTGATTTAAGAATCAATAACCATCCATGGACTGTCAAATTTCGATTCCTGTGAAAATTATCACCCTATGACTAATAGTAGCGTGTTTATACATGTTTGAAAGTTATTTATTTATTTATTATTTTTTGACTTTTTTAAAGCACACTATGCTTGGAACTATAACATATTTAACCACATTTAGACCCCGTTTGATACTCATTTTTTCTCCATAAAAATGAAAAAATATGACTGTTATCAATTACATCCAGCCATTATTTTTTACTTTCTATCTCTTGTGTGGGCCATAACGACTATATTTTTTATTCTCATTCTACAAAGAATGAAAATCAAACGGGACCTTAAAAGCAAATGTTTTATGACTTTTTGCACTGTACAATTTTATCTAAATTTTTTTTCTAAAAGTACTTGTTCAAAACTAGCATGTGTTTACTCTGCATAAAAGCTAATTTTCCTACCTTTTCTAGGAAAATATCGCCTGTCCTGAATTTTTTTTTTTTTCGACTTTTTGCCTGTAGGTGAGTGTATATGGTTCAAAAAAGTTGATTTTTAACTGCGAGATCAAACAATTAACTCATGATAGAAAGCTAAAAAGATCTAGGTTTTTTAAATATGAATAGACACGATTTATATCTCATTTTACGTATTTTATATATTATACTAGATATAAATAAAATTTTAGCTTTAATTTAGCGATAGTGTTCCATCCACGCATTATGAGATTACAAATGACATAAGATTATTAAAAGGTTGGCAAACGCAAAGCTCTTGTCATTAATTTTAATAAATAATTATTGTTGACCAATTTGTATATTAAACAAATACGTCAGCCTAGCTCTATTGTACTTAAGAGTTAGTTACATTTCAAATCAAAATAATTCACTTGCTTGAGTCGTTTTATAAGCAGAAATCTAACTTCTCTTAAAATGAGCAATAAAGATATAATGTAGATGCAACAGTAACGATACATTCTACAGTGGAAATCTTATGTAACGCAAACGTGAATATATTTTTTAATTATATGTGAGAGAGAAGATATTTTAAAAAGACAAGTAAAGTACTGTACCTTTAATAAAAAAAAAAAACAAGGAAAGTGATTTTCTCATGGTTTCTCCTGGAAATTTTTATGTCTGCACCTTTAGTATTTTTTTAATTTTTTTTTTTTGCCTTATCACGAATTGTATATTTATTATATATTAGATATTTTTATTAGCGTAAAGATTTTAATTTTTTTAAAATCATCTTAATTTAGATTCTAGTGTTGTTATAATTGAAAATTTAGGAAATATTTGAAGTGAAATTTTTTTTTATGATGATTTGAAAAAAATTGAACAGCAAATAAATATGTAATTTACACTAATCCAAAAAAAAAAAAGAATATTGCAAATTTGGTTACCGGTTAACTCATATACGGTATTTGGTTATTGGTTAACTTATTTGGATACCGTTTAACTCATATACAATATTTGGTTATTGGTTAGCAAATATACGATATTTGGAACTGAAAGTTATAAATTAACAAATGTGAAATAATTATTCGTTTAAGGGGTTGATTACTAACTAATAATCACATGTAGACAAAAAAAAAAAAATTATAAAGGCATGTAAGTTACAGAAATATATTTGTAAAACTTGGGTTTGAGAAATTAAAAATGGTTAATTAATGAGTTAAATTGAATACAATTGGTTATAAATAAGTAATTTTCATAAGTTATATGCTAATAAAATCATTAGTTTTGTAGACCTTACCAGATTTAAATCAGAACTTACCGTATTTGATATGCTTACCGGAATCGTTCTTACCGTATTTTTGTTGAAACTTACCGGATTCAATGAACGCTTACTGGATTTAATAAGCCTACCGTATTTCAAATTACCGGTTTCAGAACTTACCGCATTTCAGCTTAGGAAAAACGAATATTCCTTCACTTATCGGTATTTGATTTAAGCTAACTGGTAAGTTACCTTTTATTTTTTCCACATTTTCGTGTCACGGAGACAGCATCGCCTTGACACGCCACAGAGAAATTCAATTGCACGTGTATTGATACTAATATTTTGATGACTTTCTTCAACTTTTTTACTTTTAATTTTAATGGATTTGTTCCTTTTATCTGACAATATTTGTATCCTTGTATTTTTCCCTGTATGATGCCCCATGATGATATGGGGAGAAGGGTTATTCAAATTAATTATTGAATTGAATGTGATTTTTTTTATTTATTTTTATTTTTGGTTTCTTGATTCTTATATGGTAATACTTTTATTCATTTTCATGTTATGCAATTCACATATTCTTGAATTTAAGAATTGTGAAGCAGTATTTGTATTGAATTTAGGATTTAGGTTTTACAAATAGTTTTTAGAAAGCTTGTGCTGTATTGAATTTTTTGAAATTAAGCTATGAATGTAATGTTAATGTTAATTTTTTTTAAAAAAAAATTGATCAAGATATTGATGCAATAGGAGAGTCAAAAAATATTCAGAGTTTCATATTTATAGAATTAAACGTATGAACCAACAAATAAAATTTAAAAACATCGAAAGAAAATAATCAATGTTATATAATCTGTTGGAATGTATAATGCAGATTATATACTTACCGAATATTGAGGTAAGTGAATACCGGATATTTATATACGGTTGATCTGCTAGAATACGGTAAGTGGATATCGTATATTGAAATACGGTAAGCACTTACTGGATATTGAAATACGATAAGTGCTTACTGTATATTGAAATACGCTAAGTAAATACCGGATATTGAACTCCTTACTTCTACCATTTGAAATATCGGATATAGTGATACCGGTTTCTACCATTGCACAGTAATTGCACAAGAATATTCTTTCTGTTGTAATTTTGTTAGGACCATTTAGTTTACTCTTTTACACCTTATTTCTTTGTATATATATGCACTTGTATTGATGATAATTAATAAGATGAATTCACCAATTCTATTGTAATCACTCGTTTTCATCATATTCTTCAGTTAAGTTATTTTTCTTAGTTATAATTTCAATTCAGCTGCAAATTCTTACATAATCAAAATGAGATTAAAAAATGAAGCCTCACGTTGACTTTCATTTATGTGTTTCACATTTCGTAACTCTCTGTAAGTGGTAGAAGAATTACAAAAATTACAACATTGATTTCATAAGTACATTTATTGATGTCGAGAAAATAATAAATAATCATATTTTTTTTTAGTACAATCCAAGTAGGGCATCATACCAATATATACTTTTTTTTATCTAATCTTTTCAAATTCAAAAAATTTGATTGCCTTTTTTTGATAAGAGGTTAGATCAAAATGGGAAAAAAATAAAAAAGAAAAAGAAAAATTTCAACTGAGTCCACACAAAGCATAGACAAAACTGTAAAATATTAAAATATTTTAATTTATAATTTTAATTGTATAAATTGTTTACAATCAATTTCATGTTTTTGTGACTTATCGGATATTTAAACCAAAATACCGTATTTCAGTCACTTTGATGAAATACGATAAGTGTCAAAAAAAAATCAGTAAGCTACTTAAGTTAAAATTCGGTAAGTGCAAGAAATAGTCGGTAAGTATCACAAAATACGGTAATTTCTGTCCAAAAGCGGTAAGTTTAATTAATTGGATTTAGATGGACATTCTATCTCCGTGACACGGCGTGTTTTTTTTTTTTAAGTTGATCCTCGTTCTGGGCGTTGCCCCCGAACCCCCAGGAGGGGCGCTGCCCCTCAATCCCATGATCTCTACTCTACTTATTTTTCTCAATTCTACATGTTACGTTTAAATATATAATTTATTCTGTAGATATACCCACAATTGTTGACTTTATACCTTATCAGGCAAATTATAACTCTAGATGACAAGCATAGACAAAATCCAAGCGTTGCCATAATGATTGTGATAAAAACATGACTTTCAATTTGTAGACACCTAACTAAGTTAATAAGCAATTTAGACAATTTCATTAAATTGAGACTAATTTTACAACTACAATCAGGGTTGGACGAAATTCTTGAAGTTCAATTCTTCTTAACTTAAATAGTCGCCCAACTTTGTAATTCAAATTCAAAAAATAAAAGTGAATTAAGTTTTTCTCAAATCTCGATCATTCTATCATCACACCAATGCAGTTACAAAAAATACAAAATTCGTGCAACGCACGTAACATCGACTAGTCTTAGAAAATATTTCAAATAAGTTAATCACGTCAATACTATTATTTTCAACTTCATTTAATGATTCAATTCGAATCTTATTTATATTTGTACAATTTCAAAATTAAGTGGGAAAAGTTGATTATAACTAGACAAATTAAATGAGGGTATATTAGTAAATGAACAAAACAAAACATTCTTAAAAAAGAATCTGGACTATATAATTTGGATAAGAAAATAAGAAAATTCAGCTTATATAAATGGAATGAAGTGAGTATTTGATACAGTAAATTAATATCCATTTTCCTAATTCTATTATCGGTGAAAATAATAATTATAAAAAAGGACATCGTTACGATTAATTATCCATTTTAATAAGTCCCTGTTTGGTATGAATTAAAATCTACATTTTAATCTAAATCTAAATTAATAGTTAATTTTAATCACATATTTTAGGGGATTCACAACTTTTTATTAACATATTTCATCAATTTTTATAAAAATATGATTTTAATTCCGACCAAATAAGGGCTAATTATATAAATGGAAAACAATATATATATATATATATATATATATATATATATATTTATATTTATATTTATATTTATCGCAAAATGCTAAAATATTGATTTTGAAGCATAACAATTCTGGAACAAAAGTTTACACAAAGCAGAAGTAGACAATTCCTTCATTTTGGGCCTGGGTTGGCTTCGATGCATGCCTATACTTTAGCCGGACTCAAACACATCTAACCCGACCCAATTACACAAAGCAGAATAGACACAAATAGCACGAAGGTTAAAACATAATTTAACTGATAATTAGATAAATTAATTTATTTTTCTGGTTAGGTAAGAATTTTTATAGAAATTACAAAGTTTAATAAACTTGGCTGAAAAATTAGCCTTAAATTGGATTACCAATAACCCCATATTACGATTTCTATAAATTTTTATCATTTACATACAAAATAAACAACCTTTTAAATGAATAAATTATCAGATCAACAAATACAATCTAAAAAATAATCTTAACATTAGATTCTAAACTATTCAACAATAAATTTTACGCGTAATTGTGAAATCAACTTTATGTTATTTACACTAGTGTATAATTAAAAAGAGTAGAGTATTTAAAATTGTCAACTTTACAATATACGACTATGATACTATTGGTAAAAAGAAGAAGAAGGATGAGGAAGAGGAAGAAGAAGCCGTATTGTGTTAATAATTATTGACGAATTACACATTTTGTTGAATGACATATTTAAAACAAAAAATAAAATATTTTTGATCTGCCAATGTTTAACATTTATTACACTCATGATCGTAATAAAGATTGACATACAATGAATCCAAAGGATTACAACATTAATTAATCTACAATATATTAAAAGTGTGGATTAAGGAGAAACTTTTGAATACCTATTTTACCCTTATATATTTAGATATATGTCAATTCTACCCTTATCTATTTAATATAATATCATTTAACTTCATTTAATAACCATTTAAATATAATACTTATTATTTTATATTGGAGTACTTATAATTTTACATTAATCAAAATAAATTTAATTACTTAAATTACATTATTTATTTAATTTACTTCTTAAAATCAAAGCTCACATATATATAATTATGAGTACTCCAATATGAAAAATGAACTCTATACTTAAAAAGTAGACTACATGAAGTTAAATTGTAATTAAAATATCATGAATGCCAAATTTAATATATTAATATATTATCTTGTATATATATATATATATGATTTATTATTAATATGTGAGCTTAACTTAAAATATATATATATAAAATAAAATGTGAAGATATATGAGAAACGTTCAATTTACTATTTTGTCCTTATATAACATTGTCAACATTTTCATTCAAAGATTATAAATTGTACGTTTAATTAATATAATAGATAAAATAACTATTTAAATACAAAGGACAATAAATTGAAAAGAAAAAAAATTGCTTAAATAGGATCAACAATTAGGAGAAAAAGAGTTGAAGATAGAAGAAATTATTCATCAATCTTTACAACCTTACTAATTATTCCTAATAATTCGGAGTTACTTACCCTTATTATATTTGTATCTACCCTACTAAATACAAGCATCTCAATTACACATTTTTCACTAAAACCAAAATTTTAAGTATTAATAAAAATTAATATTATGTGTTCTAAAAAATAATTAATATAGTATTGAGATTATTATTATTATTATTACATGTTCATTTTTGTATAAGTGTAAAAATTGATGTTAATCCAATTATTCATGAGATATAAATATATAAAGAAATTAAAAAGATCTTTATCTCGATACATTTAAAGTGAGAGTTTTTATTCCTCCATTTGTATTAACCCCATTGAAAAGAAAAATAACACTTTTATTTAATGATTTTTCACTTCTATATCTGCTTTGAATGTAACTTTGGTTTTTAATTTAAAATAAATGCTATGGATTAATATGACGAGCATGATTAGTACGTAATTTTTTGTTTCTAAATGTGTTTAGATAAAATACTTTTTTATTTTTTCTTTTTAAGATAAAAAAGTTTATGTTACAGACAAAATGAATAATTTTTTATTTTAAAAATCATTTATGTATCTTTAGTTTAATTATAAGTAAACATTTTAAATTTAGTCAAATGTACATTTCTTAATTCAATTCTTTTTCGTGTCCATCTATACTACAAAACTGACCGATGCATCTATAATGGTTGAACATAGGGGTCCAACCAATGTCCCAACTATTGTCTAGCGTAAACAAAACATTGCATTTTAATTTATTCAACATTTTCACATTATGTAAGTATATTTCATAAACTTTTATTCACACACACGTTCTTTAACAATTTTAATTTTTTCTTTAACATTATCAATTAGCTTACATTAAAATATTACGCATATCATTTATTTCGTATATAAGACGTGCAATGCACGTGCTTACTACTAGTTAATATAAAAAGCAGAAGAAGAAAGTTCATTGGCCTTTTGATCAAAAGACGCAAGTTCGTGGGCCATTTTATTCCTATATCTGAAGACATAACTACCATTGCTACAATTGATGTTAACAAGTAGTGCACAAACATCATAAACATCTAACCCAACCTACTTACACAAAGCAAAAATGGACACAAATAGCACGAGGTAAAAACATAATATAATTGATAATTAGATAAATTAAATTTATTTTTCTGGTTAGGTAAGATTTTTTTTTTAGAAATTACAAAGTTTATTTGAAGAAATTAATTAATATAATGATTGCCTAATACATGATTCTCAAATTCAAATGCCTGGAATTAATAAACTTGGCTGAAAATTTATCATTAAATTGGTTTCTTAATAACCCCAGTATTACGATTTCTATATGTTTTTATCATTTAAATATAAAATAAACAACCTTTTAAATGAATAAATTGTCACATCTACAAATACAATAAGAAATAATCTTAACATTACGCGTAATTTTCAAATCAACTTTACGTTATTTACACTCATAAATAATTAAGAGAGTAGAGTATTGAAAATTGTCAACTTCACACTGTTGATAAGAAGAATAAGAAGTCATATCGTGTTAATAATTATTGATGAATTATACATTTTGTTGAATGACATATTAAAAAATATATATTATATTTTTGATCTCCCAATATTTAATGTTTATGAGAATCACGACCGTAATAAAAGACCGACATGCAATGAATCCAATGGATCATATCATTAATGTAAAAAGCAGAAGATGAAAGTTCATTGGCTACTTTATCAAAAGACGCGAGTTCATGGGCCACTTTATTCCTATATTTGGGGACATAACTACCAGTGCCATAATCGATGTTAACAAGTAGTGCAGAAACATCCCTAAAATGACATCTGCATATGGCTCAAGGCTAAAAATATTTTACATGTTTAAAACTACACATAGAGAGTCACATTTAACCAAATGAGGTTGGAGGGACAATTGTTGCGCTATAAAGAGTCCCTCGACTATCGACTTGGCCACTTCCATCAAATAAGTTTCCAATACCCTTTTAACGTGAAATTGCCACCACCCTCCATTCATCACGAATCATCACCCCGAGTCTAATTCAACCAACATCCAATCTAACTGCTGCATTGATGTTTATGCATATCCTTCTAATCAAGGGCTAACAACAAATAGGTCACTAATTCGGTACAAATTCCGTCCAATTTGAATGGGTTGTGATTGGTTCTATTGTAAAATGGTATAATTAAGCCCCTATTTGATCTCTATTATTTAAAACTCATTTTTCTTACAACTATTTTCAATACATATCTCGAGTGATCCATAATTTTTTTTATCTATTTTCAGTAATATATTTGATCAATTTTATTAAAAATTTGATTTCTAAATGGGGGCTAAATGTCCTCACCAGCATCACTATTGAACGGGTTATCAGCAGGTCCAGACCGGTTCCTGATATCCACCAGACTCCACGTACACGTAGTATAGAGTCTATAGACCGACCAACAAAGAAATAATAAAAAACCGGCGAATTTTTGAAAAAAAAAAAAAATGTCAAAAACAAGAAACGGTCTTTCTCAGTTAATGGTGTCCAAGTTCTTAGACCCTCTGATCTCTGTTCTTCAGGGACCTTTTCGGATTTTACCCTTCAGGTACACCCCTATTTCCTTCCCCATCCGCCGTCTCTCTATAATGTGTCCATGTTTATGGAGATATTGTTTGTTTGAAATGAATTATGTTTTGATTATTGTGATAATATTATCGGAATCATATTATTAATGGTAAGTGATCAAAGTTGAATTTGTTAAGGTTTTATTTCCAAATGTGAATGTTAGATCTGATTTCTTGTTAATAAACAGTCGAACTTGATCGGGTTCCATTTTCTTGGAGAAATGGGTGTATTTATATGATTTCTGTATCTTTATATTTTCATTTTTAATTATAGTTTTCAAGATTTTATTAGTTTGGGTCTGGGTTTGTTAAGGTTTTTGTTAATTAATTAATTGACTGTGATCGTTGATAGGGGCTGAGAAGCTGAGGAGTTGGGAATATATAGAGAGAGATAGGGATAGAGGTTTAGGTGATGTCTTTTGACGGAAACGAGAAGCAATGGAAATGCGGAAAGGGAGGTGCTGTGAATTTTCACAAAGTCAGTTCAATTGTTCGCGATATAGGGGAGCCTTGTCTTCATCAATCCCCGATAAAGGTTGTGATAGCTGTAAGGCTCTCGACTACTTATGTTTTCTAATCGCACGTTTTAATGTTGTTAAACTTAGCTTTTATCTAGCTATGTTGTTTGCTAAGTAGGGATGATAATCTTATTAATTTAGTGTAAGACTCTCAACAAGTCTTCTTTTTTCATTTTCTGTTGATTATCTACCTGGAACGTCTATTCATGAGCAAAAATGTTAAATGCATTCAATTTTTTTATTATTTTTTTATCTTAGCCAGGGATGGCAGAAACTACAACAGCATTATCAAATTTTTTATTTGTATTTAAACTTGGAAAAAATTATAGCTATGAGGATAAAGTTATGTTTCTTTTTAAAATTAAATGCTGAAAGCCCCACGTGGTTTCCTGAATGGGCTAAAATCGCAAGTACAATTTGAAAAAACTATGAACAACGCCATCGGACTGAATAACCTAGCTGTTTACTCTCTCCTAATGTGAACTAGAAAGTGCAACCTATCTCTGCAGAATGTGAACGAGCAAGTGTTTGGCACAAGAGAGTCAATTCAAAAGGACCAAATTTCCCTAGTTCAAAATGGAGTTACCTTTTTCTGTATACCTCACCTACGAGCCATCCCCCACTTATGAGTCTCCACCACAACTGTCAGCATTCAACCTCCATCACCAATACCCACGAGCCCAAGCAGAACTGCCATATTTTTTTTTGGCACCTTTTAAATACGGATAAAATCAAATCCATTATCTAATAATCCTAAGGTAACCGGTTCATTTGATCTATGAATTTTTTATTTATCATGCTCTTTTGATATGTCAAGTGGTTCAACTGAATCATCCAAAGACGACCTTGGTGGAGGCAAATAAGTAAGATGTTATAGAAGGCGGCTGTGGTGTAGAACTCCCAGCAGCCTTTGCTATCCTATTTGGGTTTTTTCCAATGGGCACCAAGGCTTTTATGTGTTTGTGGGACCACTACATGTGAGTCTCTGACACCACTGATCACCAACCAAATTGAAATCTGTTCTAGCAACCTGGAAGAGCATTTACTCGACATGTTTGTGGATGTGATCTGATATCTGGAAATGAAAGAGTGGTACTATCCACATGTCTTTTGTCCTTTCTTGAGATATCTGAATTTGTTGTAGATGCATGGCCCAAGAAATTTTGGTATTTGTCCTGTCTTCCCTGTTTTATTCCCCCCACTGGCCAAAAAGGTGCTTGTATTTGAACAGAATTTTCTAGTGAATTCATTGATTCAGAACTTATCAGGATGTGGTTTCAATAGAAGGAGTATTGAGACCACGAGGGGCTTAATTGAAGGTTTCCAAACTACCAAGTGTGTCTTAACTTTTAAGCATAAGTTGGAACCCACATGGAGTTTTCAGCATAAGCTGGTTGTATCTTTTGCTGGTGTAAAGATTCTGACTGATAAGCATATAAACTTGGTAGTTCCCATTAAATCGTAACGGTGATTTCCTAATTCTGGAAAACAAATATTGAATCATGACGTTTAGTTGCTAACATCACCACTATCTTTGTATTTCTTGGACTTCATCAAATACAAGGACTCTACTAGAGGTTCTGAAAAGCTAACATTGATGTTCTCCCTGTGTTCTTCGATTCATTTTTACGTTTATGGAAAATTTCATCCTCTCTCTCGTGCATGGACGTGCTCGGGGGAGCAAAGTCTCAACTACTGCAAGATTTAGTTGCGGTAAGAAGGATTATACCTGGAAAAGAAATGGAGGTCTTTAACAGTGACTTCGAGCTTATTGATCAATTATCACTCTTTATTCAAAGAAGGTATTAAGTCAATAGACTTGGAATTTCTCCTGCAGATAGATTTACAGGTTGATAAAGTAAGTTATAAACAACCCATATTTTATATTGTGGCCAGAAATTCTACTAAATATGGGCCATTCTCACATACCTCAACTGTAATGCAGTCCACTCTGGTTTCATGATCTGTAAAACCATAAACACACATTATGTCTTGTAAGCAACTCTGTGATCTTCGTTACAGAAGTAATGAAGATAGTACTTGAGCATAACAATCTCTTTAGTCCAACAAAATTAGGGGGACACTTAACATTCAAAGGAAGGGAGAGTGTTGGGGGCCATATATATGCCCCGTTTGATTCCCATTTTGGAGAAGAAAATATATTTTGAATAGTTGATTGATGGAGAATGTGTGGTTAAAAATTAAAGAAATTTTTTGGATTTGCGTGTAATATTATTTTATTGAAGAATGTGTGGTTGAAAAGAAGAGAGAAAAATGAATTTTGAGAAAATGGGAATCAAACAGGGGCATAATAGGGAAATAGTATCTTCTTTTCAATACATTTGGTTAGTGTAAAAAGTTTAGTGCGGAATTTGAAATTGTCTTGTAGAATTCACTAAAGAATAGTAGAAAACCGAAGCACCAAAAGCAATTGCTTCCCCCACTCCCACCACTGACAGGAGAGGGGGTTGTGGCCTTTCCAGTTTTTAATGAAGCTTCACCCTTGAGCAAGAAATTCTTTAATACAAATAGCAAGAAAAATGAATTCTTGAGATGGATTAACAACAAATTATATAACAAATATAACTGTCTTACAAAATACGAAAGTAAGTTCTTAAGTATTACTGGTGTTTACCCAATGGAGTTTTGGAGTTTTTTGAATATAAAAAGACAATAGCAGAACTCTTTTACTGCAGCATAAGACTCTCTTTTTCACTTTATTTTTTCTTTTCCTTTTAAATTTTACTCTATTTGTCTTATTTTTGACGGAAAGTCGGTGTAGTTTAGTGCTGAAATTCGAAAATGAAATAGATGGATGAGCACCTGTTGGGTCTGCACTGGGGAGGTTTTGTCTTGAGCAGAATTCTTCTGATATTGGTATTTTTTCTTTACGTTATAGTAGGGAACATTTTTTTCCTCATTTGGTGGTTTTCTAGCTTTGCAAAAAATTGACTTCCAGCTTCTCTCTGGAGCCTTTTGTGGGGTGTATAAAATATTTTCCTAACCATGTAACTGACTCTGTTTAGCAGATGCAGAAGCCTGGTATTAACATATATGATTGGGTGTGCAAAATCTGGTTAAATATATTCGGACTTCTGTGTCCATGAAGAGTTTTGCTTTCATTTTCCTATACTTGTATATTCAATAGAATTTATTTTGCAGCCTGTGTAGAAATGTCATTCTTCTGCTTTTTCTTTGATATGCAGATTAGCAAAATGCTTAAGCCAGAAAAGTGGCAGGCTACCTTTGATTGTGAAGGGAAAATTATGGGTTTCCAAAAAGTTCTGAAATTGATTATATTGGGGGTAACCACTTCTATTGCAGTGGTTTTTAACATTTTGATTGTTTTATTTCAAGTTATAATCATGCCATAAAATTTACCATTTTTCATTGTGAACTTTGGATAGTTTGGAAGCTCGAATCTTGTGATAGTACCCAATATTCTTAGCTTCAGAACTTATTCATGCTTGACTGCTACTTTAACTCCTTATGGCTTTGATGTTGTTTCTTGGGTTCAATGTGGCTTTCCTATATTTCAAGTCCTTTTAGCTCAAATGCATAATTGTCTATATTATGTAGGGGTGTAATTGTAAACCTGGAGTAGACATTACGAACATCAAAGTAGGATGGAAGATTGTTCCTAACTTTCTGTTAAGGACCCTTATCTCTCGTATTCATCAATTAGGGAAGACATGTAAAGCTACAGAGTGAAAGATAGATCTCGAGGAAGTCAGCAATTCATTTAATAGTTTTTTTTTAGTCTTTTATCTCTCTTGATCAAGAGCTCATTAACTCAATAAGGATTAAAGACCATTGGCCCCGACACATGGAGGGCATATAACTAGTTAAGCTAAGCCGTTTGCCCCATTTCCTTATTTTGAAATAGCAGGATGGGAAGCAAAGCTTTCTTCTAATCTTATTCTGTTTGTTCTCTATTTTCTTTGGGGTAATCTCTAATCTTTTAGCTTTCTATTAGTCCCTTTGTGCTTATTCTCTCTTTTTCTTTAGTGAAACCCGGTCCTCCATACCAAGATAAGGACTTAAACCTAGGGCTAGTCCTTTTATTTAGTATATATAGAATATAAAATCCGTAATCTCTCTAAATTAAAGTAAGATTGTCTTATATCGGCTCACAAACTTTTGACCAAATGATTTTCCCTTTAGGATTTCTTACATTATATAGGAATGATATCAATCTAAATATGGTAGATGTAATCAACCAAAACACAGTAAATACAATTATATACCTAATTATGTTAAGTCATAATTTTTGTCAAGCTTCTTCTATAACGATCCAAAATTTTACTTTTGGAATCATTATACATGTATCGTAAAAGAATACTTTCATAAACAAAGAAAAACAAAATATTTTTTTTTGAACACACGAGGATTTAAAATTAGTTTTAAAAAAATGCAATGAACATCATTAAAATATTTAACTAGTTAAGTTATTCTTCATTTTTCACCCACGCAAGCACAATCCACCTCCGATCGCCTCGAACCTGCCATTTTAGTTACCTATAAAATATTTAACATATACACGTAAGACATAAATCTCAGTAAATGAGTAATAATGAATTACATCTCATATTTAAATACGGAAAATTATAACATACATATGGAGACACATGAATTAAAATCCGAACTTCGGGCTATAATTCTAGTGCGTAGCGCTACTAAACTCTGGTCTTTTGAACATACACATATAGGACCCTTATCATAATCATAATTTGGAGTTTTGTATCATCATATTCATAACATAAATTTCGGTAATTTAAATGATGAAAGAACAATTCATACTACTACACTTCCACTTGTATGGAAGAAGATAAAGGAAAATAGAGGAAATTGTCCGTTAGACTTTCACTTCAAAATTCCTTGGACACCGTGCGTGCTGAATTTTGTAATGTGAAAATGTATGTGGAAGATGAGTTAAGAGAAAGAGAGATGCAAAGTACAAGAGAAGTTGTGTATGAGTGTAAGTGATGTGAGGGGAGTACCTCTAAAGCCCTATACCTAATTTTGGTATCAACATTCATTCCATTATTAATGTCACAAGTTTTTTTCATACATAATATATAAATTTTAACTAATTATCCAATTAACTATATATAATTGCTACTAATAAGACATTGCCAGATAATTAAAACATTTTGTTTAATTATACAAAATTAAATATTCTATCATACCATATAAAATGTGAGATTGTTAATAACACATGCATAAATAATGTTTCTAATTTTCAATAGATGAAAGTTTCTTTAATTATAATAATTAACCAATTAATTAGGTTAATTGACATGCAATATTTATATCAAATCATGCAATCACCGAATCACATTTAATCAAAGTAGTAATTAAGTTACCTTCCATAATCTAAATACGGCAATCCCATAATCTTTTTATTGACTAAACATGACAATTCCATGATCATTTCTTTACCAAAATTTGAAATTCAAAAAGTGCACATTGGATCCTTCAACTATGGAAAGTCATCAATTTGATCTCCTAACTTTAAAAACCCTACACTAAGGTCTCAAATTCAAGATTAACGACTATTATGACTTTTCAGGGTGTTATATCGTCAATCTCTGTGATCTCTATTGGCAATTTTTTTTATATCATTGACATCTCCCTCAAACTGGTGACGTGACAATGTCCGTGCCCACGAAGAAGAAACCCAAATCACAACAATAATTTACGAAAAATAGTGACGATGAGAGATCCAAGAACAACAAATAGTGTAGAAACAGTCAAGAACTACTCCAACAACACTTTAACTCCACTCTAGAGAGCTCACACCCTAAGAAAAAATTCACAAAGTGTGCCGACCACACACAATCAGCTCTGTGAGTTGGGAGAACTCAGTTGCACACATAATTCGTGTTCCAACAAAAGCTTTAACGGCCAATGCACCGGCCAAAAATTCAGCAATATATTGCTGACCAAGATGCTGTAATCTAAAGAAATCCCACCGATCAACCTACACTAAAAACTCAAAAATAATCCTCCTCAATGCACTAAAGAGTCGCACGTTGACAAAAATTATGTCAATCATCAACCGCCACAAGAAACACACGACAAGAGTCACATGTTAACAAAAAATTCTCAACCGTGGATAGCCACAAAAACCCACACCTGAGAGGCTGAATTATGACCAAAGAAAATCGAGAATTCAATAAAAATCTACCTGACTTTGATACCATGACAAATTTTTGATTGAATGATTTTTCCATTGGGATTTCTTACATTATATAGGAATAATATCATTCTAAATATGGTAGATTTAATCAACCTAAACATGATAAATACAAGTATATACCTAATTATGTTAAGTCATAATCTTTGTCAATCTTTGTTAATCTCCGTGATCTCTTTTGATCTCATTGACATCGGGCAACTAGTTAAAAAATGTTTGCTACAAATAGATGTTAGGCATGATGCTGCTGGCCTATATAATTTTCAAAGTGATATATATTGGCACCACAATCATAATTTTGGCCATTTAACTTTCTCACCCAAAAAGGTAGTAATAACTTTCAAGTAAATAAAATTATTAGCTAGTAATAAATATACGAGAACAAAATAGGCATTGTTCCAGACTAGAAAAAATATACTACTTGTAAATAATTTGTTGAAAACTGATGGTAAAATGCATGTATCCATTCATATGCTTCATAGTTTCTCTCTTGTCTCGTATTGTCATTATTATAGTCAAAAGTAAGGCTAATTGGGATTTTAAATCTCTTTAGTGCAAGATGAATAGATGTATTGTGTGAAATACTGTCTTCAAACACTCAAAATACAAATGAATAAATAAAATAATGGTAATAAGTCAAAACATTGGTTGTCTTTGTGGTTTTCATTGGCTTCTATTACATTTGGAGCATGTTTGGAAAAGATTAAATTATAATTTAAGCTGGTGAAACATGCTTTTTATTCCTACATTTTGTAGAACCGACAACTTACTACCATCTTATTATCAACACATTCTATAGCTCACAGCTTATAAACACTTAAAAATTTACCAAACAAATTCTTAATCTGAGGTCTATAACCCTCAAGGATTATTCAGGAGTTCATTGGGGGAATTAGCAAGATTAAAATTTGCTTGAGCTATAAGATGTTAGCACAGAAAGTGGTTTACCTTTAGTCAATCCTGTTTTTACTTAAAAGACAGGTGCCCCAAACTTGCTCATGAAACCAAATCGTTGTCATCCTCGATAGATGACTTTTTTTGAGCAAGGATTGTTTTTTTGTCTAGAGCAAAAGCTCATCGAACATACTCAATATCTATCTGTTACAAAATCTTTGTACCTAATACCTGTTAAGCATTATCAGCTTACTGCATCACAAAGTTGATCTATTTTCCTCAACATATTGCGCTAGAATGTATGTGCTGCATCTGGAGTAATCTAAGTGTCCAGTGCAACATACAAACTTAGAAGGAAATTAAAAGCTTAAGACACAAGTTGGAATCTATCAAAATCCAAAAGCATGACCTAGTTTTTGGCCTGCCAATATGGGTTAGTCTCCTAATTCCTCCCTCTGAAACAAAAACCAGATGATTACAACTAAAATGAGTAGAGAAAGTTATTTACACAATGAATGCAATTCTTGGTGAGGGCTGTTTGTAAGTTTCTGGTTGTCTATCCATTTTTTATATTCAATTGACACCAGAATGAACACATAATATTCTGTGAATTTCTTTAGCTTTTTACATTTTCTTTGCATAAATGATAACTGAAATGTAGCTGAACTTTCTGCTAATTCTTGCTTAGTTTCTTATGTTGTTGCATAGGATCAAGTTTTCTTAGTATTGCTTTAGCCAAAATTAACCCTTTTAGCTGCTAAAATGCTTCATCTTTTGCATGGTAGGGTGTGGATCCATCTATAAGGCCGGAAGTATGGGAATTCCTTTTGGGCTGCTATGCTTTGAGCAGCACTGCTGAATATCGAAGGCAGTTGAGGACTGCCAGGAGGTACTGGGCTTTTTAGTCACTGCTTCACTTTGTGTTGTTAGCTTATGAAGTGTCTTGGCTGCTCTGCTTTCTAATTGCATGGATGGAATTTGTTTGAATATTCTTTTTCCAACTGTGCTGAGTGTAGATGTAGTTCATCTATTAATGGTATCTCATTATTCATCTCTGAATGTTTGTCCTAGCTATCGAGGACATGAAACCTTACTTGAAAGCTGAAACATTAGAAAACATCGTGGCAATGAGAATGCTTAAAATACAGAATATATATTTTTTCTTATTTATTTATTTTACTCTGAATAAAGGAGAAGCAGGTTTTTTGGCATTTGTAATAAATTAAAAAAAAAAAAGTCTATATGAGTACATAGATGTGGTGAAATTGATGGTTATATGATAAGTGAATGGAATCACAGAAAATGGTACTGAAATAGTTGTTTTTCTTAAATGTTAGTTAAACTGAACTTTTGTTTCTTTTTTCCCCTTTTATTCTAGTCTTATTTGGTGATAACTGAGTTTCATCTTGTAACAAAATAAGTGTTAAAGGATCATAAACTATAAAATTTAGGGTCTTTCTGTTATCTGGTGCTGTGTAATGATAAATTATCTGAACCTGCGATTTTCTTTGTCACATTCTGATGTAATATTTCTCTTTCTAAATTGTGCCTTTGAAAGCCTTCTTCAGTGCCTCGTTGTTGCTGTCACTGAGGAACATGGATGTTATTAGTGTTAGAGTAGTTATAGCTATTTAGTGGGGTGATGATTGACTTTCCTTTGATAGATTGCATAGAATTAGGGATTTCCTTTCTTTATTATCTTACCTTTTATACCCATGTAAATACTCTGTAAATTCGGATGTAATACATAGAAAAGGTATCGAACCAAAATTGTATCATGGTATTAGAGCCCTAACCTTTCTCTCTCGTGTGTGCGGTAGCAGCGTGGGTACGGGTTTCTCGTTTGGGTAGCAATCAGATCTCGGTCCTTCATAGTGGGCATCACGGTGGTCGCCCCAGCGTTTTCGACGGTCGACTGATTATTCATAGTCGACATCAATTGGTTTTCTCAAAGGCGGCGACTTCGGGTTGGAGGTTCTTGCGCTTCGGTGGTCAGGTCTGCATCTGGGTTCTTCTTAGTCTGCATCTGGGTTGTTCGATCCTGCGTATCTTTGGCTGTATCGGCGCCTCTGTCAGGTCTTCTTCCGTCGTTGCACAGTGGAATCGTGGTCTGCGATTTGGAGCTCTGGTCGCGTCTCTCCTGTGAGTTCATCGTGTGTGTGTTTTGGTTTGGGCTTGTGTTTGGTTTGGGCTTCTATTGTAATTGGGCCGGACCGGTAGTTATTTAATTTGGAAGCTAATTATATTTTTAGGTTGAGCTGATTTGTTGGACTTGGGCTGAATTTAATTGGTGGATTGTGATTAATTTATTTTAGCGGGACTATACATTTTTTTCATCATGTCACTTGAGAAAAATGACTCTCTTTGTATTCGTTTTACTGGCAAGAATTACTCGTCTTGGGCATTTCATTTTCAATTATTGATTGAGGGAAAAGGCGATTTGTGGGGACATATTGATGGAAGCTTACCACCTCCTGATCAGGAGAAGGAGAAAGAGAAATATCTTGTCTGGAAGATCAAAGATTCCCGAATTATGGTCTGGATTATTGGATCCGTTGATGCTCAGATTGTTTTTAATCTCAGGCCTTACAAATCTGCTCGTGCTATGTGGGAATTTTTGCAGAAAGTCTACACTCAAAGCAACAATGCTCGGCGACTTCAATTGGAATTTGAATTGGCAAAATTCTCTCAAGAATCTCGATCTATTGAAGAGTTTTATTCTGATTTTTCTAATTTATGGGCTGAGTACACGGATATCATCTATGCTTCGGTTGCATCTAATAATTTGGAAGTGGTACAAGCTGTGCATGAAGTCACCAGGAGGGATCAATTTCTGATGAAATTGCGTGCCGAATTTGAACCTATTCGATCTAGTCTTATGAATCGTGAATCTCTTCCAACATTGGATGGTTGTTTGGGTGAGTTACTGCGGGAGGAGCAACGACTTATTACTCGTGCATCTTTGGAGCAACAGCAGAATCAACTAGCACCAGTTCCTGTTGCATAGCAGCTCCAGGGAAATTCAGATCTCGGGATATGTCGGGAGTGCAGTGTTACAGTTGTAAGGGGTTTGGTCATATGGCTCTTCAGTGTCCTAAGAAGGTATGCGGTTATTGCAAAAAGGCTGGACATGTAATTAAAGAATGTCCTATTCGCCCTCCCCGTAGATCTGGAGCAGGTTATGTTGCTGCTGCCACTTTAGCATCCAGTTCTGCTACGCCAATTGCTACCACTCAAGTTCCAGCCTCTCTTGGTCCTACCCAAAATCCCGTCACTCCAGAACTAATCCAACAAATGGTCATTTCTGCTTTATCTGTCTTGGGCGTCTCAGGTAAGCCACCGACTTCTCATTCTCCTTGGTTATTAGACTTAGGTGCTTCTAATCATATGACCCATGATCCTTTATTGCTTAGTAACCTTAGGCCATACACTGGACCCCTCAATATACATACTGCTGATGGTAACGCACTTCCTATCTCGGCAGTTGGTGATATATCCCCAGATTTGTCTAATGTTTTAGTATCTCCCAATTTATCAACTAATCTTATATCTGTTGGTCAACTTGTTGATAATAATTGCACTGTGTCTTTCTCTTCTTCTGGTTGTGTTGTGCAGGATCAGATGTCAGGGAGGACGATCGTGAGGGGGCCTAAGGAGGGACGTCTATTTCCTATCTCACCGAAGCCAATTTCAGTTTTTCCTTTTGTTTGTCATTCTGCAACTTTAGACATTTCTTTTTGGCATAAGAAATTGGGACATCCCAATTCTAATGTATTACAATATTTGTTAACCTCTGGTTTGCTTGGTAATAAAACCCATGCTTCGGTTTCATCTACTCCACTTGATTGTGCCTCCTGTAAACTTGCTAAGAGTAAAATTTTACCTTTCCCTTCTCATGGTTCTCATGCTACGCATATTTTTGACATTGTTCATAGTGATGTACGGGGTATTGCACCTGTGGTATCTCACGGCTCTTATAAGTACTTTGTTACCTTTATTGATGACTATAGTCGCTTTACATGGGTGTACCTTCTTCGTGCAAAGAGTGAAGTTTTCTCTACTCTTAAGACATTCCTTGCCCTCATTGATAATCAATTTTCCTCGTCCATCAAGATCTTACGATCTAATTCGGGAGGCGAATATATGTCTAATGAGTTTCAGGCTTTCCTCCAGGCTAAGGGTATTATTTCTCAACGATCTTGTCCTTCTACTCCTCAACAGAATGGGGTGGCGGAACGCAAGAATCGGTACCTTCTTGACATGGTTCGCGCTCTCCTAATTGAGTCTTCTGTTCCCTCTCGTTTTTGATATGAAGCCTTGTCTATCGCTGTCTATCTCATTAATCGATTGCCATCCCCCACACTCAATAATGTTTCTCCATTTTATAAACTTTTTGGTCACCATCCCACATATTCTCATCTCCGTACTTTTGGGTGTGTTTGTTTTGTTCATTTACTACCCCATGAAAGGACGAAACTCACACCTCAATCTGTTATATGTGCTTTTCTAGGATATAGTGCTACACAAAAAGGTTATGTCTGCTATGATTCTACTACACATCGTATTAGGATATCTCGTAATGTCGTTTTCTTTGAAAAACAATATTTCTTCACACAAAACATTATTGTTTCTCCTCCTGTGTTCTCTATCTTGCCTGACTTCGATATAGATTTCTCTCGATACAATCCAGGTCTCATTTACACTCGCAGGCATGTTGCACCGCTCACTGAACTCGAGTTCCCTTCTCCGACGGCTGTCCCTCCTAGTCTCTCCGATCCTCCACCTATGACATCGGATCCTTCACCAGATGATCATCCATCTCCGGTCACTCTTCGTAGCTCTTCTCGCTTTCATCAACCACCAGATAGGTATGGTTTCTCCTCCTACAGCTCCCTGTCCGCTACCCTTAACTCGGTTGCTATTCCTTCATCCTATAGACAGGCTATGGAACAAGAGTGTTGGCAATAGGCGATGAATGCAGAACTTGAGGCCCTTTCTGCCAACCATACTTGAGATATTGTGCCTTGTCCCCCGTCTGTGAAACCCATTGGTAGTAAATGGGTCTACTCAGTGAAACTTCGGTTTGATGGTTCTCTTGAGCGGTACAAAGCTCGGTTGGTTGCCTTGGGTAACCGTCAGGAATATGGAATAGACTATGAAGAGACATTTGCTCCCGTTGCTAAAATGACCACCGTTCGTCTTTTGTTGTCGCTTGCAGCTTCTCGGTCTTGGTCTTTACACCAGATGGATGTCAAGAACGCTTTCTTACATGGGGATTTAAAAAAGGATATTTATATGACACTTCCATCTGGTATGGCTCTTTCCTCCGCTAACTCTGTATGTAAGTTAAAACGATCTTTGTATGGTCTTAAGCAGGCCCTTCGGGCGTGGTTTGACAAGTTCCGCCGCACTCTCTTAGATTTTTCCTTTATCCAGAGTCAATATGATGCATCTCTGTTCCTTCACAAGGGTATTGCTGGCATCGTTTTTTTGTTAGTCTATGTGGATGATATTATTATCTCTGGATCTGATGACATTCAATGACATTCTTATCCAAAAGCTTCGGGAACATCTTCACTCGGTTTTTTAAATGAAAGATCTTGGCCATCTCACATATTTTCTTGGCTTGGAAGTTCATTCCGCTTCACATGGTATCTTCTTGAATCAGCATAAGTATATTCAAGACTTGATTGGGTTGGCAGATTTATCCGAAGCCTCCTCAGCTGACACTCCGTTGGAACTTAATGTTAAATATCGAAGGGATGAAGGCGATATTCTTCCAGACCCTACTCTATATCGGAGGTTGGTGGGAAGTCTCATCTATCTCACTATCACACGTCCGGATATCTCTTTCGCGGTGCATACTGTCAGCAAATTAATGGATGTCCCTCGTCATCTCCATTTGGTGGCTGTCCGCCGCATTATTAGATATCTTATTGGGACTCCTCATCGTAGCCTATTCTTTCCGAGAGGGACGTCTCTTGAACTCCCTTATAGTGATGCTGATTGGGCTGGCTGTCCTGATTCTCGTCGATCTACGACTGGATGGTGTATGTTTCTCGGTAATGCCCTTATTTCTTGGAAATGTAAGAAACAAGATTGTGTGTCTAAGTCCTCCACTGAGGCTGAATATCGTACTATGTCAGCTGCTTGTTCTGAGATTGTCTGGTTACGAGGTCTGCTTGCAGAACTTGGGGTCCCTCAACTACAGCCTACACCCCTCCATGGTGACAACACTAGTGCTATTCAAATTGCGGCTAATCCAGTGTATCATGAGCGTACCAAACATATTGAAGTGGATTGTCATTACATCTGGGATGCCTATGATTCCAAAGTCATTGCTCTTCCTCATGTCTCCACAGCTCAACAAATAGCAGATATTTTCACAAAGTCCATGACGCGTCTCCGTCATACTTTTCTTGTTGGCAAATTGTTGCTCGTGGACTCACCAGCATCAATTTGAGGGGGGTGTTAGAGTAGTAATAGCTATTTAGTGGGGTGATGATTGACTTTCCTTTGATAGATAACATAGAATTAGGGATTTCCTTTCTTTATTATCTTACCTTTTATACCCATGTAAATACTTTATAAATTCGGATGTAATACATAGAAAAGGTACTGAAATAGTTGTTTTTCTTAAATGTTAGTTAAACTGAACTTTTGTTTCTTTTTTCCCCTTTTATTCTAGTCTTATTTGGTGATAACTGAGTTTCATCTTGTAACAAAATAAGTGTAAAAGGATCATAAACTATAAAATTTAGGGTCTTTCTGTTATCTGGTGCTGTGTAATGATAAATTATCTGAACCTGCAATTTTCTTTGTCACATTCTGATGTAATATTTCTCTTTCTAAATTGTGCCTTTGAAAGCCTTCTTCAGTGCCTCGTTGTTGCTGTCACTGAGGAACATGGATGTTATTAGTAGCATATTTGAACCTAGTGGGTTTTCAGTGTAATATAATTAATATGGGGCAAAGTTTTGAAATTTACTGGAAAATTGTTCCTGATTGACCATGCGTAGGACATTGAAGTCATTCCGGGACAGTTCATACTATTGGAGGATTTCTGAGTCACTTGGCTCCATTTAAGTTATTTTGAAGATAGAATTTGACTGTTATTGGATACGGATTTGCTTTCGAAAGTTTAGTTTTTTTTTTTGGGAGTGAAATAAGGTGATTTGAGTACACTGTGGTTGTAAGGCAGGCGAACTTAGAAGTTTAAACTCTTATAGAAGTTGGAAAAATCAGGTTCTAGTCGAAGAGATTATTTTGGATAATTGCGTTTATTGTTTTTAGATGATATTTCTTGTATACTTCTTTATACGGGAATTTCTTGCTTTTTGTCTCTGTATTATCAAGAAAAATAAAAATAGAATATCGTAGAGTCTAAGAGATGAAAAATTGTATGAGTGCTTAAACGGTGGCAGCCTACTGCTAGAATGTACGTCTGCTTAAAACCCTTGCAAAGACTTAGAAAATATCAGGTTCTAGTTGATGAAGAGAATTATTTGGTTGATTAGGTTTATGATGTATACTTATTGCCGGTAAGCTTCTTTCTAATAATTATCCCATGGCATGCTATGTCCTTGTCTTGGCATCTTTAAACTTCTGTTTTAGTATTTGCTTGACGAATTAGTGGTTCTTATGGAAATAATTTTAGTAGATGTGCTGAATTTTAATATTTCTCTCTATCTTCAACCTACTAATTGCAAATTAATTAACTAATAACTTACTTCAGGGAACGTTATATGGACCTAATTAAGCAATGTCAATCGATGCACTCAAGCATAGGAACTGGTTCCCTTGCCTATGTTGTAGGTTCTAAAGTCATGGATATGAGAATGAGTTTCAAAGATGATGGGATAAGGGAAGATGAAGATCAAAGTAGACATATTTCTGAGGCCCGTGCTAACAAAGTAGATAATAATAATTGTGTTTTGGATAGCAATTGTACAGAAAAATCACATACTTGTAGAAGGGAAAGCTCCAGTGACTCTAACGACCTTGTAAGTGTAAGAGCAAGCAAGGAAGGAGCATATGATTACTCTGGTCTTGTACCTTCTTCTGGTTCGTACAACTGCACGTCCTCGGCTGAGCTTGAAGCTGATGGTCCACAATATGTAACTGAAAGCTATTTGGATTTTCCTCCTTTACCTGTTACAGATTTGTTTGAAAAGAGTGACAAAAATAAAAAAGAACATAGGTTGTGCAATGACAGACATTCAACACGACGTAAATTGAAATTTGGGGATGAGCATATGCACACTTTTCAAATTGACAGCAATGCAGATTTAGTTGTGGAGTCAAATGGTACCCTGTCTAATGAGGACTCACCACCTCTTAACTCTGAAAGTGAAATGATTTTCCCGGATGTGCACGAATCACTTTCGTCATCAAATAATCTGGAATTTGAATCAGAAATGCTTAAGAGGCTTAGAATATCAGATGCACCAGAAATACCTGCCAATAACACAATCACATCTCGTGGAGGGGCTGCAAGTGGAGATAGAGCGTCTGAATGGCTTTGGACACTGCACCAAATAGGTAAACTAGTAATTTGGTTTGCAAATCAACTTTTACCAACAAAATACTCTTTTTCTTTCATACCATTTAGTGGGCTGTAAAACAATTTGTTGTTTGCCAGTTGTTGACGTAGTTAGAACAGACAATCATCTCGAATTTTACGCGGATACAAAAAATTTGGCTCGAATGTCGGATATTCTTGCTGTATATGCCTGGGTTGATCCTGCAACAGGATATTGCCAAGGTTGTGCCATTTTCCTCTTAATGAAACTTTCATGTGATTATCGGAATTATGCAAGGATTTAAGTGATTAATTATTTGGTTTTGGCATCATCTTCTATATAATTTGTAGGCATGAGTGATCTACTTTCCCCCTTTGTTGTTCTTTTTGAGGATAATGCTGATGCTTTTTGGTGCTTCGAGATGCTTCTAAGGAGGATGGTATTTTATATATCAAGAATCTTGTTGAATTGACCTTTACTCCACATATAATTTTTCCATTTTTCTTTATCTTTTTAACTAAATAATATAATATGAATCTACAGCGCGAAAACTTTCAGATGGAAGGACCTACTGGTGTAATGAAACAGTTGCAGACACTGTGGCACATATTAGAACTTACAGATAAGGAAATGTTTTCTCACTTGTCCCAAATAGGTGCTGAGAGCCTTCATTTTGCCTTCCGTATGCTGCTTGTACTCTTCCGCCGCGAGTTGTCTTTCAGTGATGCCCTTTGTATGTGGGAGGTTTGTGCTCATAGTAGTTTTCCTGTCAAATATGTTAGTTTTCCTTTACACAAATATATGAATATATAAGACTAGAGGGCCATAATCGAATCAAATACTGGATGCTAATCACATTGATGCATTAACATTCTGGTGAACACATATATTCATATTTGCTTACTTCTGTTTTCAGAATCATATAGGTCCCTTTTTATAAGTAGATTGGTTGACTCCCCCCCCCCCCCCCCCCCCCCCCCCCCCCCTTTTTCTGTTTTAAGAGGTTCAGATATAGAAGCAAAAGTCATTCTTGGTTTAATGTTTTCTTCATGTAGCATTTAGATCGAATGACTATGAAATTACGTTGATCCTTCCGTGTATTATGGAGGAGACTTCAATTAATTTTTTCACAGGGAATCTTTAGAATTGCCACTGCGTAGCTTTCAATTTGCTTCTGACCATCAAATCAAATGAAATGTGAATAACATTTTTCAATAACACGATAACCTAACTATCAAGCTTGACGTATCAAATCTTGGCAACAGCTTTATCAAATCTTCAAGCCTACTTCCATACTCGTTTTGACGTTCTTCAACTTCAATCATTCAAGCATGGTATCTTTTACATATCTTCCTGGTTCCAATAATACTCATATCTCAAGAAAACCTATTAATGTCATTGCTATGTTATTAGGAAAATAACACTAATTAGCAAGATGGATAAGTTGTGTTAGTTTACAACCATTTTCAATTTTCTGCCCTTGAATTTTCACCTTAATGTATTTGGCCAGAATGGAATGAATGGAATTGGAACTTCTTATTTTTGTTTCGATGTCTTCCCATATTTTCCTTTTTCTTCTGATGGTTAGTTGTCGTTGCTCCATTGTCTACAAATGGTTGTTTGATGTTCGAAGGGTTCAATATGCAGCCTATATTTCAGAACAGAATGAAAATGTATGGGCACCGGAACATAAAACAGTTTTCTGCTGTAGATGCAATCTATGCCGAAAATGACAAGTTTTCCCATTAAGAAAATAGATAACAAACTGTGATGGCTATGTGATAGGCCTTGATCACATGGTTGAGTTGTTCAGCCATTATTTGTGGCTTAATTTCCTTGAAATAGTTGGGTTATCTGGTATGTAAGATGCAGAACTGGGTCCTATTACCAGAACTGTCATAAATGGAGTATAATCTTGGGAGACCTAACTATGTCTCATGAACATTATAAGCCCAAGTAGCATTTGTTTAAAATTGATGAAGTAATATGCTTGAAAATATATCATTCACTATACTTATCTACTTTAATACTTTGTAGATGATATGGGCCGCTGATTTTGATGAATCCTTAGCTTTTAACCTGGATGAAAATTGCCCAGAAGTATTGCTTATACGGTTACCAAAGGAAACAGAGGCTGAATCAGGAGAAGAAAGCATGGATAGTAATGGTGGTGGTCCATCGAAACATAAATCTGTAGAACGCTCCATCTCTGAAAGCAGTGGGATGGCATCAGCATCAGCTAGACCGTTTTGTGGCTTGACAAAGAATTTTTGGTCAAGGAATGACCGTCTGCAAATTCGTACCATTATATCATCAAGGAATGGAGATGATGAATTACCTGTTTTCTGTGTAGCAGCCATTCTTATTATGAACCGACAAAAAATTGCTAAAGAAACTCGTTCAATTGATGACCTAATAAAGGCAGGTGGATTATATTTAGTTCTCTATTCTGTTTAGTAGTCATCCAGTGGGCTATATTATAGTTTGTAAACTGTATACCAGTTTTTACTCTTGAAAATTCACAGTATCAATTAAATTGGAATGTCCATTTTGTTTTCTGCAGAAGTTGCTTTTAATTTTCTTTCATGCACAATTTCATAGATATGTAGATGGGTTAACATTAAATTTTAATTGGTTGTTTTAGGCTTAATTATGGAATATATTACCTCTAGGCAGCATCTTGAAGTAAAAGAAAATTGATCATTGCAACTCTAGGTATATTTGCAAATTTGGCAATGGACCTAAAATGGGAAAGAATTGCCCTCTGTAATCAGTAGTAGTGCATGTCTCATTTGCTGCAGGCATGATTTTTTATTTTATTATTTTTAGCCCTAGATTTATGCACGGGTTCATGATAAAATATTTAGTTTCTCCTACATTAAAGTGAGCGAGATCTAGAAAAGTGTTCAGGTTATATAGTTTGATTCTCTCTTCGTTACATAATCATGCTTTAGTGAGTATCAAGATCATTGGCCTGCACCAAAACTCCTTTGGTAAAATTGTTAGCTCTGGATCTAGGAATGTTTCTTTAACATTAGGTTGAAAGTAAATAGAGTTGTTTTAATTATACCTGGGTTGTCCTTGTCATCATCACCTGCACACTTTCTTTCATTTCATTATTTTTTCCTCATTATGAGTATAATGTCTTGTTATATCTGCAATCATAGGCTTTCTTTCAACTCATATTATTCATACTACAGGATTATTTTTATTGTTTCTTGTTTTGCTACTTCAAGAACAGGGTGTCCTATATATTTGTCCAGACTTCAGGATGCATTTTTAGTCTATATCTCTCTCTCATGCTATGTGATTTTTCAATCGTTTTGCAGATATTCAATGATAATTTGTTAAAGATCAGAGTCAAGAGCTGTGTTCGTAGTGCTATCAAATTGCGAAAGAAGTACATTTACAAGGTTGTTTTACATAACTTATTTGCATTTCTTTCAGCTCTCTTGTTTTCTCTCTATTGTTGGTGCATGACTTCGTCATGATGGTAAACTGCAGTTCTTTCTCATGCGTGGAACATAGAATTTGAACAGTGAAATTTTTTGTTCTTGCACCTTCCATCGCTTCTTTTTGCATTTATGTTTCATTGATAAATATTGTAATATGTTTAAGGAAGAATTGTAAACCCCCATGGCTGTTTTTAATTCTGTATTGCTGTACGTGGGATTGGTTTATTGCGGTCGTTGTGTGAAATATAAGATACTAAGAAAATTTTAATGAAATATTGACTTCTTATTTTTCATTGCACTATAAATTTTTTTGTTATGTTTGAAACAGATGATCAAGAGTAGGACTCCACCTCAGAACGACAATTAAATTTTGGTCTTTTCCGTATAACTAGATGAGATAGGTTATGCCATGGTACAGAGAATGCTGCTATTATGCGAGTTTTTTCAATTTGTAGTTGGAACAATTTTCTTATCACCGACTTCTAGCTTGGAGTAATTCAATGCAAAGTTCTCATGCCATTTGATGGCTCATACGTCTATTTGTACCTCCAAAATATAGTCAACATCTCACAAGGTACCGTTATCTTCTATTTTCTCTTCAAATTTTATGATCATCCACTTTGGCATCTAATTGCTTTGACTTTTAGTAGTAATGATACGCTAATTATGCTATTTCTTCATCCATATATTTCTGAAAATTTTCAAGTTCGTTATTGGACCACTTCAACGTGTATTTTCTTCATCTCTAATTAGGAATGTCATTAATTTAGTTGCAGACATTGAAAATACTGTATTTTGACATGGATTTCATCTGTCAGAATCTGTGATATGGACAAGTCTTAGTAGACTAAATCATATGGTTGTCTTAATCTAAAAGCATATTTTGAAGTGATTGTAAACGGTTTAAATTATAAATAGATAGAAATAAGTAATGCATAAGTGGCTAGTACTTGTGGGCTACATAGCACGGACACTTCAACTAGAGTAGCTGTCTGTGTCTGACATGTGTCAGACTCTTGTTGGACACCGACACTTCTCGGACACTCTGTCATGGTTATTTTTCTTTTTTATTAAAATATTATATATTTTTACCTAAAAGTTATTAGTAAATAACAAATGGCATATTTGAAAGATTTCAACAAATATATTGTAGGAAAGTAGGAAATCCAATTAAATAGAATCAAGAAAATTATTATATTTCTATTTTTAGTTTTTTTCCTTTCTTTTATTTCTATTATATTTAAACAATGGGTGTATCTTATGTTTTTGTTAAGGAATAAAAAACAGATTTTGTCTCCCGTCTCTTGTCTCTCGTCTCCCTCTCTATTTTCCCTCATGGTATCAGAGCCCTAGGTTCGAATCTAGGGATTAATTGATGGCGAGCCAAAACCTGTGGAAGATGGCGCTAACTGGCGCGACCAACAGGAACACCCCACCTACAAGGGAAAGCGATGCGACCAACAGGAACTTAGCGTCAACAAGAGAAAGCGGCGCGACTCCGAACCTGAGCTCCTCTGTCTCGTTCAACGGTCTGGAGGGTTCCACCAATTCCCTGCAGGTTAGTATCCACCGTCTAAGTGAAAAAAATTACATGGAGTGGTCACAGAGTGTTCGCCTGGTGTTGGACGGGAAAGGTAAACTCGAGTATTTGACTGGAGAAGTGGCAAAACCGACAGATGGAGATGCGGCTCTCAAAGCCTGAAAGTCCGAGAATTCCTTGATTATTGCGTGGTTGGTGAATTCGATGGAACTTGCAATTGGCAAGCCCTTCATGTACCTGCCAACGGCCAGAGATGTCTGGGAAGCAACCAGGGACACTTACTCTGATTTGGAGAATTCTTCACAGATTTTTGGTTTGAAATCCAAACTATGGCATGCTAAACAGGGTAATCGTGATGTTACCACCTACAACGAATTGATGACTTTGTAGTAGGAGCTAGATCTTTGTTATGATGATAACTGGGAATGTGCGAAAGATAGTGTGCAGTTTATGAAACGACAGGAGAATGATCGGGTCTTCATGTTCTTGGCAGGACTTAACAAAAATTTAGATGAGGTGCGGGGACGAATTTTAGGGAAAAATCCCCTGCCAACAATTCGTGAGGTCTTCTTAGAAGTTCGGAGAGAAGAAGCAAGGCAGAGTGTGATACTTAAACCTGCTCCGATTTCTGCCAACTCAGAGGTAGAGAGTTCAGCCCTGGTAACTCAAGGATTTTAGGAGGAAGTGAAGAAAGACAGTAAGCGTTCAGAACGATCGTGGTTCGACCACTGCAAACGCTTGTGACACACTCGGGACACATGCTGGAAACTCAATCACAAGCTTCAAAACTTGAAGAAGAAGCTTGGTGGAGAGGGGCGTGCATTTCAGGCCAATGTTTCGGATCAAGAACAACAATCTTCTTCCAGTCCATTTCCTTTCACCATTGAGTAGATAGACCAACTGTACAAACTTCTCGAGTCTCAGAAAATCCAAAAAAATCCTTCATGTTCATTAGCATAAAAAGGTAATTACTTGAAAACAGCTCTCATTAGTGTAAACTCCAATAGCACCTGGATCATCGATTTAGGTGCAACCGATCATATGACAGGGTTGTCAAACCTTTTTTCTTCATATAGTCCTTGTGCAGGTAATCAGAAAATTAAGATTGCAGATGGCTCTCTTTCAGCCATTGCAAGAAAAAGTTCTGTTGTAGTGTCTCAGTTCCTCACTCTTCATGATGTTCTTCACGTTCCCAAACTGTCTTGTAATCTTTTGTCTATCAGTAAGTTAGCTCGCGATCAAAATTGTCAAACTAACTTTTTCCCAACTTATTGTGCGTTTCAGGATTTGATCTCGGGGAGGATGATTGACAGTGCTAAACAGAGTGCAGGACTCTACTTCCTTGATGATGGATTTGAATCAAGGCGACAATCTCAACAAATAAGTTCCTGCTTTGAATCTATTTCTATTTCTGATAACAATAATATTATGTTATGGCATTTAAGGTTAGACCACCCAAGTTTCAAATATTTAAAACTTTTGTTTCCTAAGTTGTTTGGCAATAAAGATACATCTTTGTTTCATTGTGAAACTTGTGAATATGCAAAACACCACCGCACATCTTTTCCTTCACAACCACATAAACCATCACAACCTTTCACTATCATTCACAGTGATGTTTGGGGTCCTAATAAGATAAGTACACCTTCTAACAAGAGATGATTCATCACATTTACGGATGATCATACTTGACTTTGCTGGGTGTATTTATTGAAAGAAAAATCAGAGGCCGAATGAGTTTTTAAAATTTTTTACAATATGGTGCAGACTCAATTTCAAACTAGCATACAAGTCTTCAGAAGTGATAATGGGAAAGAGTATTTTAACATGTTTTTGGAAATTTTTTTCTTGAAAAAGGAATAATTCATCATAGTTCTTGCATCGATACACCCCAACAGAATGGTGTTCCTGAAAGAAAAAATAAACATCTGTTGGAGGTGGCTCGTGCATTACTTTTTGCAACTAAAGTTCCTAAGTATCTGTGGGGAGAGGCCGTTTTAACTGCATCATACTTAATAAACAGAATGCCCTCCAAAGTTTTACAATTTCAAACTCCTTCCCAAGTTTTCAAAAATTGTTTTTCAACCGCTAGACTTTTTGCTGATCTACCTCTAAAAATATTTGGTTGTACAGCTTTTGTTCATGAACATAGGAAAATTGGAAAACTTGAGCCCAGAGCTATAAAATGTGTCTTCATTGGTTACTCCCCAACTCAGAAAGGCTATAAATGTTTTGACCCAATATCCAAAAAATTCTTTGTCACAATAGATGTCACATTTTTCAAAAAACAACCATTTTTAAGAATACTCATCTTCAGGGGGAGAATTTTAAGGAAGATTCAATTGTTAACTCTGGCGATGTCTTTCTCTCAGATGATGTGTTTCTCTCACAAGATTCTGATCTTAGTACCTCTGCACCTATAGAAAATGGCCAAGACCCGATCCTTGAAACCCCTCTTACTATGAGCGATATTTCTCCTGAGCCTAGGCCTACATTTGATATTCAATCTGAAAATCAAAATTCTGAAACACAACCCTTGGAAACCGTCAATAATGGACCGCCTACTATAATGCCACAACATGATAATTCTAAAACAAGAAGTAATAGATTCAATGAAGGTGACCAAACTTGGAAAGGGATTGTTTACTTGAAGAAGCATCCTAAGAAAAGGAAAGAGGAATTGACTCTACAGCATGGCCATGATTCCGAACTGAGGACAAATCAACAATCTGAGTTCCGTTTTTGACATTCCTATAGCTCTTAGTAAAGGGGTTAGATCCTGTACTAGTCATCCGCTATCTAAATTTGTGTCATACTCGAAATTGTCTTCATCTCTTTCTGCTTTTACCTCTTAATTGTCTAGTGTAGAAATTCCTAACAATGTACAGGAGGCTCTAAAAGTTCCCAAGTGGAAGGAAGCAGTGCTCGAAGAGATCAGAGCTCTTGAGAAGAACAATACTTGGAGTGTTGAAGCATTACCAGCTGGGAAGACGACTGTGGGCTGTAAATAGGTCTTCACTGTGAAGTACAACTCTAATGGTTTCGTGGAAAGATAAAAAGCAAGGTTGGTGGCAAAGGGATTCACCCAGACATATGGCATTGATTACTCTGAGACCTTTGCTCCTATTGCAAAAATGAATACGGTGAGAGTACCCTTATCTATTGCTACAACTCTGGATTGACCCTTGCAACAACTAGACGTGAAGAATGCATTTCTTAATGGTGACCTAGAGGAAGAGGTGTACATGGATAGTCCACCGGGATTTGAGGAAATTTTTTGCTTTAGATTGTGCAAACTAAAGAAATCCTTATATGGTCTCAAGCAGTCTCCAAGGGCTTAGTTTGAAAAATTCACACACTGTCAAAAAACAAGGATATTCTCAGGGACAAACTTACCATACCTTATTTTTCAAGTTTTCGTCTGAACGAAAGGTTGCTGTGCTAATAGTTTATGTTGATGACATTATTCTCACAAGGGATGATGTGATTGAGATGGAAAAACTGAAGAAGAGCCTGACAATAGAATTCGAGATCAAGGAATTGGGAGCGATAAGATATTTCCTTGGCATGGAAGTTGCTCGTTCAAGGAAGGGGATTGTTGTCTCTTAGCGAAAATATATTCTTGATCTTTTGAAGGAAATCGGAATGAGTGGGTGCAAACTGGCTGAGACCTCAATGTGAAGCTGTGGGAAAAAGGAAGTGTTCCAGTTGATACTGGTAGGTACCAGAGATTGGTTGGGAAACTAATTTATTTATCCGATACTCGGTCGAATAATGCCTTCTCAGTAAGTATTGTTAGTCAATTCATGCACACACCCTATGAGGAACATCTTGAGGCAGTCTACCGAATCTTGAGATATTTGAAGGCTACTCCTGGAAAAGGTCTGTTCTTCAAAAAAACTAATCAAAGGAGTGTTGAGGTATTTACTGATGCAGATTGGGCAGGTTCTGTAACTGACAGGAGATCCACTTCAGGGTATTGCACATTTATGTGGGAAACCTGGTTACCTGGCGAAGCAAGAAGCAAAGTGTTGCCAGAAGTAGCACAGAGGCTGAGTTTAGAGTAATGACTCAAGGAATCTGTGAAGTATTGTGGATATACAGGGTCCTCGAAGAATTTAAGAAGACGGTGGAACTTCCCCTAAAACTGTACTGCGACAACAAGGCTGCAATAAGTATTGCTTACAATCCTGTCTAGCACGATAGGACGAAACACATTGAGATTGATAGACACTTCATTAAGGAAAAACTTGAAGCTGAGATTATTTGCTTACCGTTTGTGTCTTCTAGGCAGCAAACAGCCGACATCTTGACTAAGGGGCTAGCAAGAGCTAACTTTGAACATTTGATAAGCAAGTTGGGCATGATTGATATCTATGCACCAACTTGAGGAGGAGGGTAGGAAAGTAGGAAATCCAATTAAATAGAATCAAGAAAATTATTATATTTCTATTTTTAGCTTTTTTCCTTTCTTTCTTTTATTTCTATTATATTTAAACAATGGGTGTATCTTATATTTTTGTTAAGGAATAAAAAACAGATTTTGTCTCCCGTCTCTTGTCTCTCGTCTCCCTCTCTATTTTCCCTCATATATTAATAACAAGTAAGAAACTAAATTTATACAATATAAATGAAGAATTATAAAGAATTTTGTCAACGTATCGGTGACGTATCGTGTCGGTACTTTTTTAAAATCGCGTATCGACGTATCTGACACGTATCGTGTTGTACACATGTGTTCGTGTCCGTACATCATAGCTTGTGGGTCCTCGAAATATGTGATTAAAAGTGGCTTGAATGTTTATAAATTGGTTATAAACATCGGTCAAACATAAGCTAAGTTACAAATCTGCAATACAAGTGTGACTGTGTGCAGGTGTGGATGTGCCAGAGAATTGGTAAAATAAATCTCTAAGTTTAAGAGCGTCTTGAGAACATCTATTTCATGACATTAATATATCATTTTTATTCATTTTTTTAGATATCAAAATGATTTTCATGACATTTTCTTTATAAAAAATTCGTAGCTTTTTTAGGTTCTAATTGAGGATTGAGAGTTTTTCAAGCCATAGAAAGTATGAAAATCATATTTGAATATGATAACCCGTTGCATATGCGAACACATTACTGATTCGTATTAGGTTTGTTGTGCCAGTGGGAGAGCTACTAACCAAAATACCTTGGTTTCGTGGAGAATGAAGACCAATATTCATATTTAAAGCATGTTTAAGCTATAAATAGATAGAAATAGGTGATGAATGAGGGGGTAGTATTTGTGAGTCCTTTGAAAATGTGTAGATAAAATGTCTTGAGTGTTTAACATAGGCATTTGTCTATCTTCAGGGGCGAATTTGACCAAAAATGAAATGGCAAATTTGTAAATTCAAAACTGGGTGTGCAAAGTGTGACTGAAGTTTGTAGCAAGAGATTTTTTAATTTTTTTTTCACTCTCTTTATGATTCGGTGGAGAAAAAACCATGGAATTTTATTAAAACTCAAATAGTTACACAAGTATTAAAAACATGAAATACTTCCTACATCTGCATATGACCTTATCTTAAGATCTTAAAGATTCTAAGCGAATTGAGCAAGATGCACAGGAATTATTACGGTTACCATTTGATCATTTGGGAGTTGAAGAATTTCTTTAATAGATACCATATTCTTGGTGTAGTATTCAGTGGGCATCTCCATTGAAACTGAGTCCTGTCCTTTTGAGATTTGTGTGGCCCAAAGATTTTGATAAGCATTTAGCATAGCACAAGACTAAAGGAATTTAGATGAAAACTATGGCAGCTATATATTTGACAGAAGTTAAGAAATATAAAACATATATTGCTATGCCAAAGAAAAAAAAGGGTTAACTTTAAATGTCTCTTCTTTGTCTAATGTCGAACAGTTATGGAAGAGGAATGTATTTGAGTCGCTTCAAAATTGTGCGTAATTAAAAACAAATACTGGAGGAATTAATACACTAGTTTGTGTTTTCCAAATTTTAACATGTTGAATCGTCTTCCTACTTTAAGAAAATAGCCATATTAATTATCTTCATGAACTTGCTTGCATAACGATAAAGATGAAGTTTTTGAAGTGCTTACTCCTTGAAGGTTTGGATGTTGTGTGTAATGTCTCCGGGATTGTTCACTAATTTGTCTTGGGTCATTTCTTGTATGTATGCACTCAGTGTGGAAGATGTCAAATGTATTAATTTTTCCTCGCCAATTTTTCATTACTGTGAAATAGAATTACCTATCCAAAAAAAAAAAAAAAAAAAAAAAAAAAAAATTACTGTGAAATAGAATCCTTTCAAGGATTAAGTATTAGGCATAGATTTGGCCAGATCTTCATGTGAAAGTTTTAGAAACAAGTGATGGGTTTTAATGATCGTTGGTATTTTCTGTTATGCTTACTTGATGATTGGAGCTTAATATGGGTGTATAATTTGTTGTTTCTAGTAATGCTGTCACAATGAACTACTGCTATTATGTTTCTCGTGCCAACTTTTTCTTGATATCCGTTATTTAAGCTTTAGTTATTGGATAATGCTATTTCTCATCACCCTATGTGACAACATAGTGACATTAAATGATAAGTCTAATTAAGTGTTGGGACATGGAACCTACATAATGATCCATTAGCATTACTCTTATTTAGTTGTGATGCATAACAAATTTATGCGATTTATGCTTTTCCCTTTTCGCCTCAGGACTACAAAGTGGAAAGTTTGCTTTACCTTGCATAATCTGCGCAAGAACGCTACATGCAGGTTAGGATAGTACAGAAGTTTTCGCGAGTTTCATGTTTTGAAGAGTTATGTACCGAAAATTTTGAAAATATTAGAAGTTATAATACAGTAATAAAACTATATTGCAAACGAGATTTTTGCGAAACTTTTAGTGAGTCATGATATAATGAACTTAGTCATAGTAGATAATTATGTGTGCTTTTGTCCAAATGGTGATATTAGCAACTTCTATCCTTCTGTCCATATCGCACTTGCCCTTTATTGGCCTAAACGACTATCGTATTTAAAGGTGGGACTATTCTTGTTTTTAAAACGGAAATTTTTGGAGGGTGAGAATTGGAGGTCCTATGAAGCAGTGTTCTAAAAAGTGTTAGTGTGAATACGCTTGGAGACGAAGTTTCAAGCTTTATGAGTTTAAGCTTGCTTACGTGAGATCTAGATGTTAAAAAAAGAAAAAAAAAATGTTTTCCTATTTTTAATATTATTTTTAATTTTTAATCATTTTAAAAGTAATTTAATAATTAAAATAATACATATCAAACATCTAAAATTATAAAATATTATTTACTTAATAATTCATACAATCAGTCAATTACTCAATTTTCAAGTTTTCGAAATGTAAAAATTACTCTTTTTTTTTTTTTTGGCACCTGTTTGATAGTCATTTTTAGAAAGAATGAATTTTTTTGATGTGATAGATGATCAATATGTGGTTGAAAATGAAGGAAAAATTATTGATGTGATGAAAAATATTATTTTATTGAAAAATGTGTGGTTGTAAATGAGTAGAAAAATGAGAATGAAAAAAAAAAATGGGTACCAAATAGGGGCTTAATTTTTAACTAGACAAATTTTACTTAATAGATTTATAGGAATTTCATACATAATTTTAAAATTTTCAACAAAATAATGAGTTTCAGAATTATAATTACATTTACAGATAGCGTTGTAGCTTAAATCTTATTGACTTTTAATCAGATAAAGTCATTTTTAACTTTTAAAAAAAATTGAAGTTAAAGTCAAATGAAAAGTCTTTTAAAAAATAAAAAATTAATAAGCTAAAGTCAAATAAAAGACTTTTAAATAAAAAGGAAAAAATTAATAAAGCGAGCCTAGAGAAGATGAATGAAAAGAAAAAATTTAGCCATTTAGGAATTGGGAAAAAAAAAGGTCTGGGGGCGAAGAGGGTGTTTTGATCGAGTTTTGAGTCTAGGCGAGCTTTTTAGAATATTGCTACGAAGAAACATAAGTAAAATTTTTGTTGTGTTATTCTGTTGAGTATTATATACCAAATATGGACTAACTGGTTTCTATTAGAATTAAAAAAAGGATATGCTGATAAACTCCAAGAACAGATTCGGATATGCTGATAAACTCCAAGAACAGGTTCATATGTTAACGTTGAATTAGCATGCTTTGATGAGCTTGTACCCTATTGTATTTCCCATTTGCTTGCCATTGAGTACCGATCCTTCTTTATTGTCGACAAACATTTGCAAAGCCCCTATTTTTTTTATTTTTTAATTTTAATACTTGAAATAGTATTTTTTTTTTTTTTTTTTTTTTTTTTTTTGAAGAAGGCGTGGTTGAAAAAAATGAAAAAATTTCAATTTACGTTTAATATTATTTTATGGAAGATTGTGTGGTTGAAAAATAAGAGAAAAAATTTGATAGAGTACGGGAGCCAAACGATGGCCGGCAATTACAATTATCTTCATGTTGGGATATGGTTTATTGGTATTGTTGAGGTTGTACGGGTGATTATGGATGTATGCCAATGCATCCATAATTGTAGTGTATTGTGGTCACTGGTGGACCCGGGGGGGTCCCGCAGAGTCTTGGGACCCTTCAGTTTTTCAATTTTTTTTCTTTCATTTTCTCATATTTTCACTTTTGATCTACTGTTAAATGCAAACAAATATTACTCAGTAGTCTAGACAAGCCTATCTCTACAGGTTTGTAAATCTTTTATTCCTCACTAATACATCTTTTCAGTAGTGGTCCATTAATAAGTTTATATTGTTAACTAAGGCAGCAACGTAGAATATAGTTATTTTGGAACAGTTCACCAGAAGTATATATAAGACTTTATGCTGCTCTCTTTGCTATTCTTGTTTCTATTCCCTTTTGTTTTGTATCACTTGTGATTCTGGAAGTTCTTTTGTTTGGTTCATTTTACTTGATGCTATATGATTTGTGTAGATGCTTTAACATATGATGAAGTATTTATGACCACCAAAATAAGAAAAAGATCTCCACTAATCGCACATGAAATTTTTTTCTCGTTTCACATGGTATCCATTTGTTGGCTATTTTGTAAGAATTTGCAGATTAAATACATTAAATCTGTGACTAATATAATAGCTATTTTTCTTCCTGCAGTATGGGAGGTTTGGTTGCCAAGCAGATGTTGTATCAAGCAAAAGTAGAGAATAAGAGTAACTTTATTAGCAATAATGTAGGAGTTGTATGTTTTATTCTTCCAAATAAAAGACACATGCCTGTTTAAAATTACAATGCATATTAAAATTTGTGTTAATAAGATATCTAAAAAAAAAAAAAAATGGGGTTCCGCAACTCCTTTACCTCTATATCTTCGATTCTAGGACCCACAACTCCTTCATCTCTATATCTTCAATTCTAGGACCCCCAACTCCTAATTGCTGGTTCCTCCACTGATTGTGGTTACTAAACACGTTTATGGTGGGAAAAATATCTTTCCAATTACATCAAGATGTTTTAATAATAACCTATTTTCACTGAAGGAATTTAAACATCAAAATCTTGTTTATTGTGAATAGTGGTCACTAACATATAAAATATGAAATTAAAATCTAAAATCTAAAATGGGAAAATTGAACTATTGATCCAACCTACGATCCTTGTAAGTTTATTGTAGTTTGATTTTTTAAAAGATGTTAGATATCTAATCTAGCGACTGCGAATAACTTAATAAGGGATAAAAAATTGAAAACTATATATATATATATATATATATATATATATTTTATTTAGTTGACAAAAATGTGCATTAGAATTAAGTTCATAGAATTCATACACAAGTAAACTTGTGTTACTTGGAATTTGAGACGTAACGACTTACTTTCTCCAAGAGTGGCACATGCCTACTAATTGAGGAAAAGCAATTATGTAACATTCATAGCAGTGTTCTAAAAAGCGCGTCTAGGCGCGAAGCGTGACAAAAACGCCTAGCCTTGTGCCTAAGTGGGGATTAAACGGTCAACGGGAATATTGACCGCTTAATGCGCGCATTAGGTGACCTAGGCGCGTCTAGGCGAATTTTTATTTTATTTTATTTTATATTTCCCCTAATAAATTTTTTTTCATTTTTCCACCATATTATAAATAATAACTTGAATATGCTATACTCCATTAAATGTACATTTCTTTTTGTTTTATTTATTTTTTTTTTTTTTAGATACACACCAAGAAAAGGAATAAACTTAACATTACGAGGATAAACAATCTTGTTTATGTCCAATTTAATGCAAAGTTGATGAACAAGAAGAAAAGGAAGGCCAAAATAGAGATTTTACTAGCAAGTGATGCTACTAATGCACAATCTTGGATTGTAGAGGGTTGTGATAATGAGAGTGAGAAGGAGAATAATAGGGTTGAGAATGATATCTTACAACCTACAAGAGGTACAAGAAATTATCAAAATGAAATAAGGGAGCCCGATGAGGATGATTTTGTATCGGATGACATGGAAGATGAATTAGATGAATAAGATATTGAATTGGAATCCGATAAAGAGTTAGATAAGATTTAAACTACAAACTATCTATGTTATGTAATTATGATTTTGAAACTTATCTTTTTTGAAGGAATTATTAAGTACATACAATATTTTATAATTTTAGATGTTTGGTATGTATTATATGAATTAATATATGTTTTTTTTTACAATAATTAAAAATTAAAAACGCTTTTTTACGCATAAGCTTCGCCTAGGCTTGCCTAGGCTCGTAAAGCTTGAAGCTTGGCTTCCACATCTAACCACGCTTTACACTTTTTAGAACACTGATTCATAGAACTCCCAATTTTTAATTTAGTATTTTTATTGCGTGTAAGTATTTGTCTAAATATTTTGTTTTAACTTTGTTAAGACTTCTTTGTATAAAACATAAGTCTAGTAGATAGACGTACCAATTCATGCACTTTCGATGGTCAAACTCTTGTCAACATCCGTCGTGTAAATTTTTTAATAAATTTAAAATTTACTTTTATTTGACTAAAATTTAGAGTCCGGATCTCAATGAGTCCACGAAAAGAAATTCCACCCAATATCAAGTTCTCAATATTATAGATATGGAAAACAAATTGTTATTAAAATCGACCACAAAATTAAAAAGGTCATTGTAGCACACTTTAAAGTAAAAAAACCTTTCTCCCATCCAATAAATAAATTAGGCAAGACAAATAAAAAGGAAGCTCCACATCCTCTTTTCAAAAGAAGAAGAGGGAGAGATGCTGTCAATGCGTCAGCATCCACTTTCTCTTTAACAAAAGAAACCATTTTCCTCTTTCCTCACAAAACCCAAAAACCAAACAGCTTATTCTATGTTAAATTCCATTTGGAAAGAAAGAGAAAGAATTCCGTGTAATAAATTCAACCGTTGTAACTATCCTATGTACTCACACGTTGACACTCAAAAATCAATTGACTAACCTAATCAACATTTGAGAGATCGTGATTTAAGTGATTCGAAATTCTAGTTATCATGATTTAAATAAATAATTTTATCACGTACATGAATCACTCAAATCACGACACCTCAAACTTCAGACGATAAGATAGATATTGAGTGTGCTAACTCACTCGATATTTAATGTGTTGTACTTTGAGTAGTTCGAAATCTTAATTATTGATATTTAAATTAACCATTCGACTAAATTTACGCATGGGAGCGTGTTTTCTAGATACCACATAATACATATGTATATACATATACATATATATATATATATATATTATATTGGCACCCCAAAAGTTTGCTTACATTTGTACACACTGCACGATCACCCTTTCTTGCCCTTCCTACGTGCATTTGAGATTCCCCTTACTTTCCCCTCTTCAACCCCTCAATTTCAGCTTAAAGAATCTTTGAGTCCAACTCTCATCCCAATCCCTTGAACCTCGGTTTCTTCGCGAAGGGCCTCAATTTTCTTGTATTTTTCCCTTTCTTGAACTCCTAAACTTGCAGGCTCGCTTTCCCATATATATTTTATATTTGTTTGTGCATGTGCGTGTTATAATGGCTCACATGAGTGGAACACACAAAGATGGGTCTCAGCAGAGCCATGGTTCAACTTCATACAATGGAAATTCTGTGCATGGAATGGAGTGTGCCATCCCCACGTTTCAGCACCAACAGACAATCTCTATGGACTGGACACCAGAAGAACAAGCTATCTTGGAAGAAGGTCTTGCCAAGTAAGTGGATTTCATATATATAGACACAGACATACATAGATACACGTGTATGCGTGTTTGTCAGTTTGTCTGTATGAATTTTCTCTATTTTCTATGAAGATTACTTTTGGGAAATGAGAATCTTGTTGGATTCTGTGAATTCTAGATGGTTATAGTGCTTTTAACTATCAGTTAATTTTGCATCGATTAATTATCTTTGGTTATGTTAATACTTGTCAAGAAATTTAAGAATTGGAAAATGTAATTTATATTCGATAAGTCGATGTTGTTTAGACTTTTCTTTGTGGGTTCTTGCTCATGAACGCAAGCACACAAACAGACACGCATATCTGTATTGGTTTGTTTATTTTGAATCATGTGAGTAGTTTAAGTTTTATTTTACCTTAATTTAAGTTTGCTTTTTTTAATTTTAAAATTTTTGTTGTCTTCTGAGTCACCAGCTCCTTTGTCTGAGTGATTCGTGCATTTGTAGTTTCTTCTTGTGGATTTTTGTGTCATTTTCTTGGTTACGGTGATTTATACTACTTAAATTGGCCTTTTATCATGTAATAATACATTTTGAAGTGAAAATTCTCAATTTCTCCTCTTAATGCGATAATTTGTATTTTGTAATCTCATAGATTAAAGATAAACCAGCCAACTATGTTTATAGGAAGAAATCCATTTATTAGTTTGTATATTAATTCAAGTGCCTGAGAGTTATTTGTCCCCATTCCGGGTTTTTCCCTTTTTTTTTTTTTTGCCCTTTTAGAAAAGAAGGAAGTTCGTGGTTGGATTTGGGGAAGAGATGTCGAATTATGGTGGATAAGGGAATTTGTGAAACTCGGGATATAAAATCTTGGCTTCACTCGTTCTTAGCTGTTTAGTATAATTAAGGACTTATTTTCTCATATCTTTTGTGATCTGTACTCCTGCAGTCATTTGCCACACGTCGGCTTACAGGCAGAGTGCTTTGGCAATAAAGATCATGAGTTTTTTAGTCATGATTGCGCTGCAAATCTTTCTTTACTTCTTTTAGCTTTAATTATTGACATCAGCTTCATTTATCAGACACGTGATTTGCACGAGTCTCGCACGGTTAATCAATGAACTTTGCGAGTATATCTGGTAGGATTTTCTGTTAACGATGATTAGTTTATCAACAAATTTCTAAATCATATAGATTTTTTACCTGCGGACATTTTTGAAATCGCCTTCAGAAGAAGGGACGACTAGAGAGTCACTGCCTTTGGTGTGAGAGAGAGACATGACATCCAATTATATTGATAAGGGAATCTGTGAAACTCGGATATACAATATTAGCTTCATTCATATTTAGCTGTCTAGTAATTACGGACCTATCCTCTCATAGCTGTTGTCATTTGTACACTTGCAGTCATTTGTCACGCTTCGGTTTGCAAGCAGAGTGCATTAGCATTAGAGGTCATGAGCTATTTAAGCATTTGGCCAATATTTATTATGTTTTTCGATCTTTATTTACCGCTTTTTTTTTTTTTTTTTTTCTATTATCATTGACGTCAGTTATAGACACGTAATGTGCACTAGTCCTGCATGGTTAGCTCATGAACTTTGCATATCTGGTAGGATTTTCTTTTAAAGTGGGATGGATCTTTAGCTGGCATTATATCATGACACTTCCACTTCGTGTATCGAGTGTAAGAGGGTGGAGAGGCTTTTGTGGATGGGGGTTGGTGCCATTAGATAAATTTTTCTTTAGCTATTTTTCTGTATATTTATATATCAGTTGTGTGTCTGTATAGACGTGTATTATGAATATATTATTTTCACTTTGGTGAGAGAGACACAAACAGATTCCTTTGTTGTGTTACATAACTTTGTTCTGAATAGTTGTGTTCTGTTTGGTCAAAAGAGAAAAAATGAATAATGGAGATGATTGGAGGATTTTGCTCTACAAAAGCCGGCTAAGTTTCCAGTCAATCTCAAAATCCAGACTTAATTTAAGGTAGCAGTTTACATGTAGAGTGTCCAATCAATATCAAAATACAGACTTAATTTAAGGTAGCGGTTTACGTATATTGATAGGCCATGTTTGATTCCCATTTTTTTTAAATGCATTTTCTCTCTCTTGTTTTCAACCACACATTCTTCATTAAAATAATATTTCACGTAAATCAAAAATCTTTGCTTATTTTTTAACCACACATTCTCCATCAATTTACTATTCTAAAATACATTTTTTCATGAAAATGGGGCTCAAACACCCTCATAGTATACGAAGTTCACGTAGGTAGTCAGTTTGCTTGGTCTAAACTAGACGATAAAGTTTCTTTTGAATGTCTGGTAGGACATGTGCCAGTTTAGATGGTTCCTTGAAAATGACCTCGTCAAACTCACAATCCATCTGGAGTTTTCGTGTCAGCATGATTCTAATATGTCTTACTAGTAATCACTTAACATTGATAACCTCTTTGCTATGTTTCATTTTGCATAATGCTAGTGTCGGGTTTTATTCATGGCGAGCATAAGACGGGTTTATACTGTAACTTTTGTAACACACTTCAGATATGCTTCTGAGTCGAGCATTATCCGCTATGCTAAGATTGCAGTGCAGCTGAAAAATAAGACAGTCCGTGATGTGGCATTGCGCTACCGATGGATGACTGTGAGTTTCCTCATCATTATCCGCTATGTAAAATTGTCTTGATTCATTCAATCTGTATTCAACCACATATGCATTATTTGTCTGCTAAAAGCAACATAACCGTGCATTTGTTATGCTATTTAATTTCTGCATGATTGAGCTAAGCTTATGTGTGATGTGGGGATATGGAGCATTCATCATTTGATGTTTTCATGTTGATGCACTGTTTATCCATCGACACAATAAGGTTTACAGTTTAATTATTTTATGCGATTAACTGCAGAAGAAAGAAACTAGCAAGAGAAGGAAGGAGGATCTTAATGCCGCAAGGAAAAGTAAAGATAAAAAGGTAAATAGTTATGAAATTATTCTATCTTATGTTTCAATTTTAGTATTAATATGCTTACATTTTCTTTCTTTTGTGTGGATGGTTGTGCTGTGTGAGTCTAGTTTTTGTGCGCATTTCATCATGAATAAAGATCTGTATTAAAAAACACTCGATATTCTGTAAAGTAACTTAAAGAATAATAATCTGCAAGTTATAAGTTGAATTTTTTGGATTCAGATGAAGAATCAAAATCAAATCTCAAGCTCCATCCATATTCTAAAGAATATCATTTTTAATGGAAAAGATAAATAGAAAAGCTATTGAACAACGATTCATAAAAAGAAAATGAACATAAATATGCCTAAACGGTAAGATGCTTGTCTTAATGGCAAGAGATGTGGGTCCAAATTTATGTCGATTTGTAAGCTAAAACTCAATGTCTGTAAGAGTCAATACTAACAAACATATTTAAACCAATTGTTATTATGGGCAGACTTGAATTAAGTAATATTCATGCATATTTAAAACAATTGGATAGAAGTGCCCTTACTTCCAATTCAAGCAGGAAAAGCCACTTATTTCTTAGAGCAAACAGCATAAAGCTTTGATTGTAGGTGGAATTTTGAATAGTTGACTTTAAAGGTATTGAATAACGTGTTTCATTCTGATTGTTGATTCTTAAAAATTTACTACTGATTCAAATCTTATTCATCAGACAATTCAGTAATGTTTAATACTTCAATGCTGTATATCAAACATATATTGATGTTGACTCCAAGCTCAGGGCATTATTAAATTCTTTTCTCAGGAAAAGTTTGTCGATTCTCTAGCAAAGCCATCTCGTTTGGGGACCCAGCCGAGTTTACTTCATGCTTCAGGAATGATTAACAATAACAATAGTGATAGCATCTCATATAATGGTTGGGACAAATCTTTTGATACATCTAGTTTTTTTATTTGGTCAATAATCAAGAAATACTTTATATTTTTTTTTTTCGATATCTGAATGGCAGTACCCAAATTTCTTGATGAACTAATTTTTATGTGTAAACATCCATGCTTGCATGTAGTTTCCTTTCTTCTTGTTGAATTCCAATTTATTTCCTTCATTATATAATTCGAGTATCTTGAGCTGTTTTGCACACTTGTTATACAGGAGAAATTAGCAGTGAGATATTATTCTTTCGAGGTTGGAGTATTTTGTGTGTACATTTGCTAATTGAACAGTACCTCTTATTCCTATCGGCTAAGTTAGGTTCTTTTTAATATACTGTAAATTACTTTAGATATAGTTGCTTCACGTTAACGCATGATGTGAAATACTTGTAACACCTTTTAGTTGGTCTTTCTTCTATATAGTTATTTTGTAACATTCAATGGATGGGGAAAGAGTTTGTGGAACTCTCAAGCAACATGACTTTCATTATACTTCATTGTGTAAAAAATCCGTAACATATGAAACTCATAAGAGTGTTACTTAAAAGTTAAACGTCATCCTTATTGCGGATTTAGCTCGTTAAATATAGATTAACGAAATTTCAATTGGTGTAAATGGAAACTATGTGTGAAAGCATTAAGAAAATGGTATTAGTTTTAGTGAAACTATAAAAATTGATTTGAGGATAAATGCTTCTCAGAATTTTGGATGATTTTTAATATTACAGGGTCCTAGAATTTGTGGGGGTGGATATCATTGAAATAGCTACAGAAGGGTAGTTACAAGAACAGAGAAATATCAGTCTCGAGGTGGAGAAAATTGAATGCTGTGCCAGCCAATTTTGAGTCGTTTTTTGGGGGGAAATTCGGTAGGGGCACATTAAAGCAAAGTTGATATGATTGGCATGGTTTATATGCACGTATCAGTGATCTGTACAAAGTTAAAAATACGAATTTACGAGAATTTTACATGCACAAATACTTGATAAGCTGTCAATCCTGCAAATATATAAGCACTGAAGCTCCTATAGGAATCAGTTTGGTTTTTTTACCAGTTTTACCTCCATGCTTGCTATAATAGTTACTGTAAAAAAATAGTTGATTTGATATTTTTGTATAATAAGATTTATTTTCTTGGATAATCATTTATTGGGTATAGAGCGGCCTTGGTAATTGAGTCTTAGAAACTTTATTGATGACATCAAATTGAAAGAGCAAAAAGTCATACTATGAACGTCATACAATATCACTCTTTTAAATGGGCACTGATGAGCATTGATGACAGTTTTTTATCAATCACTGGCATGATTTGTCTATTATAGTTTGTTATTTTGAATATAATTAAACCAACTTTTGCCAATTTAGTCCTCGTTTATGCTTGCTGAAGTGAACTCGGTTTGTAAATGCTTTATCTTATGCTTTATATATATATGCCTTTCAAGATTTTCCATATGATATCTTTGCTGTAGTTATGATAGTTAAGAAATTATTCTATTCACAGGCTTCCCAATTTTTTAAAAATCATGTGATTTATGCTTGCTTAAAACCGACTTCGTCTCTTTGTAGGCATCGATGGTGTGACTCGAGAGCTTCTTCAGCAGAACAGTTGGGCCTTCGAACAGATATCTGCTAATTTGAACACCCATCAGGTGAAGCATTTATATATTCATTTTATATAAATTACATTTTCCCGACTTCAAAAACCTTAGCTAGTTCGTTTCCTTTTGGGATTTGGCTGAGGCCCATCTTCGGGCATAAAACAGATTTATGCATTAATGTTCAGATTTGTGCATGGTAGAGGGATTTACATTTACATGGGTTAACAAGAATAGAAAACAATTCTATATTTTTCAGGTCATATGGTCTTCCTATCAGGGGCAGAGCCAGCACCCGATGAGCCCCTACCGCTGCCCGTGCTGGCTTTGCTGGATTTTTTTTCCTTATATTAGGCGGCCGCTCCTTGAATCCGCCCATTCTCACTTGGATTCCTGGATTCGCCGTTGCTTCCTAAATTTCTAAGATGTAAACCATTGCATTAGATATTTGTCCGTCTCGATTGTTGGACTGTGTAGAGCCTAATTATGTTGTTTTCCAATCCCATAAATTGCGGATCGACCTTTTTCTTATTATAGGGATACATTGGGTATCCCTCTGTTTGCAATAAGTTCTCGAGTAACCAACCTTAAAAAATGGAAGGGGAGGGGTAGTGTTCTTCTGAAAATCAGAGAGGGGTGAGATTTCCCATTGTAGTACTTCTTCTTCTTGAATATATTGTAAAAATCTGCATTGGCGAGTGGACAATTGAAGGTGAACCACTACAAGTCTGCGTGTTCTTCTTTGATAGTAACTTCTTTTCTTGTTTATTATTGTTCTCAGAGTTTAGGGTTATGATTTAGTCGAAACATCTACTGTATCTTTTTTCTTGCACGATATATATTTTCAATTATCATTACAACTTACAAGGATCTAATTTCTGCTTGTTGCTGCAGATAAGCATTTTGAGATACGTAAACTAATGCACTCTCTCTACCCTTTATTTTTTAGTTACATGAAAACCTCCCTCTACTGAGTAAAGCTCGAGAGAACCTCTTCAGAATCTTGAACAAGTATGTTGCAAACCTCGTCTTGATGCTGCTTTCGTGTATTTTCACCTTTTCTTTTTATATATTTCTCTTTTCGGGAGATAAATTATCACTTACAGATTCAAATCAGCCTCGGTGCTGGCGTTCTTTTTGTCAGAAACTTAGCGCTTCCATTCATCGGAGTTCTACTTATTTTTTAAAATTGTGCTTTTATTTCCATAATCAATTCCATATCTACATTTTTATTATGAAATTTGCAGCTTGGACAACATGACTCCAACAATGAAGAAGATGCCTCCACTTCCTAGATTGAATGAAGAGCTAGCCAACTCCATTCTTCCTCCCTTAGACTCTCTCGATGCAACGATAATCCAGTCGTCGAAGAAGGTCGATTATTATCTAGCTACCTAGTTACCGAATTCACAAAAGGTACAATGTAAAAAAATAATTGTGAATTAAATAGCAAGAAATTTTCTTTTCCTGCAAAACCGATGTGATTTTATAATGCTTCTAATGATACTTCTTTTCTTGTTTGGTTGTGCAATTTATCTATGTTACTTTAGTTGTAGAGGAATATTTTGACCTTCAATTGAGAAAATTTGATTTTATAAACATGACACCAAATGGTTATATTAAATTGCCGCTGCAGAAAATTGGGGAAGCATATCTGTAATTATTTTCGAACCACTTGTATAAATTTAAATGGCTAAAGAAGAAATAGATATTACTTGTTAAATTTATTCTTTAACACGTATTGTCATGTGCAGCCTCAGACAATTATCAAGAATTAACTTCTCAACTTAGTCATTGAACTTCAATTTAATTTTAAATTTTACTGCTTCGTTACATTCCATCATCTATCATCGTCCAAATTGACAAAAATTGTTTAGTTGAAGCCATAGCATAACTAATCTTTCATGCCGTATGGCACCCTAGAAACGAAAATGGTAAAATGAGGATTATGAAAATGTCTTTAAATTAAAAATGTTAAAGAGATGTTTTGATTTCAACAGTTTTTTATAACTTGGGGCAGTGGTAAATTGGTATGCCACACTGTGATTATGTCAACGAGTAGAAACTAAATTGAAATTTAGTTACTCAATTGAGACAAAATAAATTTTAGTAACTTTAATTGTAATTAATGAAATTTACCCCTTTTATACAGAATCCGAGTGCTAAATGTGCTATCAACTCATACCATTAGTTATATCACATATTCACAACTCAATGTCTAACATTCGAATCTAATGTATATCTACAAAATGAAATTTATTCTTAATAACGAGGAATATTTACTTTTACTTTCACTACTAAAAGTTAGGTGAGAGAGTGTTCGGCACGAAAGTGTCAATAATGCACTAGGGGCATGATCAGTCATTTTCTGCCAATAAGCTAAGCTAATCGTGCTAGACCTTGTTTGGCTACAAGTTACAATCGGTCAAATCACTTCTTATTTACATATTTCGTATTAAGTGGAATTTGTAAGTACTATATTCACTTATTCATCTATCAATTCTATACTTGTTGATAGGCAATCATCGTCTCATCAAAGCTACCAAATGAATGAAATAAACACGAATTTGAACTATTTGGACATTTGGACTGGAGTACTTTCATGTATCTTGCTATTTATTAGGGTGTCATTTCATAATGGACCCTAAAAAGAAGAATCGAGGTGTTTTTTCATTCGAAAGACTATCAAAACTGAGAAAAAAGAAAGTGTCAATGAGAATTGTGAGCCAAGTGCCAAAAAATCAATGGAGAATATTTGATATGAAAATGGAAAGATTTTGGTTAAAATGAGATGCTGATAATTGATAAAACCATTGAATTAATGCTAGTCTAACCATGTTCATTGCATTGCTGGAAAGCTTTAGATTTCCCTTAATTAAATTCCTCCTCAGAGCAAAACATTGCGATTCCGCCAAAAGCACATGAATGGGAGGAGCAAAATTCTTTGAAATCGTGAGAAAAATCAGAATAGTGAGGTAAAAATGCAAATAGAAATATCAAAAAGAGCTACACAAGAATCCCAAAATTTTATCAAATCGATGTGTACCAGTTCTGATATTCTTTATAACGATTGATAAAGTGATATTCATGTTAGATTTTGTGACCCAAATTAGGATTTTTTTTATTTTTTTTTTGAAAAATATTATTTCCTTATTTTCAAGTGATTTTATTGGAAAAATATTGTTTCCTTTATTTCACGTGATTTTTATTGGAAAAATATTATTTCTTTTATTTCACATTATTTTTTATATTATTTTCATCTTTATGGTATTTTTTGGTATGCACTTATAAATATGTGGCTCTTATGGAATTATTATCAGTTTAGATGAAGCATTATTGCTAAAATTGTATTATTTTCTTTCTTTTAATTGTTATTAATAAAACACCGATTCCTCTGTCAGTCTATTTCTTCTTTACTTTAAATCTTGTCTTTGTTCTTGTGATCTAATACTTCATATTGTGTCATTAACTCTAAAACAGTTTCACATCAACAAGTGTATTGAGAATGTTCCGCCACTCAACAAGTGATATTGGAGCATAGGTAGTGTGATTTGTTTGAGGTTTTTTTGTTAGAGATGGAAGCCATGAAGTATGCAATTGTAGCGAGTACAATTCTGAACTGTTCAGAATAGTTCAAAATTGACCTTATGTAGAGAAAAAAAAATCATCGATAAAGATATGTTAGAGAAATTTTTTTCCACATTTCATGCATCGAATGTGCTCCTACAGCAACAATATCGTGAGTGTGATTTCAAAAAATACTCAGAACTCATATCTTGCATACTTGTAGCTGAACAAAATCATGAATTGCTGATAAAAAAAATCATGAATTATGTCCAACTGGTTATGTACTATTGCCATTAGCAAATATATTATCATGAAAAGGACATGGACGTGGACGTGGAATAAACCATGGCAAAATAATCAATAAAGTTATTAGCAACAAAACAACAAATTCAAAAGGCACAAAGCAAATGAAAATAACACATAAAAAGGAACACAATGAAAATTGCTTTAGATGTGGAATGAAAAGGCATTGGGCACATACCTGTCATACGGCAAAATATCTTGTGGATCTCTACCAAAAATCAATCAAAGGAAAGATGAAAATGGAGACAATTTTTGCCGATTATGATGGTCCAATTGATATGACTAATTTGGATGTATTTGATTTCTTTGTTATCCAAATGATAATATTAATCATTTGATTGGGAGTGGTGAAATAGAAAATATAGATTATTTTATTTTCTATCTTTTTAGCATTTTCCTTTGTTTTAGAAATTCAATTTGAAATATGTTTTTACTTTTCGCAAAAAATTGAAACTTTATTATACATAGTTAATTTATAATATTAAATTATTTTCACACCTTTAAATTTAAATTCAGTTTTTAAAAATATATCTATTTTGTTATATGTATAGATTCATAGATTGTCAAGACACCTGTTTGATTGATAGTGTAACTACACATATTATTTTTCAAAATAAAATATATTTTTTGGATTTAACATTAGTAGAAAATAATATTAATATGATATCAGGTGTATCAAATATCGTTGAAAGCTCTGGAAGAGTTTATATTATTTTATCAAATAATACAAAATTATATGTTGATGATGCACTTTATTCTAAGAAATTCAGAAGAAATTTACTTAGTTTTAAAGATATTCTCTGCAATGGATATCACATTGAGACGATGCAAGAAAATAATATTAAATATCTTTGCATAACTTGTTTTTTATATCTGGTCATAAATAGATAAAAGAAAAATTTCATGCACTCCTATCTAGCATGTATTATACATTGATAAAAATAGTTTAATAAAATATTATCACGTGTAACAACTCGGGTCCCACTTAACGGGCTGTCTCGGCCGTTAGATCGACGACGTACTGTTCCCACTGTACCAATATAGGTCTTTTCAGCATGCTTTGTCCTCACTCGCACGCTTCTCGAGAAACCTTCTCAGGGGGTCACCCATCCTAAAATTGCTCCTAGCCAAGCACGCTTAACTATAGAGTTTCTAATGATGGACTTCCGGAAATAAGGTACACCGTATTGGTATGAGTAGTACCTATCAAATCTTTTAAACTTTCTTGGTTTGGGTATTACAATCATCCCTCGTTAGACTCGCGATGTCCTTGTCGCGCTTAATCCATCTGAGAATCCATTGCCAGGCATTGGGATACTAAAGGTGGCTTCCGCCCTATGACGTAGCACTTTGTCCAGCATAGCACTTAGTTCCCGATTTTCGGCTGGTAACCTGCTCTGATACCATTTGTAACGACTTGGGTCCCACTTAATGGGCCGTCTCAGCCATTAGATCGACGACGTACTATCCCTACTATACCAACATAGGTTTTTTCAACATGCTTTATCCTCACTCGCACGCTCCTCGAGAAAACTTCCCAGAGGGTCACTCATCGTAGAATTGCTCCAAACCGAGCACGCTTAATTGTGGAGTTTCTAACGATGAACTTCCGAAAAAAAGGTGCACCTTATTGGTATGAGAATACCTATCAAATTTTTTAAGCTTTCTTGGTCTGGGTATTACAATAACTTGTCACGACCCAATTTTTTTTTCAATAGTAATTAAACAATAATTATATAATAGATTGACAAAAACAATTATAAGATAGTAACATATTTTCTTACGTACTTGATTATATCATCAAAAAAGGTACAACAAGGCCGAGCTGTTTCTACTGAGTTGTTACAAAATTCCCCTACATCTGTTTTACTACTCATTTACTAAAATTACTTTACAAACTAAAGTTCTAAATTTTTTTTGAAAATAGATACAACATAATGATGGCATCAAAATAATCAATTTCATAGCGAGCTCCTAGAAAGTTGTGGAAGCCAGGAAACTCGCGATACGTCATCTAAGTGTGCACTTCTTTGACATACATCCAAAACTGGTCGTCCTCCGACGCCACCCATTCATCCGAGGTAAGGTTGATAACTTCAATGGTAAGCATCTACAAAAATTATCATTACAACAATATGAATACATTAATTCAGTGTGTAATTTATACCATCAAATATCTTTCTTTAATAAGAATCGTTGCTTTTCTTTCAAAATTGAAAACAATTTGGGCCCGATTATAGATCTTCAATTCTACCCATGCGCGCCAATACAAAATGAGCTCATAGGTTCAAATTACACTAATTGGGTGCATAGGTTCAAATTGAGCTCATAAATCAAATTACACCAATTAGATGCTTAATCAATCATATCACAATCAAAGGGTAGAATTTTCCAATCTATAATCAATTCAAAAAAATTCTTTCAATAGAACTAATTGTAATAAATATGATTGGGACAAAAATAGACATAACTTACTTGCCAATAATGAGCAATAAATGTGGTTGCAACACCACTTGGTAGAAACCATTTCATGAGGGAGAAAGTAGTTCAATAATGATACTTGTAATAAATATGCTATGGAAAAGTAGGTATAAATCATTTTCAAAATAAAGAGTACTTTGATAATGATGTTTGTATCAAATACTTTTGAAACATAAGTATAAACCACTCATTTTTTATTTGTAGATGGGGTATCTTCTTCACTTCTTCCTTTCTTAAGTGCTTTCTTTTCTAATTAATCTTTCTCTCCACATCTCTATTTATATTGGAGGTTGGAGATTAAAATAATAATTTGCCAGATTTTTCATAATCATAACTTGGCCACATAGTAGATTAGTTGTCCCTAAAATTAATTCTTCATAATTATTACTTTGCCACATAATAGATTAGTTGTCCCTAAAATAAATTCTACATAATTATTACTTTGCCACTTAATAGATTAGTTGCCCCTAAAATTAATTTTTCCATAATCATTTCCTTGCCACCTTTTAACCTAGCATGCCATTTGTAACTATAATTAATTCTCTCTAATCATTTCCTTGCCACACTATGCCATTTGTAACTATAATTAATTTTTCTTAATCATTTCCTTGCCACACTTTACCCTAATAAGCCAATTGTTATTTTAGTATTTAGCGTGACAATTATAGGGTAGCCTTCTTATTCCTCATATTTTCTTTACATGGCTATTTATTTATTTATTTTTAATCAAAGTCTTAATTAAATTCTTTTTCATAAAGTCAAATTATCATTAACACGACTTTTACTAGGCTACATGAAATGTATATTACAATAAAAAGCTTGGTAAAGCTTTGGGATGTCACAATTCTCCCTTCTTAAAAAATTTCGACTTGAAATTACCTTAATCAAAGAGTTCGGGGTACCGAGCTTTCATTTCGTCATCTCTTTCCCAAGTTTCTTCTTCGATGACATTACTTTGCCATAAGACACGAACTACAGGTATTTCCTTCTTACGAAGTCTCTTCGTATCCCTCATCAATATTTTTTCTTGTTTTTCCTCCCATGTCAAATCAGGATGAATATCGACTGGCATCTTTGCTAACTTATGAGATGGATCTGGAATATATTTTCGAAGAGTTGACACGTGAAATACATCATGTATCTTTCTCATCTATTCAGGTAGTCTCAATCGGTAGGCAACTTTACCAATACGCTATAGGATTTCGAATGGTCCAATGTATCTTGGTGACAATTTTCCATTTTTCCCAAATCTTAATAAACCCTTGATAGGAGATATTTTGATAAAAACGTTATCTCCTACTATGAACTCCAATGGTCGTCGTCGATCCTAAGCCGCCTTTAATCGTCTCTTAATCTTTTCAACTGCTTTCACCATATCTTGAACCATCTCGGTGTTTGCGATTTTATTTTCTCCTACTTCATTCCAATGTAAGGGGGATCGACATTTTCGACCGTATAAATCTTCAAAAGAAGGCATTTGGATTGACATGTGATAACTATTATTATAAGAGAATTCATTAAAGGCAAATAATGATCCCAACTGTGCGGAACTCCAAAACACAAGCGCGAAGCATGTCCTCCAAAGTTTGGATAGTTCGTTATGTTAGTCTATCAGTTTGTGGATGCAAGGTTGTACTAAATTGAAGCTTTGTTCCTAAACAACTTTGTATCTCTTTCCATAATCGTGATAAAAATCGAGGATCACGATCTGACGTAATCGTAATGGATACCCCATGGAGTCGTACTATTTCTTGTATATACAAGGTAGCAAACTGTTCCATTTTGAAGATCATCTTAACGGGTAAAAAGTGTGAAGACTTGGTTAGTCGATCTACTATTACCCAAATAGCGTCAAAACCCTTTTTTCACCTTGGGCAGATCACACACAAAATCCATTGTAATTTGTTCCCATTTCCATTCTGGAATTTGTAAAAGTTGTAACAACCTTGTTGGTCTTTGATGTATAACTTTCACCTGTTGACAGGTTAAGCATTTGGCTACAAATTTCGCAATTTCACGTTTCATACCTGGACACCAATGCAATGCTTTAACGTAGTAGTATTATTTGGTGGTTTTAGGGTGAGTAGTATAAGGAGTTGTATGTGCTTCGTATAGAATTTCATCTCGTAACCCATTATAATCTGTTGATTTCCCATTTGCTAAGTTTTGTCGGATCTTAGTAGCAAAATGATCAATCTTTTGACCTTCTTTAATCTTCTCCATGAGGGTGGATTGTATAGTAAAAGCGATCAATTGTTTTTTATTCAGTTCTTTTTCTTCTAATCGGGAGCTTCTTCGATCTTCGTTTGATTGGTCAAAGGTCTCTTGGTGGAAAAGTTTTCTGCTTAGCGCGTCAGCAACTACATTTCTTTCCCTGGATGATAACTAATGGTACAATCATAATCTTTGATCAACTCCAATCATCTTCGTTGTCTCATATTAAACTCCTTTTGGGTAAAGAAGTTCTTCAAGCTTTTATGATCAGTGAAGATCTCACATTTTTCTCCATAAAGATAGTGGCGCCATATTTTAAGCGCAAACACAATGGCTGCCAATTCTAAATCATGTACAAGGTAATTTATTTCAAAAGTTTTCAATTGTCGGGAGGCATATGAAATTACCTTACCATGTTGCATCAACACACAACCTAATCCATTTCTCGCGGCATCACTATAAATCGTAAATCCTCCTGCTCCGTCAGGAATAGCTAGAATGGGTGCAGTAGTAAGTCGTGTTTTAAGTTCTTGAAAACTCCTCTCGCACTCATTTGTCCATCTAAAATGGGATAGTTTTTCGTGTGAGTCAAGTCATTGGAGAAGCAATCTTCAAGAAATTGTGTACAAACCATCGATAATATCCAGCTAGCCCAAGAAAACTGCGTACTTCAGTAGGCATAGTGGGTTGCGCCCATTTAAGAATCGCATCGATCTTACTAGGATCCACGAAGATTCCTTTTTTGGAGATGATGTGTCCTAAGAATACAACTTTTTCTAACCAAAATTCACATTTTGAAAATTTAGCATACAGTTTCTTTTCTCTCAAAAACTGTAGGACTATATGAAGATGGTTTGCGTAATCGTCTCGAGTTTTTGAGTAAACCAAAATATCATCAATGAATACAATGACAAACTTGTCCAAATAGTCCTTGAAGACTCAATTTATTAGATCCATAAATATTTCCTGTGCATTCATTAGTCCAAATGGCATTACAAGAAATTCAAAATGCCGATAATGAGTACGAAATGCTGACTTAGGAACGTCGTCCTTTTTGATCTTCAATTGATGGTATCCGGATCGTAGATCGATTTTTGAGAAAATTGCATAACCTTGTAGCTGATCTAATAGATCATCAATACGGGGTAGCGGATACTTGTTTTTAATAGTGATCTTATTCAATTCCCGATAATCGATACAAAGTCGTAAGGATCCATCTTTCTTTTTAACAAAAAGAACTGGAGCACCCCACGTAGATGTACTTGGTTGGATGAATCCTCGCTTCAGCATGTCATCTAATTGACTTCTTAATTCCTTAAGTTCAGAGGGGGACATTCAGTAAGGAGCTTTAGATATAGGATGAGTACCTGGTTGCGTTTCTATGCCGAACTCGACTTCCTGATCAGGTGGCAGCCCAGGTAAGTCCTCAGGAAATACATCCTCAAATTCCTGGACAACATCTAATGATGATGGGGTAATGGCTTTATCTATGTTAAGTTGATACAAACTTTCCCAATACCCAGAATGTCCTTGAGTTAAAAGCTTAGTAGCCTTAGTTGCCGATATTATGATTCTAGATGTTTTCTCAGGTACTGGAAAGGATATGGTGTTGTTATCAAGAAGCTTCAATGTTTTAGACTTACAATCAATTAAGGCTTCATAGGTGATTTGCCAATCCATGCCTAATATAATATCAAAAAATCATGAAAATCGAGTAGAATAAGATTGGCTGGAAGTTCCATATGCTCAATATACAACTTGGCTTTAAACTAACAAATTTTGTATGACAAGTTTGGTATCATATCCAAGGTTTTAAACTCGATCTTGTGACGTGACATACATACAAACTTCGTCCTCTGGCATTCATTCACCAAGTACGTCTTATATTTATGTGACATTTTAATAGACCTAAGAAGATATTGTTATTTTACAATAGGCTAAGCAATGTCTCAGAATAGTCAAAGTGATAGTAACGCTGCCTCAATTGAATATTTGACTCGATTGGTCCGACATCAAGCTCGGCAAATAAATCAACTAATCAATAATTATGTTTCCAATGGAGAATCTTCTCGAACTAAAGAAGGGAACAATGCCAGTACCCTTTTCCAACGATTAAAACATCCAATTTTTTAAGATGCGATGGATCCAATTGAAGTGAAAAATTGGACTCGTACTATAGAACGTATATTTACACATGCACATATTCCAGAATTCGATAAAGTTATATGTGCATCATTTATGTTAAGGGAAAATGCCAGATATTGGTGGGATACCTTGACCAGCATTAAAGAAGCTCAAGACATGACCTGGGAAACCTTTTGCAAAAAGTTTCGAGCAAAGTATTTCTCTTCGGCAGCTAGACAACAAAAGTTGAATGAGTTTCTATTTTTGAAGCAAGAGTTAATAACTATATCGGAGTACATTACGAAGTTTGAAGAATTATCACGTTTTGCAACTCACGTGATTCCCACTAGCTACGTGAAAATTGATCGTTTCATTAGAGGGCTAAAACCTGAATTGGCACGAGATGTACAGATGTCAGGTATTCACGATTTTGATTTTTCTATGATAGTGGATAAAGCATTAATGGCAGAATAAGCAGAGGCCAAAATTGCTCAAGCCCGAGAAGTGAAAATCTCCAATCATAGGCATTATAATAGTTTCCCTAGAAGTACCAGGATTGGCAAAGATGCTAAATTGTCTTCAAACAAGAAGTTTCCAATAGAAGACAAATCCAAGGGGACGATACCTGTACTATGTCCTCATTGTAGGACATTTCATAATGGGCGTTGTCACTTTAAGCTTGGATTGTGTTTTTCGGCTGCGGGAAGGAGGGCCATTTAGTAAAGGATTGTCCAAATACCAAAGGGAAAAATCAGCCAGAACCAAGGCCTCCAGCAGCGGGTAGAGTATTTGCAGTGGTACAACACCATGTCCTCATTATAGGAAATTTCATAATGGGCGTTGTCACTTTAAGCTTGGATTGTGTTTCGGCTGTGGGAAATAGGGCCATTTAGTAAAGGATTGTCCAAATACCAAAGGGAAAATCAGCCAAAACCGAGGCCTCCAGCAGCAGGTAGAGTATTTGCAATGGTACAACCTGAGGTTACTGAAAATGCGAAAGTTGTTACAGGTACGACATATGTCTATGCTACACCTGCTCTTACCTTATTTGATTCAGGTGCCACTCATTCTTTCATATCCACAGAGTTTTTGCATAACCAGAATACGGAACCAACCCTAGTACTATATGATATGAACATCATCACTCCTTGTGGACCAAATTGTCATACAAAATTCATTTTACCAAAAGCCAAGTTGTATATTGAGCATATGGAACTTCTAGCCAACCTTATTCTACTCGATTTTCATGATTTTGATATTATATTAGGCATGGATTGGCTAATCACCTATGAAGCCTTAATTGATTGTAAGTCTAAAACATTTAAGCTTCTTGATAACAACACCATATCCTTTCCAGTACCTGAGAAAACATCTAGAATCATAATATCGGCAACTAAGGCTACTAAGCTTTTAACTCAAGGATATTCTAGGTATTGGGTAAGTTTGTGTCAACTTAACGTAGATAAAGCCATTACCCCATCATCATTAGATGTTGTCCAGGAATTTGAGGATGTATTTCCTGAGGACTTACCCGGGCTGCCACCTGATCGAGAAGTCAAGTTCGGCATAGAAACACAACCAGGTACTCATCCTATATCTAAAGCTCCTTACCGAATGGTCCCCTCTGAACTTAAGGAATTAAGAAGTCAATTAGATGACATACTGAAGCGAGGATTCATCCAACCAAGTACATCTCCGTGGGGTGCTCCAGTTCTTTTTGTTAAAAAGAAAGATGGATCCTTACGACTTTGTATCGATTATCGGGAATTGAATGAGATCACTATTAAAAATAAGTACCCGCTACCCCGTATTGATGATCTATTGGATTAGCTACAAGGTTCTGCAATTTTCTCGAAAATCGATCTACGATCCGAATACCATCAATTGAAGATCAAAAAGGAAGACGTTCCTAAGTCCGCATTTCGTACTCGTTTTGAGCATTTTGAATTTTTTGTAATGCCATTTGGACTAACGAATGCGCCGGCAGTATTTATGGATCTAATGAATTGAGTCTTCAAGGACTATCTGGACAAGTTTGTCATTGTATTCATTAATAATATTTTGTTTTACTCAAAAACTTGAGACGATTACGCAAACCATCTTCGTATAGTCCTACAGATTTTGAGAGAAAAGAAACTGTATACTAAATTTTCAAAATGTGAATTTTGGTTAGAAAAAGTTGTGTTCTTAGGACACGTCATCTCCAAAGAAGGAATCTCAGTGGATCCTAGTAAGATCGATGCGATTCTTATATGGGTGCAACCCACTATGCCTATTGAAGTACGCAGTTTTCTTGGGCTGGCTGGGTATTATCGACGGTTTGTACACAATTTCTCGAAGATTGCTTCTCCATTGACTCGACTCACACGAAAAAATATCCCATTTAGATGGACAGATGAGTGCGAGAGGAGTTTTCAAGAACTTAAAACACGACTTACTACCGCACCCATTCTAGCTATTCCTGACGGAGCAGGAGGATTTACGATTTATAGTGATGCCTTGAGAAATGGATTAAGTTGTGCGTTGATGTAACATGGTAAGGTAATTGCATATGCCTCCCGACAATTGAAAACTTATGAAATAAATTTACCATGTACATGATTTAGAATTGGCAACCATTGTGTTTGCGCTTAAAATATGGCGCTACATCTTTATGGAGAAAAATGTGAGATCTTCACTGATCATAAAAGCTTGAAGTACTTATTTACCCAAAAGGAGTTGAATATGAGACAACAAAGATGGTTGGAGTTGATCAAAGATTATGATTGTACCATTAGTTACCATCCAGGGAAAGCAAATGTAGTTATTGACGCGCTAAGCAGAAAACTTTTCCACCAAGAGACCTTTGACCAATCAAACGAAGAACGAGGAAGCTCCCGATTGGAAGAAAAAGAACCAAATAAAAAACAATTGACCGCTTTTACTATACAATCCACCCTCATGGAGAAGATTAAAGAAGGTCGAAAGATCGATCCTTTTGCTACTAAGATTCTACAAAACTTAGCAAATGGGAAGCCAACAGATTATAGTATTTTAACTGAAGGAATTCTTCTATATAGACATTGAATATATGTACTAGATGTAAATGGGTTACGAGATGAAATTCTAAACGAAGCACATACAACTCCTTATACTGCTAACCCTGGAACCACCAAATTATACTACCACGTTAAAGCATTGTATTGGTGGCCAGGTATGAAACGTGAAATTGCGAAATTTGTGGCCAAATGCATAACCTGTCAACAGGTGAAAGTAGAACATCAAAGACCAGCAGGGTTGTTACAACTTTTACAAATTCCAGAATGGAAATGGGAACAAATTACAATGGATTTTGTCTGTGGTCTGCCCAAGGTGAAAAAAGGGTTTTGACACTATTTGGGTAATAGTAGATCGACTAACCAAGTCTTCACACTTTTTACCCGTTAAGATGACCTTCAAAATGGAAACAGTTTGTTGCCTTGTATATACAAGAAATAGTACGACTCCATGGGGTACCTATTACGATTACGTCAGATCGTGATCCTCAATTTTTATCACGATTATGGAAAGAGATACAAAGTTGTTTAGATATAAAGCTTCAATTTAGTACAACCTTTCATCCACAAACTGATGGACTAACAGAACGAACTATCCAAATTTTGGAGGACATGTTTTACGCTTGTGTTTTGGAGTTTCATCACAGTTGGGATCATTATTTTCCTTTAATTGAATTCTCTTATAATAATAGTTATCACATGTCAATCCAAATGCCTTCTTTTGAAGAGTTATACGGTCGAAAATGTCGATGCCCCTTACATTGGAATGAAGTAGGAGAAAATAAAATCGCAAACACCGAGATGGTTCAAGATATGGTGAAAGCAGTTGAAAAGATTAAGAGACGATTAAAGGCGGCTCAAGATTGACGACGTAGCTAAGCAGGCAAACGACGACGATCACTGGAGTTCGTAGTAGGATATAACATTTTTATCAAAATATCTCCTATCAAGGGTTTATTAAGATTTGGGAAAAAGGGAAATTTGTCACCAAGATACATTGGACCATTCGAAATCCTATAGCGTATTGGTAAAGTTGCCTACCGATTGAGGCCTGAACATATGAGAAAGATACATGATGTATTTCACGTGTCAACTCTTCGAAAATATATTCCAGATCCATCTCATAAGTTAGCAAAGACGCCAGTCGATATTCATCCTGATTTGACATGGGAGGAAAAACAAGTAAAAATATTGATGGGGGATACGAAGAGACTTCGTAAGAAGGAAATACCTGTAGTTCGTGTCTTATGGCAAGGTAATGCCATTGAAGAAGAAACTTGGGAAAGAGAGGACGAAATGAAAGCTCGGTACCCTGAACTCTTTGATTAAGGTAATTTCGAAAACGAAATTTTTTAAGAATGGAGAAATGTGACATCCTAAAACATTATCATGCTTTTTATTGTAATATACATTTCATGTAGCCTAGTAAAAGTCGTGTTAATGAAAATATCACTTTATGAAAAAGAATTTAATTAAGACTTTCGTTAAAAATAAATAAATAGCCATGTAAAGAAAATAGGAGGAATGAGAAGACTACCCTATAATTGCCACACTAAATACTAAAATAACAAATGACTTATCAGGGTAAAGTGTGGCAAGGAAATGATTAAGAAAAATTAATTATAGTTACAAATGGCATGCTAGGGTAAAGGGTGGCAAGGAAATGATTATGGAAAAATTAATTTTAGAGACAACTAATCTATTAAGTGGCAAAGTAATAATTATGGAGAATTAATTTTAGGAACAACTATTCTCTTAAGTGGCAAAGTAATAATTATGGAGAATTTATTTTAAGGACAACTAATCTATTATGTGGCCAAGTAATAATTATGAAGAATTAATTTTAGGGACAACTAATATACTATGTGGCCAAGTTATGATTATGGAAAATCTAGCAAATTATCATTTTAATCTCCAACCTCCACTATAAATAGAGATGTAGAGAGAAAGATTAATCATACCATAAAGTGAAAATTAGAAAAGAAAGCACTTAAGAAAGGAAGAAGTGAAGAAGATACCCCATCTACAAATCAATTATAAGATAGTAACATATTTTCTTACGTACTTGATTATATCATTTAGAAAGGTACAACAAGGCCGAGTTGTTTCTACTGAGTTGTTACAAAATTCCCCTACATCTGCTTTACTACTTTTTTACAAAAATTACTTTACATTCTACATGTTCTAAAAACTTTCTGAAAATAGATACAACATAGTGATGATATCAAAATAATCAATATCTTAGCGAGCTCCTAGAAAGTGGTGAAAGCCAGGAAACTCGTGATATGTCATCCAAGTGTGCACTTCTTTGACATACATCCAAAACTGGCCATCCTCCGACGCCACCCATCCGAGGTAAGGTCGATAACTTCATTGGTAAACACCTACAAATATTATCGTTACAACAATATGAATACATTGATTCAATGAGTAATTTGTACCATCAAATATCTTTTTTTTTTAATAAGAATTGTTGCATTTCTTTCAAAATTGAACACAATTTAGGCCCGATTATAGATCTTCAATTCTACCCATGCACGCCAATACAAAATGAGCTCATAGGTTCAAATTACACTAATTGGGTGCATAGGTTCAAATTGAGCTCATAAATCAAATTACACCAATTAGGTGCATAATCAATCATATCACAATCAAAGGGTAGAATTTTTCAATCTATAATCAACTCAAAAAAATGATTTCAATAGAACTAATTGTAATAAATATGATTGGGACAAAAATAGACATAACTTACTTGCCAATAATGAGCAATAAATGTGGTTGCAACACCACTTGGTAGAAACCATTTCATGAGGAAGAAAGTAGTTCAATAATGATACTTGTAATAAATATGCTATGAAAAAGTAGGTATAAATCATTTTCAAAATAAAGAGTACTTTGATAATGATGTTTGTATCAAATACTTTTGAAATATAAGTATAAACCACTCGCCTTTGATTTGTAGATGGGGTATCTTCTTCATTTCTTCCTTTCTTAAGTTCTTTCTTTTCTAATTTTCAATTTATGGTATGATTAATCTTTCTCTCTACATCTCTATTTATAGTGGAGATTGGAGATTAAAATAATAATTTGCTAGATTTTCCATAATCATAACTTGGCCACATAGTATATTAGTTGTCCCTAAAATTAATTCTTCATAATTATTACTTTGCCACATAATAGATTAGTTGTCCCTAAAATAAATTCTCCATAATTATTACTTTGCCACTTAATAGATTAATTGTCCCTAAAATTAAAATTTTCATAATCATTTTCTTGCCACCTTTTACCCTAGCATGCCATTTGTAACTATAATTAATTCTTTATAATCATTTCCTTGCCACACTATGCCATTTGTAACTATAATTAATTTTTCTTAATCATTTCTTTGCCACACTTTACCCTAATAAGTCATTTGTTATTTTAGTATTTAGTGTGGCAATTATAAGATAGTCTTCACATTCCTCCTATTTTCTTTACATGACTATTTATTTATTTATTTTTAACCAAAGACTTAATTAAATTCTTTTTCATAAAGTGATATTATTATTAACGCGACTTTTACTAGGCTACATGAAATTTATGTTACAATACAAAGCATGGTAAAGTTTTGGGATGTCACATCACGAACCAAAGTTCGTTGACTCAACAAGTTTTATACTTTGGCATGATAAACTTGGACATCTAGGAATTATAATGATGCATAGAATAATAAATAATTCACATGGACATCCTTTAAAGAACCAGAATATTCTTTTACATAATAATTATTCATGTGTAACTTGTTTTTAAGGCAATTTAGTAATTAGATTTTCAACTGCAAAGATCAATATTGAATCTCCAATTTTCTTGGAAAGAATTCATGGAGATATATGTGGACCAATACACCCACCATGTAGATCTCTTCTTTATTTTATGGTAATAATAGATTTTTTTGCTAGATTGCCCCATGTCTGCCTACTTTTCACTATGAATATAGTTTTTGTTAGACTACTTGCTCAAATCATAAAATTACAAGTTTTCATTTTTCGATTACTCAATCAAGACAATTCGTCATGATAATGTTAGTGAATTTAGATTGCAAGCATTCGATGATTATTATAAGTCAATTGAAATTGTTATTGAACATTCAGTTGCACATGTCTATACACAAAATAATTTAGTATAATTGTTTATTAAACGTCTACAATTTATTACTAGACCATTACTTATGAAAACAAAACTCACAGCTTATGTTTGGAGTAATGTCATATTACATGTTGCATTATTAATTTCTATAAGACTAACTGCTTGTTACCAACTTTTTACAACTTGCATTTAGTCATGAACATAATATTTTTCCCCTAAAATTTTTTTGTTGTACTGTCCAAGTCCCTGTTTTACCCCCACAATGTACTAAAATGTGTCATCAACAAAGATTTGGGATTTATGGAAATTTTAATTCACCATATATTATTAGGTATTTTGAACCTTTAATAAGTGATTTATTTACTGCGTGATTTGCAAATTGTCATTTTGTTGAAATGACTTTTCCAATTTTGGGAGGGATAAAACTATATTCTGAAACATAAGATAATTTTTTTAAAGATGAAATAACTCTATCTCACTTTGATCTCTGCAGCAATCAATGTGACCAAGAAGTTAAAAAATATTCATTTGCAAATGGTTGCAAATCAATTACTTGGTGTATTGGTAGACACGAGAAAAGACAAAGTCATATATACTAGCAGATAATATTTCAGTAAAAAATTGATGTCTATGAAGGACAATCTACTGTAGAAAATAAATCTCAAATACGCCAAAAGCGTGATCAGTCAGTTGGTTCAAAAGACTTTGTATCTCAAAAAAGAAAAGTAAAGGAGAAAAATTAACCAAATTTTTTTTAAAAAAAAAAGTAACACTAGAAAATATTGATTAATCAAATATTGAAAATATAGTTCCTAAAGAACCACAAGTGTCTGGAAGTAATGAGATTTCAATAAATTATACGTTATCTTATAAATTATGAAAACGAAATAATATTGTAATAGACAAGTCTTTAATGTGATTCTTAATATTATGTAAAATAAGGATTCCGAACCATAATCTGTTAAAGAATGTCAACATAGAAATGATTGGCTAAAATTGAAAGAAATCATATAAGTGGAATTAAATTCCTTGGGAAAACGAAAAGTGTTTGGACTTGTTATTCGAACACTTGAAAATATAATACTTGTAGAATACAAACGAGTTCTTATACAAAAGAGAAATAAAAATAATGAAATTACTGCATACAAAACTCGACTCGTACCATCACTTTTTTATTTTTAATTGCTCGATATGTGCCTTATAGATATAGTAACTATCTATTTATACGATTAACTCAACAGTGATATATGAAAATCCTCGAATGATACATGTTTGAGAACTACGTTCTCAATTAAATTGCAAAGATCATTATATAAATTGAAACAATTCGGACGTATGTAGTATAATCGTCGTAGTAAATATTTATTGAATGAGGGTTAAAAATGACAATGTCTGTGCATGTAATTTCGTAAAGAAAACAAATATTGAATTTGCAATTATGACAGTTTATGTTAATGATTTAAATTTAATTGGAACTCTTGAATAACTCAATAAAATTGCAGATTATTTGAAAAATGAATTTGAGATGAAGGATTTAATAATTTTTTTATTATATCTCGGGTTACAGATTGAACATTTTCTAGAAAGATAATTTGTTCATCAATCTACATATACAGAAAAAGTCTTAAAACGTTTTTATATGTATAATGCATATTCATTGTAATCACCTATATTTGTTCCATCACTTGTCGTGAAAAAGATTCATTTCGTTCACTTAAAAGTGAAGAAGCTGTTCTTAGTCCAAAATACCATATCTTAGTGTAATTAGAATATTAACCTATCCCGCAAACTGCACTCGACCTGACATAGTTTTTCCTGTAAATTTTCTTATAAGATATAACTCTACAACAACTCAAAGATATATGAATGATGTTAAACATATTTTTCGTTACTTAAAAGGTAATTTTGATTTGTGATTATTTTATTCTAAAAAATGGGATCTACTTTAGTGGAATATACAAATGCAAATTATCTCTCCGATCCACATAAAGTTAAATCACAAACAGGATATCTGTTTACACGTGGAGGAACAACTTTATCATGGAGATCTGTGAAACAATCTTGACTACAACTTCTTCAAAATATTCTGAAATTATTGTAATCTATGAAACAAGTCGAGAATATATATATATATATATATATATATATATATATATATATATAAATGGTTGAGGAATATGACTCATCATATTCAAGTATCATACGGATTGACTTTAACAAATGATTATCCAACAATTTTGTATAAAAATAATGTAGCTCGTATTGCACAACTCAAATGAAGTTATATCAAATATGACTGGACAAAGTATATTTCTTCAAAATTCTTTCATACACATGAGTTTTAGGAGAATGACAATATCGATGTCCATTTTTTGATTTATTTCATCTATTCCATGACCGGAACAGGCGGCGAGGATACACGTTACACCACGATTTTGAATCAGAAGAGAGATTTCAAGAAATGGCAGATCTATTCACTCTATCAATAACCGAGCCGGCTTAGAACCAATAGTTCATTATCTAATGGATCTTTCCGTTCTAATACTCTATCCGAGAGTTATCAGTATTTATCAAATCTTCAACAAATTCGCTCAAATGATGATGCGACTAATTTATTCACAAAACACAACCAACATCTACATTCAAAAAATTGGTTCACGAAATTAGAATGTGTTGACTCAAAGATTTTCAGTAATCAACATTAGGAGGAGTAGTTGTACTCTTTTTCCTTTACTTAGATTTTATCTCACTCAATTTTCCTAACAAAATTTTAATGAAACAATATTTATTTTTAATACTCCAAAATAACTATACTTGTTTTTCTTCTTTTGATTTTTTTTGTCCCATTGAATTTATAATAACAAGATTTTAATGAGAGAAATATTTTATAATATGTCATTTAAGAATGAGTGTTGAAAATTGTAAATTTATTAATAAATAATAATTATACTTATCCTAAAAATTATTACCATTATATTTTTAATTCTCTTCAATAAATATGAAATTTGATTCTCATTATCTTTCTCCTCCTTTCAGCCTTTTGTCTTTCTTTCTTTTTTTTTTTCATTTTCATAACCGTGCTAATATAATTAGCGAAAGTGCAAAAAGGATGTGTTTGACTTTCACTATCAGTAAAGTGGAAGAATATTAGGAAGATCAATAGTTACAATGGAATCAACGCCACCTCCACCGCCGCCACGGGCATCGTCGCCGGGAGTATCGGTACCTCAACTCAAAGACTGCATAGAAGAGCTTATCAAATTTACGCTCTTGTCCTCAATAAAAGGCAAACTCAACACCGGTCTCTCTAATGATTACTGCGTCAATCTCCTTAAAGATGATCTCTCAAATCCATTCCCCGCTCAAAATAACGAAAATCTTACCACTGGTAGTTATCCTCTCCTTCTAAGCATACTAGTTTTCACATGTACTTTGTGTTTTAAAGGTTGTACTTTTTTCTTTTAGATGAATTAGATGTTGATGTTTGTTTGTTCTCTATAATCTGACCAAGTGGACTTAGACACGATAATATTATTATTACCCATAGCTTAAACATTTCACTGTGAATTCTTGCGAAATGTTCTTTGATTTCACTCTGTTTCTGTAGTTTTTTTGTGTTAGTTGTATGATTATTATTTGAAGTCTCTATACATTGGTTTGCTATGCTTTTTTGTCTACACCTTGCTGTACTTTTGCAGATGACAACCCTCTGCTAGGGGTTAAATGGGCCAATAGCACATTTAGCGAGCCAGCTCGTGCTTGCGAATGGGGGCAAGCCCAGCACGAGCTGACTTGCTTCAGAAAACCTTGGCTGGACTTGCCTCATATAAAGAAGCAGATAATGCCGTGAATTCAATGAATAATTTCCCACACTTTTCATTGATAGAAATTTTATGTTATATACAGAGTGGTAGAGAGACTACTTTGGGAAACATGTAAACGGTAAGGCTAAAACTATGCTACTGTTACAATTTAGAATTAATGACAGAATATTTGGCACGATTTTAGGCTAGACATGACATGATTTTAGGCTAGACATGCTCAGTTTTATGCCCCTTATATGACCCTGCAAGATTGAGCTTCCATCGGCAAGACCAATCTTGTTACGTAGCAATTCCGTGCGTTGTTTTGACAATGGCTTCGTTAACAGATCAGCTAGTTGTTTTGACAATGTCTTACTTGGAGGCTTCCTTTTTGCACTAAGTCACGCACAAAATGAAGGTCGATTTGAATGTGTTTCGTGCGCGAATGATTGACAGGCTTGGAACTGAGGTGTGGCTCCGAGATTGTCACATAACATTTGGGGAGATTCTTTGACTGGAAATGCGAGTTCATTGAGAAGAGTGGACAACCACAGTCTCGGAAGCCGCATTAGCTAGTGCCCGATATTCAGCTTCTATTGTGCATCGTGCAGCTGCTCTTTGTTTATTTGAGCTCCAGGAAATGGGGTTAGATCCCAAAAAATTGATATATGCAGAGGTTGACGTTTGGTCATCCACATTTCCAGCCCAATCGGCATCGGAGTATGTCCTTAATACCAGAGTTCCAGCTTTGTGGATCTGAATACCATAAAAGATGGTTTGTTTTAAGTAGCGTAGGAGCCTTTTGGTTGCTGTCCAGTGATTTGTAGTCGGCTTGTGCATAAATTGAGAGAGTTTGTTGACTGCAAATGAGATATGTGGACGTGTCAAGGAAAGGTATTGAAGGCTGCCAATGATTCTACGAAACTCCGAGCTGTCCACAGCAGTAGTGCCATCAACCAATTGAAGGGATTGAGTTGTAGAGAGAGGTGTTGAGATATCTTTTGCACTACTCATACTTGTGTTGGCTAAGAGTTCACGAACATATTTATGTTGTGAGAGAAATAATCCTGCCCGAGTAGGAATTACTTCAATCCCCTAGAAAAAATGAAGAGAACCCATATCCTTGAGAGAAAACATGTCAACCAGTTGCTTAATAATGTTGGCCACAAGAGTTGAATTATTTCCGGTAATGACAAGATCATCAACATAAACCAGGAAATAACAAAGATTTGATCCTTGACTGTAAATGAAAAGAGAGGAGTCTGTCTTGGAAATATGAAAACCCAACTGAAGATTATCATTTTTGAGTGCTGTATGCCAAGCCCGTGGGGCTTGTTTAAGCTCATCGATAGCCTTCTTTAACTTGCAAACATGGTTAGGTTTGGACAAATCTTTGAACCCCAAGGGTTGCGCCATAAAAACAGTCTCAGTTAATTCACCATTTAGAAAGGCATTGTTGACATCCATTTGCCTTAAATCCCATCCATTCATGACTGCAATAGATAATACAGCTCTAATAGTTGCTGGTTTAACCACATGGCTAAAGTTTTCTTTGTAATCAACACCAGGACGTTGATTGTATCCCTTAGCAACTAGGCAGGCTTTGAATCTGTCCACTGACCCATCAACTTTCCTTTTGACTCGAAATATCCACTTATAGCCTACGAGTTTACAGTTTGAAGGTGGTAGAACTAGGTCCCAAGTCCCATGTTTCATTAGAGAAGTAAGCTCATTGGACATGGCCTCATGCCAGTGAGGTTGAGAAATGGCTTGGCTCACACTCGTTGGTTCTATGGTCTGGGGGAGAGGATGCTTGGACACGGTATGGATTTGTTTGGGTTTGAAAATTTGGTTCGTAGTCATGTTATGGGTGCGTTGGGGAAGATCATTTGTCTGGGTAGGATTTGTGGAGTTTGGATTTGGAAGATTATGATCTGATCCTGGGTGTGTATCAAGAGAAACATCATGAAGTGAAGAAACAGAGGGTCCGAAATTACTTGAGGAGGATGCAACAATGGCAGGGAAGCCTTCTGGAGGTAGCGATGATGCTGGTGCATCGGACAACGGTGATGAAGGCGTTGCAGGCTGCTGGGCACCGAAGAGGAGGGGAAATTGGTGAGGTTATCGAGTGTTTTGGGTTGGCACAGAGGACACGGGTTGAGGCGGGTTGCAGTGTTTTTTATTTTCATCAAACAACACGTGTCGTGAGATGAAGAATTTTTTTTGTTTGTGGTTCAAAACACTTGTAGGCATTTTGAGTTGGTGAATAACCAAGGAAAATGTAGGCTTTGGATTTAGGCTACATTTTATTTGAGTTATAGGGCCGTGTGAGGGGATAACAAATAATTTGGTGTTTGACCAAAAAGGACCTCAAAAGGTGATTTTTCCTGGAAGAGTGGCGTGGGTTGTTTGTTTATGAGGTAAGAGGCTATTTGAAAGGCATAGAGCCAGTACACGAAATCAAGATTTGCATCATGAAGAAGTGTAATGCCCGTTTCAACTAGATGACGGTGACGAAGTTTAGAGATACCATTTTGTTGTGGGGTATGTGGAGCAGTGGTATAGTGAGTTTTGCCATGAAGCGAGAGATAGGATTTTAAAGCGATAAACTCACCACCATTGTCGGAGAAAAGTACTTTGATCGATTTTTGAAAGCGGATTTCAACGAACTTTTTGAACTGTGGAAAAATATTAGAAACACCGGATTTAGTGACCATCGGGTAAAATCATATATATTTTATATAATGATCAACAAAAATAAGATAATATCGTGATCCATCAATTCCATTGAAACTTGCAGGACCCCACACATCCGTGTAAATAAATTGAAGTGACTCGTGACTTTGGAGACTAGTGACACGAAAGGGTTGATGTGCTTTATTAATAGAACATGAATTACATAATGAAGACAAATTTTTGTGTGATGAAATAGGAAGAGAGAAATTCTTAACAAGGTGATGGACAATTTTAAGAGAAGGATGTCCAAAACGCTTGTGCCATCCATAAACGGAAGTCCGTTCATGCACATTAGCAACCTTTTTAGATACCACCATTGATTCCGGGAAGTTGTAGATACCATTGTTACATGCTCCTTTTAGTAGGATCGCTCCCGTGATCTTGTCCTTCACAAGAAAATAAAAAGGGTGAAATTCAACGAGGACATTATTTTGTTTGGTGAGATGATGAACAAAAATTAAATTTTTGCAAAGGTTTGAAACACAAAGAGCATCACGCAATGTAAAAGTTCGGTGAGGAGAGTGTAAAGTTAAAGAACCAATGTGTGAGAATGCCAAACCTGAACCATCACCTAGAATTACTTCGTCAATTCCATCATATTCGGAATGAATAGAAAAATTGGAAAGATCACCCGTGATATTGATATTATGAGAAGCGGCCGAATCAAGTAGCCAATTTGTATCCTTTCAGGTAGAAGCTGTAGCATAATTGATAGAGACATTCTGTGACTGGAATTGAGGACATGACTTGGCAATGTGACCCATTTGGTCACAAATTTGGCATTTGGGTTGGTAACGCCGATTGGAATTATTGGGCTTGCCAGAGTTGTAGTAGGGGCAATGCCCATCACGCTGAAGTTTCGGTTTGGGCTAGAGCCTTGAGGCCCACGGGAAGTGGCATTTTGCTTGAAAAACCTCGATTGACTCCCCCTTGTGCAGACGGCTTTGTCTTCGTGTAGTTAGCGGAAGCAACCATTTGTTGCGTTGCTACTTCCAAGCGCCTTAGATATGCCTCGTGTCCAACCAGTAGGTCGTGCAACTCCTCAAATGCCAGTGATGATTCTCGGGCTCGAATAGGTGCTGCAATCTCCCGAAAATCTGGACCTAAGCCAACACATAAAGGGTTAGGTCATCATCCGAAATTGAATGATCAATAATGGCTATTTCATCAGCTAAGGTCTTCATAGCATGGAGATATTTTGTAATTGACTGATTTCCACGCTGGATTAAGGTGAGTTCCTCCTTTAACTGCATAGCAAGAGTTCTTGATCGGCTAGCATACAATTTTTTTAGCTTTTTCCAAACTTCATGAGAGGTCTTTGTCGTAGCAATGAGTGGTGTGATTGAAGGAGATGTGGAGGCTAAAATAGCACTCAGGATAAGTTTATCCTGTCGAACCCAGTAGGTCTTGCGCAGCTTATCAGCAGCGGTACCAACGGAAGAGGGAGTAAATTGTAACCAATAAGGAGTGCTTCAAATTGAGAGCGCCATTGAGGAAAGGTGGAGGGACTTAATTTTTCATTGATTTGGGCAGTGATGTTGAGAGCAATGAGGGGTTTACTTGCTGCGGAAGGAGGTTGGGTATTGAGGGTAAAGTTTGGGTTTTGATCGGAGGAGGAAGACATTGTGGTGACTTGGATCGGTGGCTCATTAGAGGTTGGCTGCTCTGATGCCATATAAAGAAGCAGATAATGGTGTGAATTCAATGAATAATTTCCCACACTTTTCATTGATAGAAATTCTATGTTATATACAGAGTGGTAGAGAGATTACTTTGGGAAACAGGTAAACGGTAAGGCTAAAACTATGCTACTGTTACAATTTAGAATTAATGACAGAATATTTGGCATGATTTTAGGCTAGACATGCTCTGTTTTATGCTTCCCTTCACAACTCACCTGGCCTAGTTATTTTATTTTATTTTTTTTGCTGAAAAACAACTGAAAATCGTGCTTTCACTTCTCGAAAATAATGAAGACGTGAATTTGTAGGAAACGGTGGAAGTAAAAAAAATTATTTTGTCAAAGAAATTATTAGTTGTAACTTTATCCAGCATGGGACCGGCTAAATAAGAGTTAAAATTTTACATGCTTGAATATTCTATATACAATTATTTTAAAAAACAAATGAAATGTCAATTTACAGTAATAAATCTAAAACTTAGCGTACCAAAAAATTATTGAAGATTATTGTTGTTGAAAATCTTTAGCAATTGCGCTAGCCATCTTGTCTTGTATTCTATTCGATAGTTTACATCCTATCAGTCGTTCAAGCATATTAGAACCTCAAATTTATCTTCTTTCAATCTACTTTTTTTTTTTTTTAGAAGAGCCTATCACCTGTATTAAATGCAACTCCCGATACTACAGCTCATATCGAAGGCGTTAGTAGATCACATGTCGTCAAATGTAGTGTCAGATATTATGTTTTATTTGTTTATCACCATCTGTGATGATCAAATTTATTTATTTCTTCTCAGTTTAGTACACTAAGAATATGGTATGAAAAATATTTATCCTCAACGAGAATTTCAGCTTATGTGGTACTAGTTCTAGGATAAAAATGAGAAGATAATGAAACTTATTGTAGTAGTTGTACTTAAATAGGTCCATACATCGTCATTAGTGAAATTGTAAAAGGTAGTGGTGGTAAGAAATTTAATAACTTAACAACCTTGTAAGCTAATATGAGGGTCCATAACTGCAGCAAGAGGGAATAACATGGATAAGCCCTCTAATATTTTCAAAATTTCATCCCATGTTGACAATAATGTTATAAAAATAAGAGCAGTATAGCAGACACCCGCGCACGCATTGATTGCATCAAAGAAAACCTTTAAAAATTTCATGATCTTAAAAGAAATTAACTAATCATTAGAATTTAAATCAGAATCAGAATCATATGAATGCCCACTGTTATAAAAATTAGTAATAACTGTATCATAACTAACATAAGATTGTAGCATGAGAAATGTAGAGTTCCACACGTTACATGTATTTGTTGTGAACATCCTTTCGGTAAGTTAGAATCTGCATACACTCACAAATGCTTGCTTGTGAGATTGATTGATAAAAATTAAAATGATAGCTTTTCTAATATTTGTCAACTGTGGTGTAATATTTTTAAGGTCATCTTGTACAATCAAATTAAAAATATGACAAACACAATCTAGGTGGAGTTGGTTAATCAATTTATCAATAACATTAGTGGTAACATTAACATTATCGAAAGTAAAACTACAGACTTTATCTTCGCAACAAAATTTTCTCTAAGTACGCCTATTAAAAATTGAAAATATTTCGTGTGTCGTGTAGAAATTCAATGACTTTAAATGTAATGATTTTTTATGAATGATCCTAATCTTATTAATGTAATGGGTTGTGGCGCAAATATATCCTTCATGGTTTTTCCAGGATCATAGATTGGAAGTAAATGAAACGATATCGCTATAATTTTTTAAATCGCCAAAATTTTGTACTTTTCTAATACCGATATAAATTTATTGCAATGTTATGAAGCATACCTCTACCAATAGATTTGTACCTTGGTTAAAGATGTTTATATCAATTTTGTTGAGTTCACACTTTTTAATATGGGTAGTGACAACTCAACACTGGTTATGAACATTACCTTGCCTTCTTGCATTATTTTTTGATTATAAATCCTATTTGCAAGAGTTGCTCCAGAAGGTCACTCTTGGATTAAACGAAATTGAAGTTGAGTCTGCCTACCGTCTACAACTCCAATATGAATAAGGCATTGTTGTAAGAATAATGCTACTTTGCCCAAGTTGAGTTACAAAATGGAGGTTGCCCAAATGATGTGGCAGCCCCCTATTGAAGGGGGCGGCTGGCCCACCAGCTGCGGGCCACTCGCACCCTCCAATAGGAGGCTGCCACATCATTTGGCAACTCTCTTTTTGTAAACCAACTTGGGCACTCTAGCATGGTTCTTGTTGTAATTACTGGGTAGTGCAAAGTTTTGGTTTTTAAGTGAAATCTTGTCTCTAGTAATCACAATATGCTTTCACAATTTTCTCTCTATTCTTAATTGTCTTTTTTTCTGGAGTGTTTTCAACATTTAGAAGTATGCTCATGAGCTTTTGCCTTCTTTCATCCCTTTGTAAAGACCGCTCTAAATCTTAATTAGGCTCAATGGTTATCATTTTGGTAGTACTAACATTTTTCAGATTTGGAACATCGCAGGCTCGAGAAAAATCATAGGTGGGAGTATAGAAACTACAGAAGAATTGATTACATCCTCATCGGGTTCATTTGAGCATCGCAGGCTTGAGAAAAATCATAGGTGGGAGTATAGAAACTACAGAAGAATTGATTAACATCCTCATCGGGTTCATAAATCTAGTGTAACATATAACGGATTTTTTAGAAAATTTCGTAGTTAGTGCTTCGGGGGCTATTCCTACTGCTACTGCAACTACAGGAATTACCTCCGCTACTTAACCGGAAGAGGAAGAACACATAATAAAAACTAACAACAAATAAAATAAATTAGTACAAAGAAAGTTGAAATTGAATCAATAATGGGAAACAAAGGAACAATTGTATAATAATTGCAAAATTATAATGCTAATTAGATGAGATTGTTATATTGGTGAGATTGTAAAGAATTCTGAAATGTGATGAAGTTGGTTTACTACTCGTCCTATTTATAGACCTTCAATTCAAAAATTAGAAATAAAAAAATTTGAACCTTTAAATTTTGAATTTGGCATCATGATATGATGGCACCCTATTGCAAACTGCACAGCCAGGCGAGCTAATAGGCTCTTCTAACCTCGGTTATGAGTCGAGATGGTGATTTGGCTCATGTACGAGTTGACGAGCTTGCGAGCCAACTGGTGTGAGCCGATGAACGGCTCGCACTAGGTTTTTGCTGTTTAACTCGCGCCCGCAGCTTGGCTCATTTGTGGGACAAGCCACTGTCCCGGCTTGCGCCACTTGACACACCTACCCTCTGCTACAACCCATCAGCATTAACTATTTTCAGGATATTTTGTACTTGGAATCTGTATTCTATTGTATACTGTATGGTACTACTCTATAGCATACTACCAGAAATTGTATTAAAACATTCTTTTGAATCCTAGATGCAAGAATCTATTAGAGCTGTTTCTGCATGCCTGGCTTATATCTTGTGCTAAAAGCTGATCCTTTCTTGGAGCCGCAGAAAAAATTTCCATTTTTGAACAGATCACATGAATACGATTAAAACTTTTATGTGTACATTTTTTTAGCTGTGCATTTGTCCAATGTTGTTTTGTTTGCCTCCTTGGATATCTGTACTGTTGATTTTGGTTAGTATTTAGATCTACTAACACATGCATATAAGCAAATTCCCAGATTTAGAGAACCGTACACAAGCATGTGACTTTAACTAATGAATCTATGAGACTTTCAAAAGTTGGATATGAACATTGAATCAATGGATGAACTTCTGAGAGAAGGAACCTGCTATTTACACACAAAAACTAGCTCATCCACTCTTCTACTTTTTCATGACAGCTTTCCTTTTAAATGATCAAATACGAATTAAGATATTTTCAAAGCATATGCTCGGCTCCCTCCATTTGTTGCTTCTTCATTTCTTAATTTTCATCAAATATCTACAGGCAGCGCTGAGCCCTTATCGCTAACTTGAGCCCATCATCAATATAACTTGAGAGAACTAAACCGGGGCAGGGCACTACGCACTTGTATCGTTTGTGCATAATCTATTTTCCAAATCCATATATTGCTTCTTTATGTCTTGGTTTTTATCAGAGCCATCAACATTCTTCAGGCTGCCCCCTGTCTGATACATATTCTAGAAGAGTTCGCTAACTTGAGAATACCTGTCGTCAATGTAACTTGATAAAACTATGTCAGCTATACCAGATATTTTGACTTTATATGAAATTCTGTGTTTGTGCACAATCCATTTCCCTTGAGGGAAACTGATTATTTGTCTTTTATTCTATACTTGAATTAAAAAAAATCCAATTATTATTGACGATTAATTTGGTGAAGTATCAAAAGAGGTGCGGCTACTGAAATTTTGTTTAGTCTCTTATTGAATTGTAGATAATTGCACTGGAAAATAAGACCCCTTCATCCTGGTCCCACATTATATGATAGAATTGATAGGAGAAACTAAGAAAGCTGTAACAATATTATTATTACCTATGAACTCTACCTTCGCGACAACAAATGATAAAGACTCCAAACCTATATGCTTGCCGCTTCAATAATATGAAGGAAACAGAAAAAGTTTGTTCCAACATTTTTTCTTATTATTAAATCAAGTTATTATTTAGTTCATTTCATGTCCACTTGTTGCAGAAGATTCTGAAGGAGTTCCATTGTATCCTTTATACAAACGCCTAGCATCTTCTCTTTACCAATCTATATCTTCTGGAGCCTTGTGCGTTGGACATAATGAAATTATACCGATACAAGAAGACCATTTGTTAAAGCAGGAAGTAGATGAGTGGAATAAGTTAATTGTGGAAAAGGGTCCGGTTTTATTGAGGGTAAGTTAAAACCCGGCTTCCCGTATTCCTGTTACTTATTCCGATATCATTGCAAAGAGCTTCTTGGTTTCACTCAGAGATGGAAGGTGCATTGTTGTAGTTGTTGACGAAGGTGGACTTTGAGCTTCACGTTCAGGAGCCATTCTTTTCCCAGCTCAATGGTATTATTTGCTTTTTTTTTAGTACTTTTATATCCACTTTACATTGTTGTTTAATCTAATTGATTTCCATTATCTTCGTAATTATCTTGATGGGTTTTTTGTATCTGGTTTAGGCTAATTTTTTCCCTGCTACTTGTAGATGGACTAAAAACAATTGAAGGAAGGTGTGCCGTTGGTCACTACAATCAGTATGTCTCATTTTCTTTTTTCGTGGCTGCGCATATATTCACCTTGATTATATACTTTGTGGTGTTTTCATATACATCTACCTTATACGACAGTTATCTGCTCCGCAACACTCCAAATGAAGCGCTTCACTTTGTTAGGAACATGTGCTGACCAAATAAATGACCAGCTCTCATTATTATTAGAGCTCCCAACATCCACAACCTTTTGATTTTTCATTTTTTTCGTTGAAAAAGGAATAAGTATGCAAGGTGTTAAGCTTTTTATCATCCAACTACATCCATGACAATAATTTTTATGTGGTTGAGTAATAAATAAGGCCTAGCTTCCCAGGTGGAAGGGTACTCCCTCGTAAGGTCTCCATAGGAGTGAGTTGGGGGACAAATAGCCCATTCATACATTTCTTTCTCGATGGGAATCATAGCCTACTTTCCTAGCAAAGGTTTTCTACTAAATGAAAAACTTCTGGATTGTTATAATGCTTTTGTTCTAACTTGTGACCAAACTGTGGTCAATAGTCTGGTGCATAAGTAGCAATTTATTCAGAACAATTGATAATTGAAAATTTGCTGAATGATTTTATTCTTCTACTTCAATCATATTATACAAGATACAATCTTATTTAAGATTGGACAACTAATTTTATTACTATGTTAATTTCTAGCTAAACAAGGAGTACAACTGATACAAAAATCTGTAAATTCTAACCAGAACAAATGCACAACTGTACACTTAATTATGAGAATCATTGTTCTGTTTTTTCCTGCTTGTGGGGGAAAGAAAATGGGAAGGGGCTTCAGTGATATTTTGCTTTTTTCCTTTCCTTATATTGGGGAAACTTTCTGGGATAGGAAATAACACAAACTGTACTCATGCTGAAAGAATTTGAGAGGCAAGTGCTATTCTGGTCTCTCTGGATTAGTAAATTCTTAAACTTGCCACTCTAAGCTGTCAACTGTTTAGTTTAAACAGTGACAGAGAAGGCATCTTTTCTTACTCCTTAATTATTCTAGGAAAGTACATGTTTGGCAAATTTGAGTTATCAAGTATATTATTATCTCATGTCAAGGAAATTACTATGTTTTGATGAAATATTAGACATTCCCTAGCAAAGCAGTACCTTCTATATATTTGAGCTTTCTTTACTTCTCCAGATAATCTAGAAGCTTGTTATTGACATGTCTATTTCATATGATATCTTATCTTGGGTGCTAGAATCAAATCAGGAGATATACTTCTCTTCAACAAATGCTTGATGCTTCAAGTTCAGGTGTTAATATGACTTATGCAGTTTGTATCAATTAATACCGAGTAGAGTTTCATATTAAACTTACTATCACTTGCAGGACGTCCACCGATATGCTTCATTTCATGAGATGTTGGAAGCAGAGAGCCTTGCAAAAGTTCTTCCAGGAGTAGAAAATATTGAAGAAGGTAGCTCTTTTATTTTCTCTAAATAGCTAGTGCTGCTCTAGAGACCATCGTTTTTGTGGGATTATTGATTTAAGCCTGCAAAAAATTGTTTTTTAATTGCAAATGATTATATAAACTACAAAACCAGAGATATTTACAGAATTGTACAGTATCTCCATAGACAACTGCTACTCAGAATTCATACTTTTCTACCAGCTTCATTTAGGATTATACCTTGTCTCGTATCTAAAACCATTATGTCTTCTTTTTTAGCAATGGACAACTGCCTCCCAATGACCAAATGATGATGATATTGATAAGACTTCGCTTGACTGCAATAGTGGTGGTATAGTTTTGTATTTTGAAATCACTATGTTGTATACCTATTTGATATAAATTTTGCTTAACGTTGTTTGTTGAATTTAAATTGAGTAAAAACTTGTGAAGAACATACAAAATATTGGAAGCTCGTTGAAAAAATTAATTATGATTAAGCTTATTCAATATACTTGACTGATTTATTGATTATGCTTAGCTGAGATCAATACTTGATTTCGGGCTTCATAACTCGTGCTTGTTACACTTCTGCATGCAATCAACTGAAGAAATTTTGTGCTTTTTAAGTATTAAATTAGAGTATTCTATGTAGTGGAGTCCAAGCCTTTATTATGATGTGTTCCTTTCATCACAGATGACTTCGCTTATCGCTGTCTTGCATTTTTATCTAAGTCGGAAAGTACACAACTCAAGCCCACCCACTTAAGAGAGCCTTTCTTTGAACCATTCACTGTGACCTATATAAAACTTTTGTGACCCAGTTTAATCTTTTATGTTGTTCTTTGAGAATCTACAACCTTAACTTTTTAAGCGCACCTCACTTCATGTTATTTTTAATTTTATAACTGACCTACCCATCAAACTTATTTTTCTCTGTTTCCTAGCTCGTGACCACTTCTGAAAGCCTCCAGATTATTATTATTATTATTGGATTTTATCTTCACGTGGTGTTGCCTTCACCATTTCTCAAATTGGAGTTCTATTTTCTGTTTCTTGTCCATCTTAATTTAAATTTCTCAATTAAACTGCACCTGGTTTGTGTATATGTTGTTTCTTGGCGATACTAGAGACATTAATCAAGCATTTAAATCCCAAAGAGCCCCCTCAACCCATTGTTCTCAAATCTTATAGGTAAACTGTTTTCTCATAATTATTGATCTTGTATTATTGTTTGAAGCCATAGACAGTCCCGAGAAAGCAATTTATTTACCTCATTGAAACTCCTTGATCCTTTTCGATCAGTAATTTTTTGCAACCTTAATTGAACTCCCATGAAATCTTTCTCCATAGCATCTGGTATCAGCATATATGCATCCTTTACGTCAGCATTACCCTGTCAAGGTCATCAACCATGCTAACAGGTAGCTTGTAAAACATTATATTTTCAACCTTTTATGACTTTAAATTAAGTCATACTTAATCCCCCACAATCCCTTCTCTCCTGCTGCCTTTTTCAAGTTGGATTATTCTCTATTACAGGAAAATGTTTCAACACTTATCTGATGTCAGAACGGATTACAATTAAAACCTTTTAAATGATTGAGTTACTGCGTATGCAGTTATTTTCAGCAATTTATCAATGGATGACCAACTAAATAACAAAATGATAGGGAGAGAAGAAAATTAATAGCATCATTTTAACAGGAATTCCTGTTCCTGATGTTAATTGTGATGGGTGTGGAACATTTTTTTAGGTGTGCAAATTTACAGGAATTTCTATTCAGAAGGAAAAGAAAGGTTGAATGGAGTTATTGCTATTTGTATTGAAAAACCAACTTCTCTGCTTCATGATTGCATGACCTCCATACTTTGGGTGAGTGTCCTTAGAGGCTTGCAAATCTCTTGTTTGGTCTTCATTTCTAGATTTCCATAATATGATTGGAGTATCATGCGTGGTTCATTCTACTGCTTTCCATTGTGACCATTTGGTGTCTTGTGACTCTGTGCAGTCCAGACTTTTAGAAGTCAAATTCTTTCCTAAAATTACTCATCTTTAGAATTCATAGAGTTACTGAATAAAAATGACTCAATCCAAACAAAATGTTTGGACCTTGATAGTGAATCGCATTTTGTCTTCCCAGTAATGATTGAACCTCGTAGTCTCCACATATTCCTAATTTTAATTTCCTAATACATTGCTGTCCAAGTAAAATTTAGAATATCAGCAGCTTACACAGCCTCTGTTTGAGCCCCATTTTCACCAAAAACTCATTTTTCTGAAAACTCATTTTCAACCGCACATTCTCCCGTAAAATAATTTTACTAGTAAACCCAAAACTTTTCATAACTATTTGAAATAATGTATTCTCTCAAACAGGGACATAATCTTTTCATAATTATTTGAAATAATGTATTGAAATGTGCCTTAGTCAAATTATGTCTAAGAATTAAGAATTTTTATTGGTATTGGAAATGTTGAACTATGTTAGGAATTTGTGCATAAAAATGTAAAATTTTCAGGTTATAAGTACTAAAATATAAGATGGGATAAGTATGACGTCATACCAGTATTGAGAGATTCGAATGATTTAACCAAGGTCTTTTTCGAAGTTGACCATCTTATAAATATAGTTAGTCTTAATCTACGTATCAATGAATGTATTTCTATATGCATCTTGTGGATTGTGGCAATATTTTATTTTTTCCCTTTATTTGTTGTACAAGGAAAAAGGATCAACCTTTTTGGTTTATTTATTTATTTATTTTTGTGTGTGTGTGTGTGTGTGGGGGGGGGGGGGGGGGATTATTGTGCACTACATTCTACTAGCAAGAACCATCCTTATTTCATTTGTGTCCTTGTCTGGTCTCTTGTATCAATATTCATGACATGAAGACGAGCAGAAATGCAAACCTAATGGCATTGTACCAGATGTATCACCTATTGAAGCATATTTTCCTATTTAATATGGGTCATATAATATATAACTCCAAAATTTCGCAATGTATAATTATTTTAGGTTGCTTACTATTTAATTTTACTTCGACGTTTTCATAGGGATTGAGTTATGCTGGAGTTCAAAGGCTTTTGGGCTTTTTCCAGACAATGGGAACAAGTACAGAATCACTTCCTCCACCACTGTCAGTGCTGCTCTCTTCGTTTTTGTTGCCACATAATCCGAATGTATGACAAGGACTAGTGATGTTTCCTTTTTATGTAATTTTACTTTAAATTCAATGGCATCCCCTTATTATCTTTTGCTTCTTCATTGATGTTCATTTTGGTTTTTTAGTCTGATATTTTCTCTCTGTTATATCCTTGCAATTTACCGTAAGATTCTTGGTGATGTCTTTTCTTTTTAAACTTCATCATCTTGGTCCTACTGCAATCCTTGAAGTGATATGACCTAAAAATCCTTACCCTGTCAATACATACTTGTGATTGCTAGCTATTTGGTGCATGTTTGTTTGATAAATGATTAAATTAAAATTTAAGTGATTATAAGTTGTGGGTCTTACCGAATGTGTGGATAATAAGTGGGTAGTAGTTATATGATGGGCGATATGATTTGTTCCGATTATCATTACAATCAAGTTTCAGATCGCTTGATCACAGTCCAAACTATATTCAAAATAAAACAGAATAACTTCAGTATTTCCATTTAGAGGGAGTGAAGTGAATGTCCTCTCCTGTTTTCCAGTCTCTGGACGGCACTCGGTTCTTGAGCATGTTGGGGGGTTAGGTGGATGTTGGTAGTTGAAAGAGCTGCTCCTCTGCTTATTCCCATATCCAACTTGGATCTCCAAAAAAGTAATAGAGGCCGTATAGACTATAGATTATGTATTTGGGTTTATATCATGATTGGCTTTGTTGGTTTGTTTCATATTGTGATTCAACTTACTGTCTATATGGTCACTGGTGGATGTCACTACAATAATATGTAGTTCTGCTTATGCATGGTTTCTCTCTTGACTCGAGGTTAAAGGCTCAACCTTGACTGATGGAGCGAGGGCCTTAGCAAAGCATGTCAGTAGAAGCAGCAGTGGATATTGGGGCTCCCTATGTGGAAGGGGTCAGTTCACTATGATTTGGCTCTTTTAGATTAAAACTCGTACGTGCATGTAAAAAATATGAGTAATTAAATGCTATAGTTGCCTGATCTGTTCAGAAGAACACTAATTTGTTGCAAGGAAAAATTTCATACTAATCATTCTCTCTTCAAGTAGAGACTAGATTGGAGGCTTTATTGACTTATGCTTCACAAGTTGAGGCAAATGCCTTCAGGATTATGTTTGCCTGAGCAACTGTCTGTCAAAAGAAAAATAATAATAAAATTTTGCATGTTAATGATAGAGACTACAGGCAAGGAACTTGGGTCTCTAAGCAAGTTGAGAAGCTTGTATTTCTGACTTGAAAGATCATGTAAAGTGGCATTGTTAATTGTAATGCATTAATCAAGAAAAAGTTCACTTTTAGTTCACAATAGTTTGAACAGTCCTACTAGATGCTGAAGGAAAAGAGAGACCAATATATACATGTCATAAGGTAATTAAAATGACTTGGAAGTTTGATCAGTGGAAACTTCGCCAAAAATATAGCTGAGTGAAGTATAAAATTGAGTAAATTTGAGTGCAAAGATGTTGAGATACAAATGTAGCCATCTCCTTATTAGCATAAAGTGAACAGAGATAATTGTTATGTTAAGAGTGACGAGGGATCCAACAATTAGTTGCTCATTTTTTGTTCAAGTTCTGAGGTTAAGCTATTCTGTTGATTGTTCGTAGAACATCAATGTGTTATCTACTGGACCTACATCATTTTTGTTCGTTCAGGTTATGATACAGACTTCAACTCAGTAGTACTAGTCATTTACAGATATGTCATGGATAAAAAGTTTCTTGACTATCTTCATTTCCATGTCCAGATTCTGAAAAAAATAGGGTTGCTATGGACACCATTAGTTGCCTACTAACTCGTTGTAGCTGGCTAAATATGCATACTGTTCCACCACATGGCGTCGTGTTTGAGATAAGGATCAAGGATGGTTATGGTGCACGATGGTCTGCAGATGGAACTAAGGTATGTCTGTAAAGGTCTTTAATTTGTCTTAATGAAGATAAAGACTTGGGTAATTCACATTGAAACAGTCAGTAGAAGCTGAATGATATTATGTGATTTGCAGTTCATAGGATTTCTCGAGCCATACATGGAGGATGGTCACTCAAAGGGCTGGAAGCATTAATTGACTTCGGTTGGTGTTCATTGCTTCCTTTAAGAGTTCTCTGCATTTTGTGTAAAAAAATTCATTCTGTATACTATGAAGTATTAATCTATAATCAAAAGACTCCATTGTTGTTAGATTATTGATTTGTTCAAAAGAAGTATAAGTTCCTGTTTGGTTTAGCTAAATAAATAAAAAATAAAAATCTAAGTTAAAGTCATCAATTAATTTTAATCACACATTTCATAGAACTTATAACTTTTATTCACTTTTCAATTATACATTTTTCAAAATTTGATCGATATCTGCTAAAAACATGGTTTTTAGCAAAATTAAATAGAGGCTTAATTTTTCTCTCGAGGAGGTGTAAAGAGGTCCAACTTAATCTGGATAAGGTCTCGTACTGCGAACATCATCCTTCGCTCAGCACGACCAACAATTTTGTGTCGACTGTTTTAGTCTAATTTGTTTTCTCAACTCAATTATGGAGTTTGAGTGCTAGTTGACATTCGAATGAAAATAATTACGATTAGATTGTTACCAACCAAAAAAAAAAAAATTAAATTTTTTTTTTTGAAAACTACAATTATCAACGTACATAGCCTAGAGAAGCTTGAGGTGATCTTCATAATGTTGAATTATACGTATCATGATTCAAGTGGAAGCATTCATTCAGCTAAATTATCACTCGTCATTGTACAGATCATAGTGAAAATAACGTAAAAATGATGTCAATTATATTAAATGGTGGTCAAGTGTTAAATCATCATTGTATATTTACAATGAAAATAACGTAAAATTGATCTCCGTTTTTAGATATTGTATCGATAATATCATTGGCTGAGGGGCGGGGGTGCAATTTTTTGACTTTTTTTTTAAAAAAAATTGAGAGATGGATTAGACAAGAAATTGAGATAAACTTACCAACATAAACAGAGGACTTAGGATTTTCAACCATTAGTAGAAAAAAAAAATATTTCTGGTTCTTGAGACTTCAATTTGATGATTTGCAAGTGCTCTATATGGTATTTATAGTGTTTACTTTTTCCTAAGGTGGGGAATTGGAAAGTTTATAATCACTACCGACTTTGACTTTGATTGACTGTCTAAGAAAAGCAGATTTAGAAATAAACATGATTTGGTCGAGAGTGATTGATGATGTTAATGATTTTATTTAATAAGGTATGAGAACTTGAAATAAACGCTTGTAATAAGATATGATTATGTTAAATTAAAAATTAGTACTCAAAAAGTACTTTCTTTTATACGTTTATTGATTTTTTAGTTAATAAGGTATCAAAAAAAAATTCAAATGGCTCCTCCCCTGGATAATATAATTACCTTTTATCGTATATATTTAAAACTCTTTCATCTTATCTTAACAAACATTGATGTCTACTTTCTTAATTATAATGCATGTTCATTCTGAAAATTAAAGTATGTCGATTTAAAGTGAGTGTCCCAAATGGATTCTATATATATTATTAAAGTTGGAAGGCCTGCTTTAACTTTTCCGTGCAACACGATGCTAAGAAACACAAGAAGACATCTAAGATGTATTGCAAGACTTGAGTAATAATAATAATAAATATACTATAGAGAGAGAGAGAGAGAGAGAGAGAGAGAGAGAGAGAGAGAGAGAGAGAGAGATAATTGTTCAATGATTGGGAAGGAAACACAAACTTTGTACTTGTCTTCTTGTGTATTTCCTAGTGTGGAATAACTTGTATTCATCTACATCTTGTGGAAATAACTAAAAAAAAAAATTTACTCTCGAAGTCAATTATAAGAAATTTTTATCGCGAAATCTACTGAATTAATTGCTAATATAGTGCTAATGGATCGAAAAAATGAAAGAAATTAAACTAGACATGTGTTAAGTTTCCATAAGGTTGTGGCTATTTATCCCATAAAAAATAAAAATAAAAATAAAAAAAAATCCATAAGTATTTGCTCTTATTACTAGATTGTCGTGTCTTGTATATGTAAGTACAAATAATCTAACTATATTGTTCTGTCCTATATAAGTACAAGAATGTAGTAGTTCAAGAAAATATATCTAGTCTACGAGAATATCCTTGGAAACCTAGAAATAGGTGCATTAAGAAATTTATTTATAAGTTTATACTATATGTAAATAGAGTAATGCTATGCATACAGAAAATGTTCGTACAGACAGATTACAGGACAGACACAGTGGAAGGGGGTGGGTCATTTTTTGGTATTATTTTATTCCACATGGAACCCACTTCATGTGAGACTTCTGTATAACTTCGGGCAAAACAATTATGTTCATCTATAATTTTTCATGTAAATAAATGTTTTAGTAGTCAATGTTCAAATAAGTAAAAATAAGTTTTAACTTAATGTGGTGATAAGTTACTGTTTTTACTAATTCTAATAGAAATATCATTTATCTATAAGTTTTATCCATAACCTCTCAAATTCTTTGTGTGGACATACCAAATAATTCTTCAAAATAAGCAAGAAATTTAGGAAATGTTGAGAGTATTCATAGCAAGTTATAAAATTAGAGAATGGTAGATAGAAGTTAACAAGAAATAAGAGATACATACATATAAAAATGATCTACTAAGCAAGGATATTAACTATTGTTACCAAACTAAACTTTAAAATCATGTGTTAGCCTTAAATTCTAAATAAATTTGTTAACTAATCTTCACGTCATCACTGCAAAATCTTAAAATGGGGATGAATAAATATGCCTCATCGGATGAATTGTCATCAATTTTTAACCAATTATTTTTAAACTTTTCTGTCGTGGCATGATTAGGTGGCATATTTACCTCAAAACGTAAGATACATCATAATGCTGTTAATTTATAACTGGGTTATGCTACATATGCATAGGGGAGTACATAAGGGTGTCCATAATAGACACCCGGCACCCCCCCCCCCCATTAGAGGGGCACCTGCTGTGGGGGGCCATCGGCAACGCTACGCCGAACACCCTTATGTACATGTAGAATAATCATTTATAACTACTATATACGAATGTTAATGTTAGCATTGAGACTATAACATTGAGACTAACAGTGATGGAATTGAAATTCAATAATCATATATGGCATGATGATACAAGCAGCCATTAATTAATTGAAAAATATTCCATTATATAAAATTAATTTGTAGTCGGAAGGCCATCATTACATAAACTAATAAAAAAAAAATATATATATATATATATATATATATATATATATATATTATAATATATACCTTGATGATTAAAAACTTTTTATTAGCCACCATTAGTTAATTGAAAAATATTCCATTATATAAAATTAATTTGAAGTTGGAAGGCCATCATTTCATAAACTAATAATAAAAATTAATATAATATATACCTTGATGATTAGAGATATTTATATAATTTTTAGTAAAAGACTGCAACGACGTAAGGAATTTGACCTATTTGTTGACGTTGTTTCTCCAAAAATAGATATATTATAATTAGTTAAATTAGTTAATAAGTTGCAAATTATAGATTTTGAATTAACTTTATCTAAATGGGATACTTGTTTTAAATGTATTTTATGCATAGATATATTCAAACTCAATAAAATTTGACATTTACCTTTTGTCTTCTTTATGAGAACTTGTTAGATATTTGTTCGAACTATTAAAGAAATAATTTTTATTATTTTTATCCTTACAACCTTTATCGTGCAGACCTAATTTATTCTTTTCTGTTAAAATATAATCAACGAAAAGTTTGGAACTCTGTACGATTACTTATTCTTCTATCATATTAAACGATCGATTTTTTCCTCCTAAAATTTCAAGCAACTTAGAGAATAAATTTGTTCGTTTATTTTATTTTTTTTTTCCCTCGAGAGTGCCAATACGAATTTACATCATTAATTTGTCATAGCACCAACATGGTGTGGGCACTGTGTGGAGAACAGTAGATTGCTGTTAATTGGATAATTACACATGTTGATTTTTCTCTTTAATAAACTCAAAAAATTAATACATAATTAAACCTCATTGACGAGGACCTCAATTATAAAATCTAATCAAACTGGCCTTCTAATTCCTAAGTTCTTATTTAGGTTTTTTCTCATATTTGATGGATAGAACTAATTCTATCAGTTCAAAAGAAGCTGCCTTCTTACATGTTACCAACCCTCAAAACAATGGTATTCACCTAGAAATGCAAGGTACCAATTGTAGGCAGCCTCAAGACAGTAACATAACTGGACTCCGGTCACCGGATTCTGGGGAGAATTCAGATGGGAAGTGGGCATCAAGGTTGCTTATAGAGTGTGCCACAGCCATGTCTGAGAAGGACTCTACAAAGATCCATCACCTCTTATGGATGTTGAATGAACTTGCATCTCCATATGGAGATTGTGATCAGAAGCTGGCTTTTTATTTCTTGCAAGCCCTCTTCTGTAAGGCCACGGATTCCGGCCAACGATGTTACAAAACCCTAATTTCAGTAGCAGAAAAGAGCCACTCTTTTGATTCTGTCAGGAAATTGATACTGAAATTTCAAGAAGTGAGTCCTTGGACAACTTTTGGCCATGTTGCATCAAATGGGGCTATATTGGAAGCCTTAGAAGGTGAGAAAAAACTTCATATAATTGATATCAGCAACACTTTGTGTACTCAATGGCCAACAATGTTGGAAGCCTTGGCCACAAGGAACGACGAAACGCCCCATCTAAAGCTTACTGTGGTTGTCACAACGTGCATCGTGGAATCCGTAATGAAGGAGGTAACTCCAAGGATGGAGAAGTTTGCAAGGTTAATGGGGGTGCCCTTTGAGTTTAGGGTAATGAATGGCCTAAATTTCTTGGGAGAGTTAACAAAGGACAGCCTAGGTGTTCAAGAAGATGAAGCTATTGCAGTGAATTGCATTGGAGCACTGAAAAGAGTTGATGTGGAAGAAAGAAGGGCTTTCATTCAAATGATCCAAAGTCTTAGGCCTAAAGTTGTGACTGTTGTGGAAGAAGAGGCTGATTTCTCAAGCTCAAGAAATGATTTTGTCAAATGCTTTGAAGAATGCCTTAGATTCTACACAATCTATTTTGATATGCTAGAGGAAAGCTTTGCACCTACAAGTAATGAGAGGTTGATGCTAGAGAGAGAGTGTTCAAGAAGCATAGTCAGTGTATTGGCTTGTGCTGATGATGAAGTTGATCATGGAGGAGACAGTGAGAGAAGAGAGAGAGGAAGCCAGTGGTCAGTGAAGCTCCGGGAGGCTTTCGTCCCAGTCGGATACAGCGATGATGTTGTCGATGATGTTAATGCACTTCTAAAGAGATACCGGACCGGATGGTCGCTTGTGCTACCTGCAGGAGCAGATGATGTAGGAATATACTTGACATGGAAAGAGGAACCTGTGGTATGGGCATCAGTATGGAAACCCTAATACTAGACATCAAGCATTTCCGGTTCTACTTGAACTTTGTAGTTCGCCCCAACATTCCTCACTTATCATGATTTATAGATTTCTCGGTCGAGCTATTCTCAAATTCGATACAATGCCATATCGTTATAATTGAAGCTATAATTATATAGTAGTTGAGCTTTCCTAGAGTTTTCCTTGTGTTTTTCTTCTTCTGAATGATCAGCATGCTTGATTTCTTTCCTTTGAAGTCCGTTATTTCTTCATACTTTTATGCTTGGGAGTTTGTGTTTCTTTTTCTTTTGCTTTTTACTATTCTTCTTGTTTGAAAGTGTTTGCACTTGTGTTACAAATCTTATATGCATAAACTTCTCTTTGCTGCATCCATTAACATGAGTTTTTTTATTGGGCATTCAAAGTGGAAATCACGGTAGATTTCCATTAATCCCACTTTTACTTTTTCTTCTGCACAATACATTATTTCACCCTTTAAGAGGTACAAAATGTCATGATGAAAATATCATACTGAATCCAATTTTTTGACCATACTTGCCTAAAAATATAGGTAATTAATTGATGGAATTTTCGAAATTTTGGCTGTCAATGGAGTCGAAATTCTGAGGGAGTGGAATTTATGTCGAATTGTTCATCATATAGTTCTTCGAACCACATTTTATAAATGAACCCCTAAACCCCGAATCAAAAGTGGAAACATAGCATCTAGAGTTGCATTAGTGGAGGATAAAGGTGTCTACAGGCAAGAGAACATGGCATTTGAATAATAATCAACAAAAACAGAAAATTGACAGCACTATATACAATTTGAGTGAAGTAAGAATCCTAGTAAGATGCTGTTGGAAATTTTACAGTATCGATTCATATTTGAAAATCTGGATACACTTCAGAAAATAGTCATAAGGAGACATCTATCTGATGGTATGGTATATACAGCAAGAGAAATTAATCTCAATAAAATAGTGTCTATGTATGCTAGCTCTAGCTGATCTTTACGTTCAATTAATTTTTCTTTTTAGAGTATTATTTCAAATAATTTTGTGTTATACGTATACATATGATACTAAAATTCACACCTGATAATACTATTTATAAAGTATTTGGAATGAAAAACTCGAATTCCATTGTCGAAAAACCTTCAAATGAATTAAAAGACTGCTAACGAACTTAATCGGCGACATTCCTTGTTTTTTATGCAGCTACGTTTAAGAACTATATGCATCTTATATTCTTGTATAATGGATCAAATTTGGGTTAAAACACTTTTTATTGGTAAAGTAATTACCAAAATTAGAGTCAATAAAGTTATCGTGGAGCTTTTTTTGTTAAGGGATAAAATTCTACATCGAATAAAGATGAACACATAGACCAATTTATAAAGGTTTGGGCTACTCTTCTTAATAAAATTGACATTTTAAGATGGACACTCAAGTCTTAATATGATATCGAAACTCATTAAACTCCAACAAGCAATTCGATTCAATTAAGACTAAAAAAAATGAATATACGAATTTCAAGATTGGTCTGCTCAAAACGAGCCTCCATCTTGCGCCCACATCGAATAAAGACGAAAACATAGACCAACTTATAAAGTCTTGGGTTACTCTTCTTAACAATATTGACATTTTAAGAGGAAACCCCAAATCTTAACGTTTTTGGGTGATATTGCAGTAATATTGAGCTAGATAATTAATTTCTAAACTCTTCTATATAATGCTTTATTTATGATAATTAAAAGATAAATAGTTGATCTCGATTTCATGATGGTTGCTAGGCATAGCAAAAAATCTTCTACGATGGACATGAAATCTCTTCAAAAGTATGTAAAAAAATAATTAAAGTAACATAAATTCCTAATCCTAGTTGACATGACATGACATAATCTTGCAAATAATTGCTAGGGATATATTTATACAATTATAAGGGATGGATATATATGACAAATGAAACATACATATACAGTTTATAAGAGGTAGAAAGAATTATATAAGAAAAAAACACAATAGTTGTTGGCACAAAAAATTAGGGTCCCATGAAGGTTTGAGCATAAGTTGGTGGCAAGCAGAGGTACAGCATGTAGATCCCATACTTGCCTTTTGTCCATTGATGATTTGAATGGCATATTTGCCTTTGATCTCCCTGTTAAGCACCAACATAAGAAAGTGGGAAAACACTTTTTTAGATTGAGATAACTTAGACAAGACTAGCTAGTGTCAAGTTAGATGTTCTCTCTCTATCTCTAAACATTTAGAAATGTTAATCGAGTTGTGCTGTTAAGCCGAAATGATTAACGAGTCGAGTTGTATTGATATTAGCTTTAAAAAATTCGCAACTCCAGTTGGGGATTTTATTTTTATTTTGTTTTTTAGCAAGTTGCTTCTTCTTGTACATGGATTTTGACGAAAGGTCGCCTCAAAGCTGGTTTGGCCATCGAAAAGTACAATTCAACGTTCATCTCTACACATATCAACGCATATAGGTAAGCTAAGTTGATTGGTTAATATTGTGAAGATCCTGGCTAGACCACTAATCTTGGTAAGAGGGTTGAACTTATATTAATGGTGATACCGGCAGAATTTACAGGCGTACAAATCATGAATTTCAACATTTATCCTTGTGTTACTTTCTTGTGCTTAATTTGGAATGTCATGTAATTAGAACATTTAAAGATCAAATATCCACAAGTCACTAAATTCTTTGTCCTTGAACTTGTTTCTTGTTTTTAAGTGGGTTTTTTTACTCAATTTCAAGTGAGTCATTGCTCTTCATTTATTATAATAATATTAAGGTCCCGTTTGGTAGCCATTTTCCTCCATAAAAATGAAAAATATGATTGTCATCCATCACATCCAGTCACCATTTTTTACTTTCTATTTCTTGTGTGGAGCCTATAACGACTATATTTTTCATTCTCATTTTACAAAGAATTAGAATCAAACGGAGCCTAAGTTAGTGTATATTGCTTTTCTCAAACGAATCACTCTGTCTAAGAAAATTTAGCATGTCGTGCTTGAAATGATGGCCTGTAAGAATGGCCCTTTTAGTACAATGGCCTACAAATTTGGTCCATCCTTTTGGCATAATGACCAAGACCACCTATCAACAAGCCCATTATGCTCCTTTTTGGTGCAATGATTTAGACTAACTATTATAAAAGCCGATATCCATGTACAAGGGTGCACGTTTATAAATTTCGTAATTTTCATGCATGATACATATTTCATTCAAAAGGTGTAGCAGTTAAATATCAGTTAATTCAGATTTTCAGTTGAATCAAACAGGGCTAAGTATCATATAAGCATGATAATTGTTGGAAAATCTTAACCGATACGCTTGGACAGCGAAGATGAGGAAGAAGACAAAAAGAACGGGCTTGAATCGCGAATAAACATTGTCGTAAAAGCTTTAGTTGCTCACACTCGTTGAATTTGTGATGCTTTAGGAACTACAAACAAATAGTTTTAGCGGATTTTTTCAAACCTCGAACTGAATTGTAAAAGCACAAATGAAATCCGGAAAAGGGAACAAAGAATCTTTAGGGAAAAAAAAAATTCTGAATTTAGCTTTTAGAAATTGATATTCTTTGATTCGAGAACTTGAGATATTTTTGTTGTGATTTCTCATCAATTTAAAGTGATTAATCATAAAATTAAAAATAAAATAAAATAAATAAATAAAAAAACACGAAAGGGCACAACCCATGGATGAAGAGGCACCTTTTTCTGCAAAGAATGAAAGATTCCCGTCACGAAAAAGAGGGGCTGAGAGACCCCTTCTTTTCTGTTTTCTTTGTCCGAATTCCGCGTAGCTTTAAGCTTTGAATCCGTTATTTCTTTTGACAATATCGACAACATCAAACACGTAAACACTCTAGTTCTACTTGTTAAACACAAATCTTACTTAGCGCATTAAAGGTCATGCACTTATCCGTTTTCATGATTTTCTCTAAAATAACTCCGACTTTCATTTGAAGCAACACCACTTCTAAGTCCATATAGGTGAAGTTCTTGCAATGTATTTGTTACATTTACAACACTTGAACCAAGTGCCAAACTTTAGTACTTGCTACAAACCATCCACGTATTGAAGAACTTGTTGTTACCCTTTGAACTCATTAATTACTCATTCGTAATGATAGATAGGATAGTCGTCATTGGTAGATTTTTATTTAAGGAGTTTTCAACTGCATCCTACTCGATGTCTATCTTCCCAACTAACTAGTAAGAGGCTTTGTAAAAGGATCAGTCAAATTCTCACTTGACCTTGTATATGTAAAAGAAATTACTCTATCTTTGATGATTTTTCTTACATAATCGTATCTTAAACTCATATGTCTAGATTTCCCATTCTAACCTCACTATTGGTTCAAGCTAACGTAACTTGACTATCACATAATATCAAGATAGAAGACTCATTCTTCAAATCCAACGAAACTTCAAATAGAAGATCTAGATACCACTTAGCTTCTTTTCATGTTTATGCTAATGCAACAAACTCGAATTCTATTATCAAGCGTATAATAAAAGTTTGTTTCTTAGACCTTCAAAAAATTGTACATCCTTCAAAAGTAAACACCCAACTTGATATTGACTTACTTTTTGCCCATACTTAGCCCCCGTTTGGTTTCCATTTTTTCACCATAAAAATAAAAAATATGATTATTATCCATAACATCCAGCCACCATATTTGACTTTGCATTTCTTGTGTGGGGTTCATAACGGCTATATTTTTCATTCTCATTTTACAAAAAAATGTGTATCAAACGGAGCCTTAATATCTAACTAGTGTTGGTATATCCTTAGTTTTCTTAATTTTATCATGTTACGCTAGATTTTATTGTGTTAGGTGAACGATGAACTATGTAATGTGATATTTTAATTTCTAATTTTATATATTTGATGTTAAAATACGTTTTTGGATTGATGAATGATTTATATACATTAATTTAAGTCTACAATTATTATGCATGTGATTGTATAATTTGTAGTAGTTTATTTTATCTATTTGAAAGAGGAGAAATAGATTCGGCAAGGTATAAATCATCGTAGGGTCTGATAGGGGATAGAAATATACCGCTATACTTTACATGAATCTCTAAGTGTTCATAGATATTCATGCATTTTTATATATTGGCTCCCGTTATAGAAATATAGTCGGTGTCGTATACAAAAATAGGTCAAGCTTAATCGAAAGATAGTCTTGAATAAAATAAGAATATTGATTCGTCATAATCTAAACGTGTTATCAAATTGTAGAATTAGAGTTGAAATAGATCGTTGTATAGGGATTCGCAAACCTAGTACGTCTTTTATTTTATTATTATCTCAATTTTGCATTTAGTTATATCATTACACGTAGTGAACTTTGCATGTTGTTCGATAATTCATTCTCTTTTGCATAAGTATATTACTAGTTTTATTGTAATTTAGTTACAAAAACTCAAACAACGTTTTTAGTTTCGGTTAAGGTTGAATTAAGTACGGTCAACTTGTTAAATATTTGTGGGAACGATACTTGGACTTAAAAATCTACTTTATTACTTGAAACGAATCGTATACTTACTTTACTATAAATCGAACACATTTTCGCGTGTCAAGTTCAGTGATGAGTTGATTGATTTTTAAAGTTCAGTGACCTTATGGAAGTATGGTGTAAAGTTCAGTGACTATTTGAGCAATTCACTCCATAATATGGCATTATCTAAAGTTGTACCTGACGAGATTTTACACCATAAAATCATCTATCATAAATCTACATCTAAATTCATAGTGAATTCTCGTTCAATGTAAAGTATCATACAATCAACAAGAAAAAAATTTATCTATTTTGTTGCAAAAAGTAATTAAAATAAGAAAATCTCATCATTAGTGTTCAAGATGATGAATTGAAGGACCACACAATACCAACTAAAAAAATTATGCACGTGTAGAGAAAAAATTTGAAAACAGAAACATGTGAATGTACAACAAAAATGTTAATTATACATTCTCAGTTATGTAGCACTATAAAATTAAAATTAAAAATTAACACATGAAATTAAATTATTATGGACATATTTGAGCCCCATTTTATTGTAAAAATGTATTTTGAAATGGTAAATTGATGAATAATGTGTGATTAAAAAATCGGTAGGCTGCACTATTAAGTGCATAGCCAAAGGAAAATACAATCAGAAGTTTTAAGATCTGCAATAATCATCCACATATCTGTAAATGTGAACATTGAATTAAGTTAAAAGATAAGGCCATAATTCCAAATGGAAAAGTTAAACATTAATAAAAAAAAAATTGAATTATAAAAATTTATGCTTATATAATCAAAAAAATTCTACTTCTAGGATGATGTCCATGAGAACGAGATTACAGACTACATTGAGTTCGTTACTATGACCTTGCATCGAAATACACTTGAGAGAAAGAAGAGAATTTGTACAAGGCTTTTCAATATTTTGACGAGAACGATGGTGAGTATTTCTTTTAAGTGCCATTTCAAGTTGAGGCAAATTCCCTTTAATTTGTTCACATAATCATTTTTTGGGACAAAAATAACAAGACAAAAAAATATACTATATAAAAAATTATTACAATCATATAGAATTTAAAGCTCACAAAAATCCCCCACTATTATCAGAAAAACAATATCCAACCAGTGATGGAGCAAGCACCAGACAAGTTGGCACGACTGCTCGTGCTAGCTCTATTGGAATTTACAGGGTGGGAGGGAAGGCACTGGGCAATCACCATCGTTGCAGGCAGCAGAAAGACTGGACCTTAAGAATAAAGGGAGAGCGAGGAAGAGGAGTGTTGGATTTGGGCCAAAAATTCATTTTGCTTTGAGCTTCTTTTTTTTTTTTTTTTTGGTTGAATAGGCCCATTAATATTATCCATTTATCATATAAGCCATATGCCAAAACTGACTGCAAATTTGCAAACATACACAGAAGACTTCAAAACCTGTTCTCTCTAGACTGCGCAGCCTGATTCGATGTCGAATGAGTTGGAGTTGTGACTTGCTTACTACCGACTGCCATTGAGTCATCGATGTTGACTTGCACCACTGCCTGTCGCCGTTGTGAGCCTTTCTTTTTCTTTTTTTGTTTTTGTTATTTGTTTCATCATTACGAATTTAGAACAAGTTAGAACAGACGAATTTTGCCACCCTCCGCCGCTCCAATTTTCACTTTCCCCTCTTATGGTTTCACTAGTGGCACTTTCCTCCTATTATGATTTTTGATTTTGGGATGAAAAATACACATAATGAAAGATGGATTTAGAACAAGGAAAACAGAGTGATTCTGTTTTTTGCAATAACATCATTCCTAGTTAAGTGAATTATTTTCAGAAAATTTTAATCCATTTGTAAGTTGATAACTTCTATGAGAATACTAGCATATTAAAGATTTTTTATTTTTTTTTTATCACTTTTATGGTTGAAATATTTTGAGGGTCATTAACTTCACATTTGTTTATATAGCAATCCATAAGTTCACTTGAATACATGCTAAGCCAATAATACTACTAAAACCTAGTTCAGAACATTTATAAATATTATTAATTTATGGTTAAAATTAATATTTAATTTTTACTGAATTTATAAATTTTTACCCAAGTATAATATAAAATTGTTTTTGGATCATAAATTTGCTAATTTTACTCAATTTCGTGAAGATGCAAACTGCATAGGCTTAAGTGTAATACCCCACAAAAGTGAAAGGCAACACTGGAAAAGAAAAAGGTTCGAAAGGTTTTATAAGCTACCACTATTCCAAAAATTAGGGTTTTCAAGCTGCGGAGCTCTTCATCAAATCAAACCACTCCTCAAGTCTCGTCCCCAAAATGGTACTGCACCTTTCAATGTTTTTATATGTGTTTCTCCTTTATATGCGAATCTGTGGTTTAGTTATATACGACGAAGAACTGCAATTCTTTTGCGCTGTTTTTTACATAATTTCTTTACGACATCCAGGATTGCTTTCTGGGTTTTCGATAACGTAATATGGGCTAAGATTTTTATTCGTCTATTTGGATGTTTTTGTTTGTGATTTGAGGCTATAGTATTTTCTATGTGATTGTTAATATAATGATTTAAAATCTTGGGAACATGGTAATTTTTAGAAGCATGGTGCGAAAGAAATTTTTGGGTGTAGGATATGGACGTGACTTCTTTTTTTTTTCAATGTGTGAAGTTTATTTAGGTAGAAAGAATGTTCTAGGAGTTGGCATATGAATGAATTGTTATTCATTTATGTTTTCCATAACTGTATGAGCTGAGATTTGTAATTTATAAACTCTAGAGATTAATAGGGTAGTAAAAGGAGCATAAAATCCACGATGAAAAATGTTTAATTTCAAGAATTTTATATCATGTAGGAGCATAAACTTTTGATTTCTGTTATCTTAAGAATATGATTAGTAAGTGTAGCTGTAGCATACATTAAGGAGCAAATGTAGTTAATTTTCTGGTTTAATCATTTTTACTGCAGAACTTTTGTTATGTCTACTGTGCTTTAAAATGATTTTCTTCGTTTTCACTTCTCATCCCTTTGTTCTAGTTCCAAACCAAATCATATCATTTCTATCCTACCAATATGAGTTATCATTATGCAAAATCTGGATGGTTAACTGTAATATTTCTCAGAGTAGTCTGCTTACTTTTAATTGTTTTTATTTGGTATTACGACTCACATTCCTAGCCATGGAAGAGGAGTTTCTGCTCTGAATTCAATTTCAATAATTTAATAGATACATCCTTTTTTCAATTTGAAAGCATCTCATCTAAATGGGTTCTATGTAGTAGAAGCCTATTTTTCATAGGATTCCATAACATTGTAAAATTTTTATTGCCAATGTTTTTTATTTTCATTTATCTTTGTCATAGTGGTGGCTGCTGTCTCTGCTCTGTTGCAGAAAATCGAGGATAAAATGTTGTGATGACTGTCCTATAATTTGTTGCCATTGTTACTCATTTTTTGTTCTGTCTTTGTGCTGCTCAGCCAAAGCAGATTCATGAGATCAAGGACTTCCTTCTTACAGCTAGAAGGAAGGATGCACGTTCTGTGAAGATCAAGAAGAGCAAAGATGTGGTGAAGTTCAAAGTTCGTTGCTCAAAGTACCTCTACACCCTTTCTGTCTTTGATCTCGAGAAAGCTGACAAATTGAAGCAATCCCTTCCTCCAGGTTCTTACTTCTGATCTAAATATGTTGTACTTGGATGCTAAGTTAAATGATATTATAGTACTTGCAATAGTAAACAAAAGCTACTTGTTCATCCCTTTTGTGATTCAAACAGTGCACCTTGTGGCTCTCAATGGCTCAAATGTGCGTGACAGTGTGAGGCTGCTCTTTGGTTCCAACGTTAGGCTGTTCATCTTTAGTTAGAATTATCGGTAGAGGGATTAGTTTGAAATTGAATTTCCTCAAATAACTAAGATTGTCCAGATATTTGACTGCTGAAAAAGAGCTGATCAAGGCAAGTGATAACCCTTTGATATTGCATGTATTGATTTATACTAAAAAAAGGGTGGTTAGGAGTAGATAGATTATTTACTTCTTAATAGATGCCACTTACGGATATCTTCTGTCATTTTTTTTTAAAAGCTAGAAATCCATCGAGACACCAAGTGTAAATATCAGTTGCTGAAGATATAATATTTCCAATTATTTGCGTCAATAGTTTTACTTGGAAGTACCTTTCAAATTCTAAAAGAATTAGCTTAATATGTGAATTAACTTTGAAATTGGCTATCATGTCATGGATATGGGTTGTTGACTGTAATAATTCCTTCTAAACAATTTCATTTGTAGGTTTGAGTGTGCAAGACCTGTGAGCTGGAGTTTGCCCTCGTCTGAGAATAGTGTCGGAGATAATATATTTGGCGATATGTTTTTAAATTTGTTGAACTTGAAAGACTTTCTTATGAATGGATTTTAGTTAAATTATTTTCAATTGATAGGAATTGTGCAAATTTAACTGGCTGTGTTGGTTTGATACATGCTTTTGGCACTTCTTATTGTACATTGTTTAGCTAATTTTCTTTATGCTTGCTTCTCTATATAGAATTTACTCGTTTTGGGTTCTTTGGTGTGTGACTAGATGATTAGTACTGGTATATAAATCTGTCTGTCATTTTCACCAATTCTTGTTACTACCAATCAGAAATAAATGAAAATAACTAAATGCTAAAAAATAATAGAGAAAAAAAAAAATTGATCTCTTCTTCCTACCCCAACGGTCCTCCCCCATCACTATTTTCTCCTTGCTCATAATCCAATTCATTTTACGTGGGTGGACGCGTTGGAGCTGAAAATTCTATTTATCAAAAGATTGGGCATGCAAGAACAGAAAAATACTTTGATCAGCTCAAAAGATTTTTTAGTTTAAAGCAATGTTTTAAAAAACCGGACAAGTCATCGACCCGGAAAGGAGAAAGGGTCAAGGGTCAAAAGGTCGAACCGGTGACTTCTATATAATAATAAATAATAATAATATATATATATATATATATATATATATACACATTTATAAATATTTTTCGATCAAATCACAAAAGAAGAAATTATTAATAGATTTCAATTATGGTTGTCTCAGTTTGAAGAATAAGGAAGAAGAAAAGGAAAATTTGAATAACTCTCAAATATGAAACTGTAAATGAATTTATTTCCAAACAAAAAGCCCAATTAATAGATAAACACATTTCCACGTGTATACCCATCATCCCCAAAACTCAAAAATATCAGATTATCAACACCTTCAGCCCTATTATTCTCCATTATCCACACCATACGGTACAAACTACAAACCCCACAGATTACAGAATATGAAACAAAAAATCTTATTCATACTTGAATTTTGCAATTTCAAAGGAAAATATAAACCGGTATGAAAAAAATTGAAATACACTGACAAAATCAAAGAGTAAAATAAAACATGATAACAGATAACAATAAAGCTCAAACCTTCGAAATCAATTGAAAAGAACACGACCAGAAGAGAAGGAGAAGAGAAAAGCGTTTGGGCTATGGAATTTGGAAGGTTTTGAAATTGAAAAGGGTATGGGTTTTCAGTTTTGTTTTGGCCTTTGGGGTCTTGGATGTTTGGGGAGTTTTATATTTTCTAACCCTTAAACCATTGCCGGGTTGCGAGTTGTGAAAAAATCGGCCGGTTCTACGGTTTTTTAAAAGGGTTTCCATTTGAGGGTTTAGGAGTCTAACCGGACTGGTTCCCGGTTTTTCCGGTTGAACCGGCCGGTCCGGTCCGAGTTTTTAAAACATTGGTTTAAAGCTTAGCAAGGTCGAGTTTGATCAGAGGAGAGGATCTTTCTCTTCATGGCCGGCTTACTCAATCCATTCTCCAGAGGTTAAAAAGCTCGAAAAGTAAAGGGGGGGTTAAAGTTGCAAAATGGTGTACCAAAGAAATTGTATGCAATCACTCTATGGGGCTGCATTTCCCCTATCTACTTATATAGGTCTCCAAAGAAGGTCGATGGTGATTAATTGTTTTGAAATTCTACAAGAAGAAAACATTTGACACTTCAATTAAACAACATGGAAAAAATAAAATAGAAATAAACTATCAGACAACTAATATGAAAATTCATAAATTGACCCACAATAACGAGCCAAATTGTGATCTTTATAAAGCAAAGTCCTAACTAACAATGGATAGTATGCAATCTAGAGTTTCTTTGGCTTCGCTTAAAAGACTAAGGACTTGTTTGACATGTGGCATGACTTTTAAAAAGTCAAAATGAACTTTTAAGATACAAAAATTGTTTTTGGACTCGTTTGGTTAATTTTTATTAAAGTTCTTCTGATAGTTAGAAGAGCTTTAAAATAAAATAAAAAAAGGTCAAGTGTGGTTTCCTCTAAAAATACTATCGGAATAGGAAATAGTTTTAAAAATTAGTTTTCGAACAAAAATTAAGGTAGTTTCTTCCAAAAGCTCTTTTACAATAAGTAGCAAAAGTAAAAATCATGTCAAACGGGTCCTAAAAATAGTAGCTTCTTCTTTCTTTCTATTTTCAACAGCATACTTTCTGTGTTCTAAAATAATAATAATAATAATAAATTCTTTTGACTAGATGAAAGCCAATGGCAATTAAAGAATAAGTGGGAAAAGTTAACAAAGTTAGTGTCTTGATCAAATTACCTTTCGACAAATCAAACAAGTGGATTGCACACGACTATTTGACAGAGCAAATAAATGAAATGAGACGATCGAGATGACTTGCGCAAGTAATGGTCGAGCTCAAGATCTAAATGTCAAAAGTAAAAAGATAGGGAATATTGCACAATAAAAGCAAATGATAGGACTTTTGTACCAAATACTTTTATGAAACGTGCAAATGGATACTCGACCTTCAAATTTTAGGCACGTTATCCTCATGCACGTGATTTTGAAATCCCATCCAAAAGGACTTCTGTTACTGCAAATATGAAATGCTGAGTATGGTACTATCAAGAAGATTGAAGATCCATTTACAATTTTCACAAAATTTAGAACCTCTATTACAATTTTCATCTAATTATGTCCCGATTCGTGGGTGGTAGCTTCGTGAAGAAAGGAAAATGCTATTTGTACACTTTCTAGTGTACCAAATGATTTAAGATCCATCTCACATGGAGGAGGGTCACACGAATATTTTATTGTGTGTGGACCCCTCTCCTTGTGAATTTTCATCTAATGTATTGTGTGATGTATTATGTACGTGTAGCACTTCCGGTGAAGAAATGTTGTGTGGGAAGCGAGTATTACCTCCAACCGACATATTTATGGCTTGGTGAACCCACCCACTTATCTCTTTCTTTTTTCCCTTGCACAAGTCTAACATCATGGTAAGGTTGGCAAATATGTTGAGCCATTCAGGGTTCGGCTCGACTTGTCCTAACTCGATTTACGAATGACTAGAGCTCATTTTGAGACGAACAATGTAGTGATCCGGACATTTTTTTTCTTTACGAACCGGCTCATTTTGATCCTTCTTTTTTTTTTTATAATTTCTTAAAAAAATAGTGGGCGCACGAACCATTCGGCTCGCCTCATAAGGCCCGCGAGCCAAAGGGCTAAATCGCGCATAGTTTGTGAATGCAAACTCGAGCTCAGGTGTCTAAGAGCCGAGTCAAGTCAACTCGACTCAACTCATCTCATTACCACTCCTATTTCATAAGTAGAAATTTATAACTTTTTTGTACACTGAACTTAAATTGTGATAAAAATGATCGATTATCATATTTAATCTTATGTACAAAATATACCATTAAAATATCGATTCAGCGTTTTACACGAAACATTTCTACAAAAGTCAAGATTCACCAAAATTAATGCTCTATGCAAGAGATGATCTGAATTACTTAACTAAGACAAATTATATGACGTATTTGGTATATCAAAATGGAGAGTTTAAAAAAAAAAAAAAAAAGGTACTTGAAATGTTTATTCATTGTCGTCTTTAATTTTATACAATTAAGCTCCTGTTTGATAGCCATTTTTTTGAAAATATATTTTTTTCTCTTTTCTTTTCAACCATATTATTCAATAAAATAATATTACACGTAAATTCAAAAAATTTCCTTAATTTTTAACCACACATTCTCCATCAATCAACTATTCAAAATTACATTTTCTCCCCAAAAATAACTACAAAACAGGGGCTAATTGTATCAAACATGTTCGTAGTAGTAAACAACCTTGACATATGCTAATTAAGTATTGACTAAGACATGCCTAGTCAAACTTGGAGACATATAATTATTTTTTAAACATGGGTGTGATTAGTTGTTAATCCAATAAGTGCATGTGCTCAAGTGATCAAGAAGCAAATGCCAGCACATTACTTTTTCTTTTTGTAAAAAATATTATAAATTATAATATAATATTTCACAAAGCAAATCGAGGGAGCTTTTTCCTTTTCCAGGGAAAAATGAATTGACCAAATTGCCCTTCACATCCACTAACTATTTAAATTCACAAAAAAAAAAAAGGATCAAGAAAACAAATGTGATTTTAACTTGGGATGGGTAAAAGTTATCGTACTCTTACGTAAAGAACATATTTGACACACGATATTATACTAATTATTATTATATATTAATTTTCAGTAAACAAAAATTCATTTTGCTCGGCAAGGACAATTTTGTCATTTGCTACCCAACACCAAAATTGTTTAAAAACATTTTTTTGTTTGTTTGGGTTGTGGGGGGTGGAGCAAACTTTTAGTTCCACGTCTTTTCGCCATTTATTATTATTACAAGTTTCACGTAATTAATCAAATTAATTATATCTTTTCGACTCAACATAGATCATCACAAGTTTCTCAATCGTCCACAAAGTGTATTATAAATGGCATTTACAAAATAAACAAGATGTAAATGTATAATAGTAGACACACAAGCTCATCTTGATCCGATGGAAGAACCAAGCTCTCCTCGTGCACACAAAGGCTCAATTTGACCCTTTGACTTGTGGGCATCATGAGTATCCAAGCCGTCCATGAGTTACTCATTTTTTTTAAAGAATTAATAAAACGAGCTAAAAAACAAGCCGGCCCACGAGTTCAAAATGAGCCCAAGTCGCTCATGAGTTGAGCCAGGACGAGTCAAGCCTACAAGGAACTCTACTAGTTTGATACCCTTATTAAAAATATAAAAGTAGCTACGAAGACGGAAAAGAGCAAAACCCTACATGTGAAAAAAATATATATATTCAAATATTCTTTAATAAAGTATCCTAAATACAAGTTCTTGGTTAACTAATATTGGCCCTTTTTCCTTGAAAAGTTAATTGAGTGTGGGTTAAGCTAATCCATGTACTTAATCCAAATTTATAACAATAATAATTGTTACAACCACCTGCAATACATTTAATCAATCATTTGAATAAGAACTTTGTCCTTTCTTTTATGATATGGGAACAATAAGTGGGCCAATTAGGAGGGGCAGATATATCATTAGGTAATGAATCCTCATTAATTATTATTCTTTTAAAAGTTATAAAATATTCACTATCTATCTTCTCTCCCCTTTCTCTTTTATTTTCTTACTTTATGTATTTTATTTTTCAAAAAGAATGTGTAATACCCATGTAAAATTTACGAACATCTCCGATGAATATTTCATCACATGCGAGACTAACCTTTTTTTCTTTTCGAATGAAGGTTCCACTCAATAGCTAGCTAAACTAGTAGGAGCTTTATTTGAAGTTCTATTTAAAATTGTGAAGCGGAATAGAACATCCTGACACTAGCTTTAACATCAAGAGCTGAACAACACGTTTGTCCAATTCGAATATTCAAGATTTTCTCTATAAAATCGTTGAGTTTAGTATAATTTTATAGATTGCATTTTTGCCAATTTCTTCAATCACCATCATTGGAAGTGTAACTTCTTTTTTAATCTCAACATGCATGTTGTTGATCACTGAATTTAAATTTTTCCATAATTGTAACAAAATACACTATTTTTCTTCAAGAAAATCAATTTGATAATGAAGAGACAAATAGAATACTAAAATGGCTCAACTGAATTATAAGTTATTAATAGTGTGTTCATGAAGCAATAAGTTATAATTAATTAAATAATTGTGTTTTTGAAAAGTCAGCTGTATCATAACTGCAATAGATGCTCAAATCTTCAATTTTGACTTTTACTTTTTCAAATATCTCATAGGATACTTTGCGCATTGATTCTTAAATGTTATGAAAGAGACATAAGAACCTTAAAATAGTATGATATCGATATATTGTACCATAAAAAATGTGTTATTTTAATTTACTATTGTCCAATTATTTATTTGTTGTACATCCAATAGCTATTGTTATTGTTATTGTTATTGTTATTGTTATTGTTATTATTATTGTTATTGTTATTGTTCGACGATCAATGTATATATTTAGGATGGTTTATTGAGTCACTGTTTGGTAGTCATTTTGGGGAGAAAATACATTTTTGAATAGTTGATTGATGGAGAATATGTGGTTAAAAATTACGGAAAAATTTTGGTTTTGCATGTAATATTATTTTATTAAAGAATGTGTGGTTGAAAAGAAGAGAGAGAAAAATGTATTTTGAGAAAAATGACTATCAAACAGGGACTGAATCTGATTGCTACAAATTCTAATGAGGACTATTCGATCGTGAACTTACGAAAAAACGTTGCCGCCAAAATAATTAATTTTACTGTTTGATCTGTTAAAATTATGATAAAATAATATTATTTATTGCATTTTATAGAGCAACCAAGCTGTCCAAATAAAAATAATTTTCAATTTATTTCTAGATAAAAAAATCAAATAGATTATAAATACATACAAAAAATGGGCTTGAGAGTAGAGCTATTAGTCTCTAACTTATAATAATATTTATTCTATCAAGAAAGTATGAAAATTCTTATTGTTGTTTCAAGAATCAAATGAATAAAAAAAATATCAACTCTTTCTATTATTTTTAGTAAAATGAGATGAGAATAATGAACCGATGGGAGAAAAATGATTTATTAACACATCACATTGTGCTTTGTTCAGATATTCAATTTTTAGTTTCGTGTTCAGCAACATGAATATGCTTACTTTGCTTTATGCACTCCAACTTAACAAAAGTCTCATTAAATGAAATCCTTCAAAGACAAACTATTAAATGGTCTTTAAATAGATATAGCGGATTAGCAATGAAGTCAATCCAAGAATAATAAAGAATTTATATAGCCGATCTCTAATTCATTGTAAGTTTTACAAAATTAAGTGAAAGTGAAAAATTTTATTCGTACTATTGAGAGTCCCAAAACACTCATTTAAATTATCTTAAAATAAAATAAATACCGTTCTGAAAGAACATTATAAATAATTTATTTGAAATACGTCAGATATCCTCTACTAATAAAAGTAAAAACAAGAAAATACGCCCCTCATGGGGTGGTCGAGTAGGTGAGCGCGGAGACCTTTGGTCACGAGTTCGATTCCTCATGCCAACACTTTCTCGATCGAGTTTGTCACACGAGACTTGCCAGTGCGGTTGACATGACTAACGTAATTTGTAGACTATTGCGTTAGCTCGAGAACTTACCCGTTCCAGGATAAATTTGATTAATCTATTTGGGCATATAGTGTTGCAACTTCAGTAAGTGGTCCTTGGTCAACAAAATTTTTGAACCAAATGTTTGATAAACAGAATATGAGAGGTCCCATGCAAAGAACCCTAATAAATGCTGTTTTGGAGTATTCAATTTTAGAGGCTGAGGCTGTCAATTTTCTATGTTCACTGTAACGGACAGTGTCATTCTTTGCACATGTGGTAGGGATGTCAAGTCGGAGTCGCTCGATGCTAAAGATGAGACATAAGGCGAGCTGTGCTAATTTTTTCAGTGCAAGTCACTTCAATTCAGCAGCTCACACCAACTTATCCGGTAGCCAAAAAATATTTTTTAAAAAAAAGTGTGAACCCAAGACTCGCCTCACCTAGGGTGAGTGAAGTTGAGGTTTTTGAAGAGCTTCAGCTCGTGCTCAGTTCGACTCACCTAACGCCCCTACATTCATGTACACCTAGTCACCATCCAATTTCAGATATGATATACTAATGAGTAGGTGATGGATGGGAAATTGAACTTCATCAATGTAAGAGTTGAGACTGAAATCTACCTCAATGTATTGATTAAAAATTTAGTGCAAGGAGAGAGTTGTAGCTCTAGTAATAAGCGATGAGAGAACGAAATTTTGTTGAAAGTCTAAATTTAAAAATTCTACTCGCGTTACATAACGTGTTAAATAAAATATATTTATATATATGTAGGTTTGGCCCCTGAAGTATGGGTTTATTGCAAATCACCCCCTTCTACATAGGACTACTATGACATGAATAGGACTATAGGTTGCATATCTAAAGATGTAGGAAAATGACATTGTCATTTAATAATAATGGGTGAGAATGATAGTCTTGTCTCATAAGGGAATAAAATCTAAAATATTAGTTTTCACCACAAAATGAAAAGATTGTATTCAAATCGAAGTACCACAAACAAGAACAATGCTAGAAATAAAGGGGAATTTAAATAAATTATTCACATGATTTCACATGACACAGATTTATTGATAGACACAAAAAAATCATTGTCTGCAAATTAAGTGTTGTTGTGAAAAAATTCATGTACTCGGGGAATTTTCCCATGACAATTCTTTGACATAATTTTGAATTAACATTTAAAATATATATAAAATTAAGAATATATTGGGCTCACTTTAGGAGACTACAATTAATATTATGCCAAACATCAAGGGCCAAAGTGAACATATTTAGCCCCGGTTAGGTTTTGATAATAATTAGGAATTTTTTAGTCGATTTTTTTGATAAAAAAAATTGATAAAAATTGTGCATTTTAAAATTAATTATTAATTTTGATTTTTAACAATTTTCTTTTTTTGTTAAATCAGATAGAAGCTGAATATATAAACATAAAATAAAAAGTATCCATCTTACAAAAACAATTAAAACAGAACACATTATTAGTTTGTATAATCCTCTCTTACAAGATTCTCATTCTCATACATATGCCTCCCCTCTCACTCTTCTGCCTCTTCTATTAGGAATAATTACTTGCGTGATCTATTAATACATTATTTAATTTCGAAATTGAGCTTTTTTGCTATAAAATAATTTCATATAGAATTTTAATAGCTAATTGTAAATATATTTGAATAGACGATCCCGTAGTGAAAAATGAATTTAGAACATGCATTTTTTTAAATTTTTTTTTTATGACGGAGAATCCACAGTCGATATTCTTTGGGTGTGCAATGGGTAAATCAACGAGTTAAAGCAATAACCCGCATGGAATGTGCATTTGTTGTAATGTTGCTAAATCGACTAATCTAGAAACTACTCTTCTACCAACTTTTACTTACAACTATTACCTTGACATTGAAGAAAAGAAAATTTCGACTGGATATCTTATTTTATAATTTTGAAGGAAAAAAAAAAAAGGAAAGGTGCGAAACGCAATTATGGGGCCAGCTCCATTTTTCTCTGTACTATCTGCAATCAATTATATATCTGTTTCCAGAAAAATAATCTGCTAATTGTATCCATTTCAGGAGCCTTCCATGTTGACGGACCCAATTTTCGGATACTTGTTTATTTATTTATTTCATTTTTCTCCTTCCCCACTGACTTGTAACTTGGCTAACAGCCTAATAATTCCCATAAAAAAGTTCCCTTTTTCTTCATCGGACTCTCGGAGTTTAGCTTAGCAATCAATGCTTACAGAGTACTTTCCCTTTGGTTTTTCTTCAGCTGTACCCATCAATTATTTCCTCATGTTTTTTTAATTGTTATTATTTATTTTGGATCTTACAAGAGAGAATTTATGCATTTTGGGTCCTGCCTCTCGTGGATTCTTGGGTTCAATCTTCAAGCTTTCATTTCAGATTCTTGAATATTGAATTCTTTTCTGTTTTGGGCAATGCCCTTTTGGTAATAAAACTATAGTGGGTCAGTTTTCACTTGAGTTGTTTATCTCAATTCGTAAACAATCATTTACAGCCCAAGAAATTGACGTTTCGATCTTTTCCCTTCGCTTTTCTGTGATTTACATTAATACATAATTAATGACTCTTTGCAAGATTTGTTAGTTCCTGATAGAAAATCTTGAAATTTTGCATCTGGGGTTTTCTCAAAGTGATGCATAAAGAATCACAAAAGAATGGCAAGTTTGGTTCCTGGGGTTCTTTTAAAGCTACTTCAGCACATGAATACAGATGTGAAGGTTGCTGGGGAGCACAGATCATCTCTATTGCAAGTGGTTAGCATTGTTCCTGCACTAGCAGGGGGTGAACTCTTTCCAAATAAAGGGTTTTACCTAAAGGTATCAGATTCCTCTCATGCTACTTATGTATCTCTTCCTGATGAACATGATGATCTAATTTTTAGTGATAAAATCCAATTGGGTCACTTTATACATGTTGAGAGGCTAGAGTCTGCCTCACCTGTACCTATTCTTAGAGGGGTTAGGCTCGTTCCGGGTCGACACCCCTGCATTGGAACTCCTGAAGATATAGTTGCAACTCATTCTCTAGGATTCCTTAATAGCAATGGTAATTCATCTTTGGGGTCGAAATTGATTCACAAAGCCAAGTCACCTTCAAAGTTGTTGAACAATACTGAGGCAAAAGATGTTAAATTTGAGCTTTTGAAATTGAATAGTAGTGCTAAAGAAGATAAAGCCGATAAGAAGACGCCTGGATTGACTCGATCCAAGTCTCAGTTATCAAAGCTATCTATAACTTCGGATGGGAAGAAGGAATCTGTAGGAAAGTTGAATTCTTCAAGTTCAAGGTCTATACCCTCGTCGCCAACGAGCTGTTATTCATTGCCTACTTCTTTTGAGAAGTTTGCAAATGGGATTAAACAGCAAGGGAAGATCAAGGGACTCGAAAGGTTGGAAAAGGCAACTGCTAAAGTGGGGTCAGGGGAAAAGGCAATTTCTGTTCGTGGGGCAAGTCCGACAACAAAGAAGGTGCTGGGTGGGAGTGTGATGAAGAATATTGTTCAAGGTCTTGAATTGGGGCCAAAGGCTCTGAGAAAGAGTTGGGAAGGAAATATGGATGTCAAGGGTAGGGAAAGTCCCAGATTGAAGGTCAATAAGCATGTCCAGAAGCCTGAAGGGCGGAGTACTTCTGTAAGTTTTTTGGTTCTTTTAGTACATCTTTCGTTTATAATTTGTCAATCAAATGCTAGGGCCTTACATAACAGGAAGAAAAATGAGAAGGAGAGAATTGCAATTTGTGTTGATGCTTTTAGTTCAGTTGTAATTAGATATAAAAATTTAGGGAGCTGTTTATGATGGTACACTGGTATGATGAAGTCGATTAAATATTGTTGAAGGTTTTGTCTAAACTGAGTAGTCTGTTTTTGGCTTTCCATCCCATTCAGCGGAAAATTGACTGGCTTGCAGTTTAGAGATATTTCTATTATACATTGATCTAGTTTGAACATGTCAATATTTTTTATTGAATTATCTAGTAAGGTGCTGTTTATTTTGGCAGCTGCTTTTAATTTATTTTTTCCAGACTTTTCAAGAACATTATATAATGCCAACTGAAATTTGGAGTTTTTGAATAATAATTCTGGCTTCTCCACTCTATTTCTATACATTCTGCAGGTACCAAGGAAATTGACAAGCGAAAGGTTGCCATCTAAAGAAGAGAATAAGGTTGAGTCTTCAAAATCATCCTGGGAAGAAAATAAGGTCTATGCATCTGTGAAGAAAGCTTCGACAAATGCAGATTTGGCTGATAAAAAGTCAGCTGCACAGAGAATTTCGCCTGGGAAGAAGTCTGGAGAGTCTGCTAATCATGGGTTCCCTGGCAATTTAGTCAAGGTTTCTCTCAGTAAAAGTAAATTAACAGATGGAACTATTTCATGTGCCTCACTCCCACCATCAATTGTAAAGCTTGGGAAGGTACACCATTTCTCTGTTCAATTTCTTTTTGCCTGCCTTGTTGGGAACCTTGGAGCCTTATCCCATCTTGTTGACTCAAAACTACAATTTTTATTTGTTTAGAATTTCCGATAGCTGAACTCCCCCATTGAAAAATTTGCTGCTTAAACAATAGACAATATAAGGGATAGTTAAACATGATTTACTCTTTTCTTTCTTTGAGTGAAAATATGACCAATTAGTATGACAAATACTAATGTTATCTTCTAAAAAATATGTAAGTGTTTCTGGATTAACATTGATTGGTGATTTACACATTGAAATAAAAGAAAAGAGAGCTGGAGTTTCTTTAGTCCTGAGAACCTTCCATTATTGCAAGTAATATTTCATCTGGATGTCATTCTTGTTGGATTATTCCATTTATTGTTCTATTTACTCTACGTTGCTTGATATATTTGATACAATAACTTCCCTGGATATGAACTTGAGATTTCTGATTGCAAAAGCTCTCCTTCCTATACAGGATGTATTGAAGCATAGAGATGCTGCGCAAATGGCTGCCATCGAAGCAATGCAAGAGGCTTCTGCTGCAGAAAGTTTACTTCAATGTCTAAGGTATTTTCCTGTGAACGAAATGTCGAGGAGTTTTTTATTTCCTTTAATCGAAATAATTTTAGCGCCTCACTACTGGTTATCAATTGGTACTAAATTGTTGGCATTTCGTAGGTTAATGAACTTAGATAAAAAATGCATATTCCAGTTCTCATATAACCTCTGTTGTTTTATTGATTGCTCTTGTAGGAAGGAGAGTTCCCATTATGAGACTTTATTTTTCTTAAGAACTTTTTCCTTCTATGCTGCCATTTCACTTCCTCCAATCTAGCATTTCCTATATTTTAATTTAGCTGGCATGACCAAATCAAGTTGCGAAATATCAAAAACTGAGTCCATCGGTCAAAGTCCAATTTCCAAGGAAAAGCAAGTGGTTGAAACTGTTCACCAGATTAACCACGATTCTTCTGCACTTCCTGAGGTTACAACTAGTTGAAGTTTCATCTTAGCCGTTATCTAACAAAGGAAAAGTTCCCTTGGATCTTTGGAGCTGCATTCATATACCATGGATCTTTGTTGACTATATCTTTGCTAATATAGGTGAATTCTTAATTCACTAAAAAATAAAATTTGATAGCTTATACAATAGTTAAAAGGCAGCCAAAAATGTAAACATAAAAATGTGCGTGCATGTGTGAAAGACACCACGAGACAGACATTCATTTATGGTTTCATCAGTCCAGATCTCATCCCAAACTCTATATTTTAAGTTGAAAGAGTTATATTTGCACAATAAGCGAGGATTCATTAAACATTTTTGCATCACTACTAAAGAAAACAAAGATTAAAATTCCCCGTTCCCCATCCTTCTCCTGAATATATATTGTAGTCTGCAAAATGAAAGAAGGATGTGACATGACACCTGATAGGCAATCTGAGACATCTATACGCATGTCAGCTGTCGAAAATCTTTTGCATAGTTCCCGACTGCTTAAACCTTGTGTTCCTCTTCTCATTTGTTTCTGTTTTGGTATGTGGCACAGCAAATTGGATTAGAAAACTCTTAACAAATATTGGGTAACTACAATATGATATCACTTGCTAAAACCATATATTTCCTTAAGGCCGATGAAGGTTCTTTTGTCAGTCTGAAGTAGCATGCTGGACATTTTGTCAGTTACAAGTTGCTTATTTATCTTCTTCTGTTAGATGCCTTCATGTGTTGGTGACAAGTTTCTTACTTGTTGATAAAATAATAAACTGAATATAATTTGAGACATCTGTTAATATAAAAATTGTATTACTGTCTATGATTTACCTACTAACTAGCAAAAAGGGTAAGATCCTATACTGATTACATGATCGAAGTATTATCGAATAATCTACAGAAATATGAAAGATATAATAATATCACGCGATAATGGAGATAAACCTTTAACATCCATTTCCTCTTTAGTTTGTAACCTGTCACATATGTTGGCCCTAAATAAATAACTAGCTTATGGCGAGTTTCAGTCACATTCTTGTTTAAACTCATAGTTGCTGTTAAAAATAAGTTTTCCTTTCGGGTCATAGACCTTAGAGAGCTTTTTTTTTTAGGTTGGAGATTTATGATCAAATGGTCCATCTAAATTTCATGGGTAATTTTATCACTTTTGGGGTAACTAGCTTCCAAGTGGTTATACTATCATGGCTTAGTGAGATTTTGAGCAGTTTTTGGAAAAAGGTAAAAGGGTAAATGGGGTTTCATTGCCTATGTGGGACGATGTGCAAGCCTCAAGGCACTTTGACGTTTAAAAACCTAAAAATAATAATAAAATATTTTAGAATTATAAAGATTTAAAATTGTACTTATAGTGAACTTTATACCATCTAAAATATCTGTAATCAAACATTTTACAAATAATTAAAATTAAAAAAAAAAATTAAGAGTCTAATTTGTAATTGTCAATGGTAGCTAGAAGTAAAGCGACGAAGTAATCACGTAACAAGACCTTCTCATATGTGCTTAATTTTGAGAACTAGGAATTTTTTATTCTTCTTATTTATTTTCCTTTTTTGGGGCTTGGGGGGGAGGGGAGCATGGAAGTGCGACATCCTTATTCTAAGATCCTTTTATTTTACACTTTGGGTGGAAATTGATGACATGGAGATGGTTGTGTTTTATTTTTTCTTTTATTTTATGTTTTGGGATAAATATTAGAACCTCCACGAGAGCAAAAATCTCAGGCATACTGAACGTCAATTTGGGGTGCAAATGCATTCAAATTATTTTAGAAAAATGGATTTACGAATTGGCGGTTGTGAAAGCTTTGATATTGTGATTTGAAGTTCAGGTGGGTCAAGAATTTTGAGGACAGTTGTTAGTTTTGACATTGTTGGAAAAATAAACTGAGCTATTTGAGTAGCCAGACCTTGAAATAACAACCTTATTACTAAAAGGTCTGAATAAAAGTTTGTCATTTATTTGTAGTTACCTGTTTGGGAAACTCAATGGGCAAATCAGTTTGAGTCAAAATCGTTTGTGCTTATTTGGAAGTTAAGTTGATCCAATTTAAGAACAAAAGTTTCTCTACTTAGCCCTTGTTTGATTCCCTTTAAAATTTTAATATATTTCTCTCTCTTCTTTTCAATCACACATTTTTCAATAAAATAATATTACACGTAAATAAAAACAAAAAAAATTCCTTCTTTTTTAACTACACATTCTCCCAAAAACTACTATTCCAAAATATATTTTACCCAAATTTCTCATTATAATGGTTGTCAAACGGGGGCTTAGGTTACATTCAACTTTTACTGGTAATACTAAAATGCTAATATATATGATTCACAGGTTTTATGATCTCTCTCCCCTTTTTATTATTCTTTTAAGTGTCATACTTGTGAAAAAATAGTTCGTAGAAAATTCTACCAAATATTGACCACCTCGTATTGGGTTTAATGCTGAAACCAGATTTAATCCTGCATTGAGCTAAGATGGTTTTCTACTTTTCCTATAGTTCCTAGATTAAGTTCCACTGAAACCACTTTATTTTGTCCTCGGAACCTGCTTTCAGCCCTCCCTTATTATTCCCTTACTTTTATACATGTCATTTTCTGAAAAGTATATCTTCAATGGGAAACTGGTATACCTAGAATTCTCCATTTTCACCTTGGATTGGTCAAAATAAACACTTCTAAGCTTATTTCATTCGGTTCTTCGCTAATACATTATCTTTTTGTGGAACAGCACGTATGCTGAGTTGAGTATGTCTGCTAAAGAAGATAACCCACAGCCTGTTGTTGAGCAGTTCTTGGCCCTGCTCGCAAGCTTGAATAGTGCTTGTATTGTTGCTGATTCTTTATTGAAAACTGTTACTTTTGACTCCACGCAAAATGAAGATCCATCAGAAGAAGTGCAAAAGGTCACATTAGACAGGTGTAAACGTGCTGCTTCTTGGGTTCATGCTGCATTGGCTACAAATTTGTCATCCTTCACACTCTATGGCAAACCGGGTACCTCAAACCTGGTTGCAGCATCAACTCTGGCTCCAAGCTCAAAATCAATTCCGATTCATCAACCTGTATTAGTTCTTGAGAACTCTACTAAAAGCACAGCGCCAAAAACCCTGACCAAACCTCGGCAGTCAGCAAACTCTAAGAATCACTCGTCTGGAACTCCAAGTCGGGCAAGTGGTGGATTAGCTGTTGGTCACAACACAAAAACTTCACCCCCGATTGAGTGGGTTAAAGGAGATGGTCTCGATGAGTCTGTGGACTTGGCAAAAATGTTGAGGTTGGAATCTCAGGATTGGTTCTTAGGTTTCGTGGAAAGATTCTTGGATGCTGATGTGGACACCCCAGCTTTATCAGATAACGGTCAAATAGCTGGCATGTTAAGTCAGCTCAAGAGTGTGAATGACTGGTTGGATGAAATTGGGTCTTCCAAGGATGAAGAAACAACTCGTATCTCGGCAGAAACAATCGACAGAATAAGAAAGAAGATTTACGAGTATCTTCTAACTCATGTGGAATATGCTGCAGCAGCTCTTGGTGGTAGCTCACAAACATCACCAGTAATGGAAAGCAAAGTAAGAAAATGATATCTAGAAATCATATTTTCATATCTCTTTCAATCACCAAATGGTTAAAGGAGCTCATAAATTAAAACTGATGTATATAACTTCACTTAGTGGTTTGAGGTATATAGAGTAGGCTCTATTGATGTGAAGTGGCATTATAAGGGAAGTTGAAGATTTGCTTTATCTTTGTTGATTGAACTGTTTTTTCCCTGAGAAATTTAAAACTACAGTGGCCCGTTTCGTTTGTTTAACTTATTCTCAGTTTGGCAATATTAACTCGTCTTTTTGGTAGCTTGCATCTATGGTAGAGAGTTTTCAAGCCTGTACACTATAGACCTTGAACTTGAATGCTGAAATTTTCCTAGAGATTCCTTCTTTACATCCAAAACTATAGATAGCTTTGACGACTGAGACTTTGATCCAGTCAATCCATGCAAGACCTGTGGCAAATGTTACCAAATTTAATTTTTATTGTTAGTTTTGAATTCCATAGTGAACCTATCGATTTGTTTAGATAAATAAATAATTTTATACGTGCTCTGAATTTTGCATATCAAGTATTTTTCCGTAGTCAACTCGAGTGGAACAAGCACGTGTTCAAGGAATGCTAGAAGGTGGTGCAACTTGATTCTATACTCTTCCCAGCATACACATTTACTATAGTAACTTTTTTGAACTGTTGGTAACGCTTGACATTGAATTTAATTTTCTTTCTAAATTTCATTGTATCTGTGCAAACAAAGTGCAGGCAATCTACCAAAAGATGATGGTAATTTAAAAATTTACCTTTGAAAGTGTAGGCTATGGGGATACCCTTGAGGATTGTGAGACCACCTCGTATTTGAAACAATCTAGTGAGGCTAGGGTTTGCATTGAGGTGAATTTGAAGCATAAATCGTGCCTAATGGGGTGTGGATTGAACACGATAATAATCATGGTTTCTGGCAGTCAATCATTTATGAGAAGAGGCCAATATTTTGATTTTATTGTAGACATTGGGGCCACTCCTTAGATTAGTGTAATTTGAGGATTCCTTCTCCTACTGAGACCACTCCTAGTAGTTCTTATGGTCTTCAATACTCCTATTGTAGTTCCTTTTGTTACATAGATGCTGCCTGTTATTACTGTACTGGTGAGTCAGTGACAGCCTCTTCTATATTTACAGTACCTACCTTGATACCTACTCTAGTTTTTCTACACTCTTGTAGAAGCTCTTATTGAGGTACCATCGTAGATTTCTATAGTTACAAAGTCAACTCCATTAGCTCCTATTAAGGTACCCACAGACTACCAGTTACTGGAAGTGGCTCTCTCGTTGAGGTACCTTATCCTCTTTCTCCTGCCCCAATTACTACTGCTTCCTCTACTACATGATACCCCCCAAGCCTCTATAGGTTAGCCTCATTTGGCGGAGTTAACTATAAAGGATGCTTAGTTTTCACAAGGTTCAGGGTCTGTTTACTGAGTGATACAGTGACACATCACCAGATCCTTTCCAAGGGGATGCTAGGTGATATTGTTACCGATGAGTCCGTTATCAAGCTGATGTTCATTGATCATTTCAAGAAGCAGCATCACATAAGGATAAGACCTACTATGAGATTTGTCACTAAGAACTCGGTTTCCTGCAGGTAGGCGAGAAATCAAAATCTACCTCCTCTAGAACTCCTATTCCTACACCTTCACTATTCGTATCATCATAGTTCCAAGTCCAGATAAGGTGAATGCACAAATTCAGATAGACATAAACGGTATGGCTTTGGGAGATTGTGCAGAAAATATAGAGGCAGACATATTGCCAGTCAGTGGTTTAGATTCATCGATTAAGAATGCATTAGATGATGTAAATATGAGTATGATGAGATCAGAATCATCAGATGCAACTGCTTTCTGACTGGCATTCAATGGACCATCGCTCGGACGCAGGGACGGATCCAGGATTTGATTCGAGATCGAGCTACAAAATTTCAAGTCGGACTACTACGCAAAAAAAAAAAAATAATAATAATAATAATAATTATACATGAAAAAACAGTTTTTTCAAAAAAATAAAATAAAAAACCTTTAAAAAAAAAAAATTGGATCAGAGCCAGCCCCCCCCCCCCCCCCCCCCCCCACTATATCCCTCCCTGCTCGGACGGTTCCTTCCACTAGACGGGCCTCATTTCCCAGACAAAACCCTTCACCAGTATCATTTACTCAATAATTCTATAAGTACAAAAAAAAAATTCACTAATTTTATACAGGAAAACAGATGTCTTCTGTAATTTGCTGTCGCCAAAAATTGTTTTAAGCAGCTGCCAATCACAAGGAGACAATCTTCTATAAAAGTTGTGAAAAAATTCCACACTTATAGCAGAATTCCTCATTTAATTTGATATTATTTCGCACTTTATTATCTGTTGGATGTTAGGTCTATGTCCCCTCTTTTACCTATTTTTCCTTATTATTATGTAAAATAGTCGCACCAGTGATCTTTGCTTAAAAAAATAAAAATAAAAATAAAAATAAAAACAGTAGACACAAATAATTAGCTAGGCCACAAAAAAGTTTCTTCATCATTATTACTTTTAGATGTGTTAAAGAATATTGACTTCTTTCAGGTTTATTCGATATAAATTCCATGTATGCATTATTTGAATCATTAACCATAAAATGCATTAATCATAGTTTACTTACGCATGTTGTGAAGGATTTTTGAGTTCTCTAAGTTCTGTCCCAATGCCCGTCACGGGCATTGGATCCCCTTTTTTTTTTTTTTTTTTTTTAATTTTTTGTTAACTTTTGGGGTTCATTTGACTTTGTTTTCTATGAAAATAAACACCAAAATGGATAATTTTTCTTTTTTTCTTTTTACAATTGAGTATAGTATTTGATGAAATTGTCAAAAAAAAAAAAAAAAAAAAAAAAAAAAATTCAAATATTTAAAAAAAAAAAAAAAAGGAAAAAACCCAAACGGGTTTTTGTTCCAATGCCCGTGACCGGGCATTGGAGCAAAACTGTACTTCTTTTCTAGTCTTTCTTCATGTTAGGCCTACAACAAATGTTACCAAATTTAATTTGTATGTTTAATTTTGAATTCTCCAATAGACCTATTAATTCGTTGATATAAATAAATAATTGTTTGTATGCTTTGAAGTTCGCATAATCAAACATTTTTTTCATAGTCAACTCGAGTTGGACATGGACATGATCAAAGAATGCTACAAAGTGTTACATCTTGTTCTTATGCTCTTCTGAGCATATCATTACTACTACAATTTTCCGGACTAATTATAACGCGTACTATTAAATTTAATGTTTTATTTTAAAATTCCATATGGTTTGGGAACCATGCAAACAAAATGCAGCCAATTTGTTAAAAAAAATGTTTGTGTTTAAAAAATTAACTTAGAAAATTTAGGCTCCGTGGAATTTACAATTGAGTTGCAGTTCTTTGTCGCAATCCTTGATCAAGTGTTTGTACAACTTTCTTGTCTATAAAGAAATGCTGAATTACTAATATTTCACAACACAATTATATAGCGAAGCTATGAAAAAGTTTCTTCGATATTGTTACTTTCAGATATTTAATAGGTTGTTACTTAATAGAATATTGTCCCCTTTCATGTTTATTATACAAATTTCACGTGTGTATTGTCTGAATCAGTAACAATAAAAGGATAATGCTATATGTATACAGTTTTGTAGACACCTTTGTCCCTATAGCACAACCCTCACCATAAAATGCACTAATCTTGGTTTAGAGATGCATGTTGTGAAGAATGTCGTTATTGATTTCTCGTTTTCTAGTGTTGTGTCATGTAAGACCTATGACAAAATGTTACCTAATTAAATTTGTATTCTTTATTTTGAATTCTCTAATAAAAAAATCTTTGAAAATGTGGGAGATGACACGTTTCCATAAGGCGACAGAGAGGCAACTGTGGGAGATGACACATTTCCATAAGGCGACGAAGAGGTGGCTGTGGGAGATGGGGAACGAAGCTACCTTCTGTCAAAATAGTTCGAAGATGGTATACAAGTATGAGAACACAAATATTTTCATAGTTTCTTTTTAGTGAGATCAAACCCACTTGATGACTTGGAGGAACGTGCAATCGAGTTTCAGTGCTTTGTCGCATAGTGGATGAATATAAGTACCCACATCTATTTAACCACGGGAGACACACAAGACAACTTAATAGAACTTTGAAACGAAAATCGCGATTAAGAACCGCACAATCCAAAAAATAAAAGATTGGAGACAATACTACTAACAAATAAATCTTGAAAAAATAATAGTTGTAAAGATTTGGGACCACAACAAAAAAATTCTCTTTTCACAAAATCGAGCATGGGAACATCATTCCTCTACAATTCTCTCTCTCTCTCAAGTCCCAAAAAGGAAGAAGAAAAGCTAATGAAATGAAGAAAAGATTCAAATGATCTTCTGTTAAGCCGCACCAGCTGCCATGGCCACCCACCCTCGTTCAATGGTTTCTCTTTCCTTCTACCCATTCTCTCTCTTTCTGTACGTATAGATGTATTGTGATATACATAACTGTGCGTACGAAAAAATATTTCATATTTATGCACATTTATGGCGTCTAATATACTAATTTTAATGCATGGAAAATGATTGGCACGATCAGGATCTTCTATCATGAATCTGTATTAATTTAATCGAGGTCTCGTATAATTGGATTTTAATTTGGACTGTGATTGAATTTGGACTTGTCATTATCATTCAATATGGTTTACTTGTAATAAGATTTGTCTTCTTCTTCTTCTTCTTCTTCTTTCAATTGTAGAAATATCCATTACTCTTTTTGACACGCCCATTTATTGCTAATTTCATGCGGCATTACTTTTTAATTTTATCTTTTTATTGTTAGGTTTTTGCACTTGTGCTAATTGATTGTTTTAGTTCGCAATTTAAAAAGCAATTAGGTTCAACTCTTCAAAAAATAAAAAACAAAATTATAAGTTTCAAGGTTTGTTGAATTTTCCTTCATCCAAACCTTAAATATTTAAAAATACAGATTTTATAATGTTTATTGTAACAATATTACTGTGGATAATTTTATATTTCCTTAATCCTGTTGTAAGGGTTTAAACTTTTGCTTGCTTAATACATGAATTTAATGGAAATTGGAGTTTTTAGTTTGTGTTTTGGCGTAAAGATTGCTTTTTTTCTTTTCCCTTGAATGTTTTATAGAAGATGGGTTCTTTTAATTTCCATTCAGTATTTTTATTATGCTTTTGTTTTGGAAGGGGTCGGAGCTGTGTATATGGCCAGAGATGAGACAGCTACGCCTAAGAAAGAACCTTTTGTACGAGTTCATAAGGTTTTTGCCAATACCATACTGGACCATGAGGGGTGTTAGTCGATGTCTTAGAAGAGTTTCACGTTGTTGCAGCATCCCCAATATGTCATCCAGTTTGCACATTGAATTGGTGAGTCATAAAACACTCTTGAGCAAATGCAAATATCTAATTGATAAATTCTACTCCCTTGAATTTTCATATATGTGGGGTTTTGGGATGAGGTAATCCTAAGACAACATCAGATTGGGTCAACGTGTTTTCTTTTGGCAGATGATATCATGATACATTCCCTGGTCAACCAACGTTGAGAAATATATTTATATAAGTTGCTCACAGATTATATAGATATCAATGACCCTTTATGAGTTATGATGACATTCTTAGTTTTTTCTTCTTTCTTTTGAAAATTTGCCATTAATCTTGTTCTTGGGATGCTATTATAATTGTTCTTCTAGAAGAAGGATTGATGCAGACGTACTTAGTGCAAGTTTAAAACACGTTACTATTTGTATCAATTTTTCAGATATAATCCTGTAAACACTAATTTGAATATTGAGTTAACTGTGTTCCCTTCACTTTGTCACGCTTGTTTAGCTACGGCTAAATTTTGATGCTTCTGACTAATTAGAGAGCTAGATGTTGAGAGAGACAACGGGCATGGGAAAAAAAAGGAAAAAAAAAAAAAATTATTGTGTCCAATGATGAGTTTCTTGTTGTTGCATCATCCCCAATGTCGTCCAGTTTACAAATTGAATTGGTGAGTCATAATCTTAAGTTCCAACAATATTGAGTAAATGCAGAGTTTAATTTCATAAATTTATTCCCTTGATTTTTCATATACGTGGGGTTATATAACATCCTAGTGGTTTTAAATATTTTCTTTGACAATTAAGACAATCCTACTATCCAAGATCAACCAAAATGGAGAAATGATAATTATACAAGTCAACCACAGTTAGATTAAATGGATATCTGTGTTACTTCCCTTGATCATATGATTAACTTTTCTTCTTTCTAATGAAACTTTGTCAATAATCTTGCTTTGGATGCTATAATAACTGTTCTTTTAGAGAAAGCGCGGAGTTTGAATAGTAGATAGTGTCATGTGAAAACTCGTACTACTTTTTGTGTCAATGTTAATTATATAGTCCAGTAAACACTGATTTCCATTGTGTCTAAGAAAAAACGGCACATTCGTATTTGAAATGAAACCCTTAATTTGTGAAAAAGCATTTGTTAACTTTAATGCTTCTGAGTATTTAGAGAACTAGATGGTGAGTTGGGGAGGAAGGGCATAGGGGTAAAAAATTCGTCGCCGGTGGAATGGAGTTATAGGGTGTGTTTGATGTGCATTTTTGAGGAAAAAATGTATTTTGTTGGTGTGATAGATGGTAAATATGTGGTTGAAAAAGAAGGAAAAGTTATTGATGTGATTGAAAATATTATTTTATTGAAGAATGTGTGGTTGAAAATGAGAAGAAGAATGAAAATGAAAATGATAATGTGTACCAAACACACTCATAATCTTGTAGCTGAGAAAAACTATCAAATTCCAATTTAATTACTTTTTTGTGTTTTGTTTATTGAGTTTAGTTACAGAATGTCGTGTAAATGCTTATACAAGTGAACCATGAACATTTAACATATAGATTCCTGACTGTCAGATTGTAGAATTGCTGGAGTTGAACTATAGTCACTTGGTTATCTATTTCAGTTTGCTTAATCAATTATTAACTTCTGGTTTGGGAACTACATGTTATTATTCAATGACAATAACACAACAAGAGAAACGATGACAAAAGAGAAACAAATGAGAGATTGGGGGAAAGAACTACTAAAGTCTTTAGAGTCTGATGGATGAGAAATTTATGGTTGACGGGTTAAGGTTTTAGAACTGGAAATGTCCAAATGCTGGGGGAAATTTTGAAGTTGTGGACGTGATAATGTGCACTGTAAGGCTCAGGAAAGAGGCTATTTGAATGGCATCTTTTAAGTAGTTTGGATAAAGGTAACTGAGGAATTGATTTATCATTGGATGCTTTATCGTGCTGAGCATAATTCTGTGCAGCAGAAGGGAGACATTAGGCATATCTGTTTCTTCCCTTAGTCAAGCTCCATAGGCCTTCTTGTCTTGCATGTTGTATACTGTCATGAAGAACGTGCATGCTTATTTAGATAAACTTGCACAATTACGCTTATCTTGTTTTTTTATCTGCTGTAGGTACCATGCCTTAGAGACAACTATGTATATATATTACACGATGAGGATACTGGAACAGTTGGAGTGGTTGATCCTTCTGAAGCTGCACCTGTTATAGATGTGTTGGATCGAAGAAAATGGAATTTGAATTACATACTGAACACTCATCATCATTGTGATCACACAGATGGCAACATGGACTTAAAAGAAAGGTATGGTGCAAAGGTACGGTAATTTTACCTTTTGTAGTATCTGGCCCTTCTGCGCATGTGAACCCAGACAAAAATGCATGCATGTGTAACCATTTGTACACATGTTAATGACTTTGAAGACAATGAATTCTACAACTTTTCAGGGGAAATCGTTTTGAAAAAATGTAGTGCAGGATGTATTATCTTTCCAATTCATGAATGTCTTTCTAGGTTTTGAAACTTGAGAAGGATATTATAGTTAGATATTTGATTTATTCTGTTGAATTGATTTGATAAAAAGACTGAATGTTGTATTCTAGAAACAACTCCACTAAATCCAGCCACAGAGAAGTGAGACAACTGTCACGTATAGATGGTAACTTGTATCTAAAGAGTATATTATTTGGGGATGAGGTGTGGGGACTTGAGACATTTGATGAGGCTAAATAGGATGTGACTAACTTCCATTAGTTTTCCCAGATAGGTCTGTTAGATGCAAATAATCCATCTCATTATCTTATCATTAGCAAGCAATTAAGTATCGCATTGGTTAGAAACTATCAGAATATGGAATCGTTGTGGACTTGATGACTTGAGCTTGCCATCAGAAAATGCATGATTAAAATGTCTCTTTTGAGGTGTCTAAAAATATCCTCACATATTTTTTCTATTTGCCTCCAAGTGTTAAGATGCTTCAATGGTATATAAATTTTGAAGCTGGGAAATTTATTTGGAGGATGGGAAATGGAAGAAGTCAACTTTAAATGGTTTTCCTGAGGGACCTCAAGATCCAGTTGGGTTCTGATCAAGAGATAGATAGGGGTGACTCATTGGAGACCTGATGTCTCATCCCTTCCACATCAAAGAGGCAATGGATAGCCAGTATTTTATTACTTCAGATTATACATATAAAGCTGCTTTTTGCTTTATAATAGGAAATAAGATTGTCATTGTAATCAATGTTTAAATGAGAGAGTGCATATACATATTCAGTGACTATTACATTTTCCCAAATTGTAATTTTTAGACCTTTCTACAACCTTGTATATATTCTTGTAGGTCATTGGATCGAGTTTCGACAAGGAGAGTATCCCTGGGATTGATATTGCTTTGAATGATGGGGATAAATGGATGTTTGCAGGCCATGAAGTGCTCGTGACGACAACTCCTGGTCATACCAGAGGTTTTGTCTATAATCTTGATAATATGTTTCTTGTTAATTTGAAATCATGGAAATAGAGTATTGACTTTATCTTCAATTTCACTGTAACTCTTGGAAATCAGTTCACTTCCTGTAATTGTTTTACCAGTTCAGTATCAAATTACCTGTTGCATATTTGTGAAGTAAATGTGGTCAATGCAGGATTATGCTCTAATTTTTTGAATTGGATTCTTAGATGGGCATAAGATATCCATACAGGTCTACTTCATTATTCTTCCGCTTGAACTTTAGAATCATTCAAATCCTCTTTCATTCCAGATTTCTTAAGTATGTTTAAGTGGAAATTAGAAATATTCTTCCATGGTTCTTGTACCAGATCTAGGCAATTACAAACCAGTAATAAAAGCAAATTGCATCTCGCTCTCCTTGTGATTGTTTGACTTGTGATCAATCACAGTGTAAGTGGGTTTGGGATCAAGTGGACCCAACTGGTTTGGAATAGACTGTTCTGCAGAATTAGGGGTTTTAGGAAGTAGCATTCTTTCCAATTTATCTCACAACCATCTAATAGATGGGCCTTTATTATAGTTCAGAAAGGGAAAAATAATATTTTGTAGCAAGAGCTGGGCATACCCATGTGACACAATCTGTCTATTGAGTACTGCATAGGCATGGTTTTCCTATATGGATATGTCATATCTAGACCTGGAAATTTCCTCGCATTCCCAACAAAAAAAAGGAAAAAAGAAAAAAAGAAAAGAAAAGGAAAGAACTTGACGGTGAACAGACTCAAGCATGGACAAAAATCAGATCACTTAAAAAGCTGACGAGAGAGAGAGTTGAGTTGTGTGGATATTAATATTTTAGTATGAATTTTTGGAGTAATTTACAGACCTTTCACTGAGAAATTTTGGTTGTTTTGAGTGGTTGTTTATGCAAAAGTTTCTGCTTTTTAAGTGAAGCAACTTAATGCTTTCCCAGAGCTAATTTTGATAGATGAATAAGTTAAAAGTAATTTTAAAGAAGATTGTCATATATATATTTTTCAAATGATTTGGATGAAGTGGCCTTGTTCTGATATTTTTCTCAGTTGATTCTACCTTGATACCTAAATCTTTGATGCTTTCCAAATCGAGCAGGACATGTTAGTTTCTACTTCCCTGGATCAAAGTCAATTTTCACAGGAGACACTTTGTTCAGCTTATCATGTGGCAAGCTCTTGCAGGGAACTCCTGAGCAGGTGATTAGGACATTTAGTATACTGATGTTATTTCTTTTATAAACTATCAAGTTTGTGGAAAGATACGCTCGATGGTTAACACTCACGCCACCAAAATGTAAAAATAAAAAGGAACCCCAAGAAAAGGTTTTGATCTAAAAGTCACGATGCTAATCCAATTTTTATACCAGATGTTTTCTTCCCTGAGTAAGATTAGGTTGCTGCCAGAGGATACAAAAATATATTGTGGTCATGAATATACATTGGTAAGCAAGGTTGAAATTTCACTGTTATTCTTTTACTTTCTATTTATTTTGTCTTCAAGCTAAAAGCTTCATGTAGGCTAAAATGCATTACATTTTTGTTACAGAGTAATTCAAAGTTTGCACTATCTATAGAACCGGGAAATAAAGAACTACAATCTTATGCTGCCCATGTAGCGCATCTCAGAAACAAGGGGTTGCCAACGGTAATTTCTATGGCTCTTCGACTTTCTCCCTAGATGTTTATTGGTGAAATATTGCCTGCAAGTATAAACCATACTGCTGCTCCTGTGATGAAAATGTCTGCACATTTATCACCTCAAGGTTCATACCAAAAATGTTTCATGATTGATTCACATGGCCATATTTGACTAAGCTTAAGCTACATTTTGGTAACATTTTGTTTTCAAACTTGTCTAGATATAGGTTAATTCTTTTCTTAATTTCAAACTAAAGCTTACATTAGTATCAAAATAAGTCACTTATTTTCAAGCTTAACCAATAAGAATATTTATTATATAACTTAGCCAAACATGCCATGCAAGTTCCCCGAGACTTTGACGAGTCTCGTCCTCGTTGTGAATATGCATCCCTAGTTGGGTAAACTAACATGAAATATGGAGCTCCTCGTTATGATAGTAACACTGGTTTATAGGTTACAAATGCAAATGATATTGATATGGATTCATTGCATTTTAAGTTATAATGTCTTTTTTTCTGTTTTTTTCTCTCTTTGGGGGTAATGGGACTCCATCGCTCTTATGTAATTTTTTTTTTTTTAATAATATGTCATTGACTTGCCTTAGATCCCGACGACGTTAAAGCAGGAGAAGTTGTGTAATCCGTTTCTTCGCACTTCAATTAGGGAGATCCGACAGTCGTTAAATATTCATGAATCGGCTAGTGGCGAAGAAGCCTTGGACGCCATGTGCCGAGCCAATGACAACTTTTAGGTTCAGTATAGGAATTGGATATATGTTATGGACAGTGAAGACAATGAAGCACAGTGCTCATCTTTAAGCGAAGACGATTTTTTTTGGCAATTTAGAGCTTGTTTGATGCCCATTTTTTTTTTGCAAAAAATGTATTTTGAAATAATGGTTTGATGAAAAATGTGTGATTAAAAAATAAGGAAAAGTTTTGAATTTACTTATAATATTTTTTTATTGAAGAATGTGTGATTAGAAAAAAAAAAATAGATAAAAAATGGGAATCAAACAAGGCTTTTGATTAGATAAGACTGGATAGCATTAAAAAAGAAAAAGAAGTCAAAAATCTATATTGTGTTATCCAGTACAATCTAATATTATATGCAAAACATGCACCACGGCTTCATGGGACTTTAGCTTTCTTGATTTCCAAAATTCTTTGAAGCTCTTGCCTTTAAAGCTCAGGGTGCGTTTGATTGCAATTGTGGAATTTGGGTGGAAAGAAAACGAATTGCAGGGAATTGAATTGCTTAGAATTTGTTTTAGAGTGAATTGTAATTAATGGTGTTAGATTGATATAATTTTGAACATAATCCGTTTGACTTTATTTTTCATGCAAATTGTTACTTTTTTGGATAAATTTTTTGAATTTTGTTGTTTGTACCTGTTGGATGACCCGCATGTTGACAGAATGAGCTGTAAAATTTTTACTGTAGCGCAAATTTGAACCCGTTTGAAATACTACCAACTGGGTCCTATTTTCACAAATAGCAACCCATTTAGGGGAGAAGGGAAAAAGCGCCAGATTCCCAATTCAAGCAAGCGCCAAATATTACCCCCAAAGGGCTTGTGCCGTCGACGTCTTCGATTTCAGATTCTGAAGAAATTGTGCAAATATGTCGGTCGGATTTGTCTCGCTGACGTCTTTCCAGTTTAACAAGAGTTAATAAATTGCCACCCTTCTGGATTTGAAGGAGATCTTCACGCCGGCGATCTAGATTGAGGGTTGAAAGAGATAGAGAGACTTTGTTTGGAGAGAGAGATTGAGTTTGGGTTTGGGCCGGTTTCATCCACCATTTTATCCTCTCTCTTTTTTCTTCACATCTGCCACGTCATTCTGTCAACATCATCTGTCAAGCGCTTCTATACGAATAGCGCGATTGAAATTTTTTTACAATCTATATTAAAATTTGTTTGGATTGCCAAAAAATAAAAATAAATAAAAATAATTTTTTTTGTGTTCGTTTTGCTTTATTTTTCATGTAAATTGTCCATTAAAATGATTAATTTTTTTACTATTGGAGATAGATTTTGCTTCCATTGCCCAAAAAAAAAAGAGGGAAAAGATGGAAAACCAAAAACAAGGAATTGGCACATGTGTGAAGCAAATCAAGAAAATAAATTTCATGGAAATGAAGTGCAATCAAACAAGCAATTTACCAAAAAGTTAGAATTTTTTTTTTCTTTTTTTACCTAATTTCTAGGCTATCAAACAGGGCTTAGTTATTGTGTACAGCTATAGAAGAAATATTTTTTTTTTTTTTTGGTGCGTTAAGCTATTTTTTGCGCATTACTCCTCTCCTTTTTATTTCACCCTTACCCTCTTGAAGGAAGTACAAACCTATTTTATCCTTAGCGTTAGCTTTTAGGATTATTCTATTTGGCCACTTTGGTTGACCTCATGGATGACTTCGACCCCATCATTCCCCTCACATGGGGTCGGTCCCACCTCATTAAATTTAATATTTTTGCCCTATGTAAGGGAAGTGGTGGGGTCGAAGTCGTCCATGAACTCAACCAAAGTGGTAAGGTAGCATGGTTGTAGCTTTTATGACATTGTCTTTTTTTCATCGAAAAATTCTTATTGTACAGAATTTTAGTGTACAGAATTTTTACAGATACTTATAAGGGTGAGATCCATGTGAGTATTTTATTGCCCAAAAAATACTCACCACCCTCCCCTATTGTGTCTCATCTGTATAAATTCTGTACAATTTCTTTCTGTACACCAAGACTTTCTCTTTTTCATCGAAGTTAAAATCAAAATAGATAATTTTTTAACTATTTACATTACATCGAAAATATTTCATCATATTTTTATGTTGATTTCTTCTAGAAGGTAAAATCGACATTTCCACTCATACAAACAAAATTTTTATATTATGAAGGAATCATGTTATTTACTAATATTATACTTTTAAAATTTAAATAAATACTAATTAATATTTAGTAAATTTTACAAATATATTTTAATTTGAAAAAAAAAAAATACTACATAATTTTTTTAAAAAAATCATTTTGCCAATATAAAATACAAAATAATTTGCCAATATTAAGAGCAATAGCATCACCACTCCGTGTTTGGCCCTGCAATGATGATGGTCCTGTCTAGGTAACCTAATTTTAGAGGTGTTAAATGGGTCAATTTGAGCCACTCGACTCGCTCCACCATCGAGTTCGGTTCAACTCAATTCATCATGTGAATCGAGCAACGAATTTCTCTTGTGAGTTGGCTCGTCACATGAGCTCACCTCTTACTAGCTCGTCAATTTTTCTTTGAAATTACATTTTTTTTAACTCGACCTCGGATGCAAGTCGAGTCGGTGAGCGACTTACCCCACTTAACCCCATACTTTATTTGTACCAAATCTGTTTAGACCGTTTTTTGCCAAATTAGTATAATTTTCGAGTAATTGTTTTTAACTACCGTTTAACAATCATTATTTGAAAACTCTTTCTTCAATATACTTATTTTCAACCACACATTCATACACTAAAATATTCTATACACAAATTCAAAAAAATTTCTTACTTTTTAACCACACATTCTCCTAAAAATAATTATTTAGAACATTATTATTTTATTTTATTTTCAAATAATGGCTATCAAACAGTTTTGTATAATTAAACATGTGCTTCTCTTGCATATTTACCTAAACAACCTTACTGTTTCCTGTTGCTACAATAGCACCCTTATCAGTTTCTAAGGTTTTGCTTTGTGCGCCATCTGCCACAGATAGCCATTGTCTCCTCCTCCACGCACTCCTCAAATACATGTTCATTAGCTTCAATGTCAAAATTAGGCGGGCCATCGGAATTCTCAGCTAAATCAAATTTCATTTCATTCTTAGGATCGAAGAAGCCAAAAATTATATTTTTCTCTCTCGAAGTCCTCCATTGCGAACTCCATAGCCGCCACCACAATATCTAATTAATTTGCTCAATCGACACCTCCATCTGTCCTTACAGTTGTTTTATTTGTACCAATTGCATTATCACGAAGACTTGTAGACATAGTTATGCTAACTCATTGCATTGTAATTCCCAATCACAGCGTCATGAATCGTAGGATGTAGCTGAACTTTGATACCAAACTAATATAACGAAATACGATTAACACTCAAACAATCATCTTCGATTGAATAACGATGATTTGATCATCAAATATTCATTGACTTATAATAATTATGATAGTTGAGAAGCACTAAAAAATTTATTCATGAAAAGAAAAAAATCTACACTAAAATTATAAGGGTCCGCTTGATTGTAAGTGTGGAAAGAAAACGAATTGCAGAGAATTGAATTGTTGAGAACTTATTTTACTGAAAATTGTTGATTATTGTGTTTGATTGATATAATTTTTCAGTTGGAAAATGTTGAAATTTTTTATCTTTTGATGTACGTTTGACTTTTTTTTCGTGAAAATTGTCAATTAAAGGGATATAATTTGTTACAATTGGGGATAAAATTTATTTCAATTATTAAAAAAAAATGGAAAATCTAAAACCATTCGTTTGCCTTTATTTTTCATGAAAATTGTCAATTAAAGAGATATATTTTTTTACAATTGGGAATATAATTTGTCAAAAAAAAAAAAAAAACATGAAAAATGAATTACCACCAAAATGGTGAGAAAATCAATTTATTAAAAATGTGGAAAATGGGTCACGTTGGGGGGGGGGGGGGGGGGAAAATGATTTGTCAAGAAAATTTGATCAATCAAGCAAGTTAAAAGTGAAAATTAAAATTCCATTTCCAACTTTCATGAAAAATAATGGCCAATGAAACATGCCCTAAGCCCAATTTAAACAAGAAAATCCTACAAAAGTAAAAGAAGTCAAAGACTACTTTGCCCTCTCTTAAAAAGTAAAAGAAGATGAATAATGTTATATAAAACTAATTGAAGGCTCGACCCATGTTCCATCACATGCATCGCATATCAAACTTCAATATTCATAATGTAAAATCATAAATTAAACATCAAACGCATAATGTTATTTTCTTCGACAAATCTGGGCGATAAATAATATGATTTACAAAATAATATTGAAACATGAGAATATAAAAGAACAAAAATCAAATTTACAAAAGTTCTTACAGGTAAAGCTTTTATCTTCCTTGATTAGGGATTTGACCTCTAAAAAAGAGGATTTAGCGAATGGAATAGCTTTTCGTAACGAACATAGAAGTCAAATCACATCTCACATGGGTTCGGTAAATAGAGAGAGAGTGCGCGCGAGGAAATACAAAGATAAGATACATACACAACTAATACACACACAAATGTGTGTATCTGCGCGTGTAATTAATTAATTAAAGAGGTAAATAATAAAATGGAGGTGTTCATTCATTCATTCATCCGTAAATATTTTTTGTATATGTAGCATATTTCTCATGATAGACGGATCTTCTTGGATGCTCGAGAGGCTGGATGGAGAGCGGGAATAAAATATTACTATTTCTCTCTCCATATGGTCACAGTTGAGATCTAGCCGAATTTTGAAAATGTGGACGAGTCAATGCAAAATAGATATTAAAATATTCTCATTTCCACTTCTATCAATGGAAATGGACATGGAGATCGAATATTTTTATTTTTATTTTTATTTTATCACTCCATATGGCAAAGAGAGGGATCTACTGAAATTTTTGAGAGGTCGGAAGAGAATTGGCGAATGTGGGATGAAGATTAAAATATTTTTATTTACGGCACTATTTACTTTTTTTTAAAATTTTTTTTAATACGATTTAAATTTGAATATAAAAAGGAAATTAAAAAAAATAAATGAATGAATTGAGCTCTTTTCCAGCTACATTTTTACCTTGAGCTCAAGTTTTTTGTCGTTCCTTGTGTACGTACACACGGACTATTGAGATAATTACATGTTGTTTCCAACCTTTAAAATGAAGAAAAATCATCGCATGAAATAATTTGAAAATAAGATCCAATTAAAATATAGTGACCCAATTGAAACAAATTTAAATATAGTAATTCAGTTGAAATTTAGTAAAATATAATTACTGCAAATGTAATTAGTCACCCAAATTTTGTGGAATACCCTATAACCTTTTATTTTGATGCAAATCCCCCTAAATCACCAAAATTTTAAAGTGTGTATTATTGCGTAAATGTTCTTACTTCACCTTCGCGCTTCATATCAATTATACTAAATATATATGAATTTATATAAATTATGATTTTATCGAGATATTATAAGAAATACTTTGGAACCTAATCAAAATTTGATTGTGTCGTTAGAAACAAAACGTGCCCAAAATCGTCCAATTCAAGTTGAATTGAGTAAATCCGAATAAAAATGCTGATTGCCCGGTTATAATAAAGACAAAAATACAAAATAAAGTAAAATTGAGGATTGTAATTGCAATTTTCTTAAAATTAAAAGCTCCAAGAATTAAGCCTATTTTATTCCCATTATTTAAAAATAGTTTTTCAAACTCATTTTCAATCGCACATTTTCACGATAAACTATTTTTGTATAAACTTATACCCCGTTCGATTATCATGATTTGTAGAATAAGAATGAAAAATATAGCAGTTATGGACCCACACAAGAAATGAGAAGTCAAAATGGTGGCTGAATGTGATTAATAACGGTCATATCTTTTATTTTTATGGATGATTAATAGAAAACAAACAAGCCTTAATTTTTTTTTTTTTTTTTAACTCCTTAATCACAAATTCTCCAAATATATTACAAAATTTATCTTCACAAAAAAATAAAATAAAAATAAAAATGAGGGATGAAATTGATATTAACCTTAAAATTAAAGACTGCGGTGCGAGTTTTCTATAGTCAGAACCCTCTGTCTCCCAACCACGGGCGCCGCCCAATCTTCTCCTCGAAAACCCTTCCTCCGCGTTCTCTCGCTCGGTGCATTTCAATTCATCCCTTACTTTTCAGCCTCTCTCTCCCTCCTCTCTCAAATCAATTACGGACCTTCATTTCCCATTTTTAGAATCCTTGCATCTCGTTAATTTTTTTGATTAATTAATGGCTTCGATCAACAAATTCGCGAAAATTGGCTATAGCCCGGTCAATTTGAATGTCTCTTCCACTTTAACAGCAGATCCGGGGCAGGGGAACCCTCCGTCGAATAATTTATGGATTGGAAACGTTTCAGCTGAAGTGTCCGAGTCGGAGTTGAAGGCGCTTTTCGAAAAGCACGGAAAAGTCGATAGCCTGACGCTGTACCCCGGCCGGAACTACGCTTTTCTGTACTTCAAGGACATCGAGGCTGCCAAAGCTGCTAAACAGCGCCTACAAGGATTCGTCCTCCGTGGAATCCCATTGAAAATCGAGTTCGCTAAATCGGTATGTATTTCATTGTTTTATCGTGTTTTAGATCCTTTGGGTTTTTATCGGTTCGATTTTAATTGAATTTTTACTGGTTTTGTTCGATAGATTGTTGGTTTTGTTTTTTTATAAATTTTGTTTCTCTAGGGTTTAATGTGAATGTGTTGTTTTTATTTTTTCATTATAATTTTGGGCAACGACAGCGGAGTAAACAACTAAACAAGGCTGTAAAATGAGGAATTTCGTGAACTTGGTAATTCTTAATGTATTTTTGCGAAAATAGAAAGCTGTTGAAATTGGTGATGTGAGTTTCAAAAAAAGTTGGATAATTTAGATGTATAATTTTTTGCTTAAAATCAGGATAATTTCAACAATTTCCAAAAATTTACACAACAAAAGAATCTTAGTTTTCCAAAAATTTGCGAGGACAACTTTTTAAAATTTAAGATTCTGTTGGTTGAATTACCGAATTAGAAATGGAGACTGTGCTTTTAAAAAATGTAACGAGGTCAAATGGATTATAATTGATTTTGAGGAGTCAATATTTTCTCCTCTTCAAATCACCTTTTGAGGTAATAGAACTAAATTTAAACATTTTTAGATCTTTGTATCATGGTCACACATGTCAGATACAAATTTCCTGGCAGAACACTGTTATTATTTTCCGTAGCAGAAAGTGTATAATTATTTTCTACCAATATTTGATTGAATTTCAGAAACACAAGATGCACAAGTTCAAATCATAATATTTTAGCTGCACAAAATTTAAAATCGGTCTATATTGCTTTTGTGATCTGGTAAACAATGTATCTGGATTGGACAGGAAATAACCTTTACATGTTTCCTCAGGATAGGTGTTATAGGTTCGAAAGCCTTTGTACATAGGCGTAGATGTTTTGAAAAATAGTACACTTTAGCCCAGGACTTGTTTAACCGATTGAATGTCAAATGTTCCAATTGAAAGAAAAACTGGACACAATGTAGTAATTTCTTCTAAACTCGGGTCTCTCAGCGAGAGAAGGCTGTAAATAAATTTCTGTAGGTTTTGCAGTGTTGATTTCCAAATTAATCTTCACATTATGAATGGTTGAAATAATCCTGTGGGTAAACATATTGCAGAAAATAGTAGTAAATAACTGAAAATATGTCAGAAACATGCAGTCAGATGCATTAACAAGTAAGCCTTTTAAGTTGGACATTGAACCATTTGATATATTTTCCTCTAACAAAGCATCCAGCACATTAAGGAAATGCCAGCTTAAGTTATTGAAGATTATGTTAGGAGACTGACTAATAGCTTGAGTGGTATATTAAGTTTTCTTAAGTAATAACTGTGGAAGGTTCTGGAAATAAAGCTTGTGTGCTGATAAGTGTTAATTTTTCATAGACCTTTCAGATTTGTTTTACAATTTTTTCAAAGATATTGCATAAAATGTTTTGAAGATCTGTTGATATTTGTTAGTTATTTCATTAACCTTGATATTTTCTGTTTATCGTTGGTATAACTTCCTTTTTCTTTGGAATCTTTACGCATGTTATTTGCAGGCTAAACCATGCAAGAGTTTGTGGGTGGCTGGTATCAGCCAATCTGTCTCTAAAGAAGAACTGGAGAAGGAGTTCTCGAGATTTGGTAAAATCCAGGAGTTTAAGTTTCTCAGGGACCGAAGCACGGCATATGTTAATTATATCCGATTGGAAGATGCTTCTCAAGCATTGAAAAGTATGAATGGGAAACAAATCGGCGGTGATCAGATTCGTGTGGATTTTCTTAGGTCACATTCTTCTAGAAGAGTAAGTTGCTACCACTGCAGATATCTGTGAATATGTCATTAACTAAATTTAATGATTACTTGCACAAGCAATGATCCATTAAATTCTGGCTATTGGGATGGTTGGAGTCCTTTCTTTACTCATTTCCTCCACACTGGATTGTTTTAAAGTTTTGATCTTTTTGTGACCTTTTCTTTAATTTCTCTCTGCTGTCTTTATGCTTGTAGGAGTTTTTGTTACCTGGTTTATTTTGCTTTTCTCCTGATATAAATTATTGTTAATTTCTGAATCTTACAGGAGCCGAGTTTAGATGCAAGAGAAGGCACATTCCCTAGCAGGAACATGGGGCCGTGGATGGCACAAGATTCCATGCAAAACTACAATGAGCCCAACCTAATAGGGTCCATGACAGAACATGTAATCTATTAGTTCCTTGATATAAATTTTATTTTGAGAATTTTGCATCTCCGGTTATTTCACTTGAGATCTATTTTAATTAATCCTGCTACTAGTTGCTCTTAGCTGCAAGTACATATACGTGTGGGTGATCCATATAGATCTTAGGATTTTTTTTTTTTTTTTAGTTTGAAATATCTAAAATGCAGCTGCTTCTTATTTTACTTGGAAATTCCCATATAGATCTCATGTTAACACCTCCTGATATCCTTATTATTATCTTAACATCTCCAGTTTGATTATTCTTCTAGATATCTTTTTTATTGTCTTAAACACCTGTTCTTGTATTTGTTGCAGCAGTTCCTTTCTCCAGGAGCTCGACAAGGAGACTTACAACTTACTAAAGTCCTATGGGTAAGTCACCCGCCTTCTGTTATCCTTGAGGAAGAAATGCTTCACAATGCCATGATACTATTTGGGGAGATTGAGTGGATAAAGATACTCCCTGAGAGGCACTGTGCCTTTGTTGCATTTAGAAGCATTGAAGAAGCTAGACGTGCAAAAGAGGGATTGGAAGGCAAGCTCTTTAATGATCCCAGGATTTCAATTGAGTATTCACGAAGTGAACCATTACCTGGAAAAAATTACAGCAGTCATTATCCTGGAATGAAAAAGCACGTTCATGACCTTCCATTTCCACCTGTTCAGATGGATGTTCTTCGTCACAACCTCCCAATCGTAGCCAATAACAATCCTGGACATCTAGCTTCCCTCGGAATTCGTGGACCTGATATCTATACGAGACCCTTGGGTCCTCACACTACCTTTGAGTCTACACTTACACATCCAGAGTTTGGTGACATGGCAGATTTTCATAAATTGCAGAACCCTAGTCCCCATGCTCTGACTGGGGGACCAAATTGGAGAAGATTGTCTCCCACACCTGGGTTTGTCCCTTCTCCCTCAGCAGTTTTAAAACCATCAAATAGATCTACTTCTGAATCATGGGACGTGTTTGATGCTAGTCAGCTTCAAAGAGAATCGAAAAGATCAAGGGTTGATGTCCCTTTCCCTGCTTATGATACTCCTTTTCCTCTTAAAATAACAGAACGAGGAGGGTCGGATGATCAATATGTGATGGGTAAACTAGGTGCTGGTGGAGCATCTGGTTCTTCAGGAAGGGTCACAACTAGTGGCATTGGACAACACCATACTGAGAGTGATTACATATGGCGTGGAATTATTGCGAAGGGTGGATCGCCTGTTTGTCATGCTCGCTGTGTTCCTATAGGAGAATGGGTTGGTTCTAAGATGTAAGTATGGTTTTGCATGAGTTCATAAATTCTTGATAAAGGTAGTTTTCATGTAGAACATAGGATTGCATCGTCTAACTTTAAAGTGAAATACGACTAATGTGTCTAAAAATCTGATTTCATCCCTCACTCTCAGTTTTCCCAGTTTTTTATTCTGTTTATTAGATGTGTCGACTCTTATCATCCATCTGAAAATACTGCCCTCCGAGTTTGTTGTTTCCTTGAGCAATCATATTAGTTTTCTGAAGATATTTTAATGTTCATGGTTTTATTTACTACTACTAAAATACTTATATGTTGTTCTTTTGAAGATACATCTATGCTATTCTTTTCGTTCTTTGGAAATGCTCATACACCTTTGAACAGTTATATATATATTTATTTAGTTTTTACATATATATTTATTTAGTATTTACACAAATTAAATCAAACTTTCTGGATTTGGTAAGGTATTGTATCGAATGTTAATGTTTGAATCTAGTTTTATATATATATTTTGGTTTTGCAGTCCTGAAGTGATTAATTGCTCTGCAAGAACTGGATTGGATATGCTAAGCAAACACTACGATGATGCAATTGGATTTAACATAGTATTCTTCTTGCCCGATAGCGAAGAAGATTTTGCATCGTATACGGAGTTTCTGAGATATCTGGGCTCCAAAGACAGGGCAGGTGTTGCAAAATTTGATGATGGCACCACTTTGTTTTTAGTGCCTCCATCTGATTTCCTTTCTAATGTTCTTAAAGTTGCTGGCCCCAAACGTCTTTATGGAGTCGTATTAAAATTTCCTCAAGTTGAACCGGGTATATCATCCATGAACTCCCAGGTGCTTCAGCCTCCATATATGGATTCACAACAAGCAACTTCCTTGCACACTGGATATACTATGATGCCCCAGGAGAAAAAGGTTGTCGAGAAGGACTATTCTAGGGGTTTTAATGAAGATTCAGAAGTTCCTGCAAATACATCTGTTCCGTTAAGTAATTCTTTTGCTGCACGATCTGTTCCTCCAATTAGTGCTGCAGCAGCATCCCCAGCCGGAGTATCTTTGACACCTGAACTTATTGCTACTCTTGCATCTTTTCTGCCTGCCAGTAGTAGTTCTTATTCAGAAATTGCACCATTACCTGTAACATCCTCTAAGCAAGAGGGGTCTACATCAAAAGTTGCTGCTGTTCATGATCCTGAGATGGCACATTGGGCACACGAACATCAGTCTTTAGAGCAAACAGGTCGTCTTGTGCAACAGCTGGGTGGCCAATTCACCGGCCACTCACAACTCACTCCTCAAGCACAGTCTGCATCTGTAGTATCAAATATGCAAAACCCTTTTCATCAAGGGGCCACAGATTATAGCCAAATGCATGGTGGCAACATGAATTTGCCACCTCATGGGACTGTTGCATCTAGACCATTGGTCTCTGTCCTTCCTTCTCAAAGTGGATCAGTTGGGGTACCGGATGTTGATCTACAGTATCAACCAGGAAATTCTCAGGATGCTTTGATAGGCCACAGGGTGGGTCATGGAACTGATGCTTTAAGGTTGTATAATACTTCAACAGTTCAGCAACACATGTATCCTGTTCCATTATCCAATCAGGTTCAGGACACCGGTGTTTCCCAGCCACATTTGATGCCACAAGCTTCTCAAGTCGAGCACACAAATCAAGGTCAGCAGCTGCAGTCTGCTCCTTATGCAGTGGCTCAGGGAAGCGCCGAATCTGAGGCCGATAAAAATGAGCGCTACAAGTCAACATTGTTATTTGCAGCCAATCTTCTTGCTCGGATACACCAGCAACCAGGTAATCAAGCTGGGCCAGGTGCAGGGAGTCAATAAAAAGATATTCTTCATCAGGTAAGTGCACTTTCTTTGGTTAGTTTGCTATTTTGCTAAATTATGGCAATGTTTCTGATAAATTACTTGCATAAATTGCACATCTGCTGTGATCATTATATGTAGTTTCTTCTTCATCTTCCATGCTCAATTATTTGGGTTTTTGATAGATTCTAATAGAATATAGGAGCTAGAATTGTAATTTGAATACTTTTGACATTTTCTACGAGGTCACGAAAGTTTTCTGAGATGTTTAACATTCTGTTGTGGTGGTCTAAAACAGGGTGTGGGGGAGGGTCTTGGGTTGATTTATGACAAAAGAGTAATATCTAAATTTCCGAATCAGTGGAAGGTATGGTTATGGTATCTAATAATATTCCTTTGGTATTTTCAAGTGAGAAAGTTCTTTTGGAATTCAAAGAGTCCCAAGTTCTGGGAGTTGTTATGCCTGCTTTTGTGTTGTGGGGATGGCCGCTAGTGATTGAATGTTGAGCTGAACATTGTTTCTTTGGAGTTTTGAATAGTGACGTGATTAGTTGAATATGCAACACCTTTTATAGGTCTTACAAATTTTCTAGTTCAATCTAAGTGAAGATAGTATGTTAGCTGGACAAAATGGTCAGTGGGCTAGAAGTTATGTCTTGGTTTCCACAATTCATTAGGTAAATAATGTTACGTTTCTGGTCCTCCCAGCATTCCTTCATTCGTCGGTCTAACATTCTTAACTGGCCATTGATTAAAACTACTTTTTATCCTTTAATAATCAGGTGTCAATTCAACGGGTCTGAAAAGTGTCTTAAAACTATCTAGAAGTGGAACTTGCACAGTTTGCTGTAAGCTAACCATGGCATTCTCGGGAATGTGCATGTGAATTTATGCAGTCATCCTGTCTATTGTCTAGTGTACTTGCTGCTTTACATCTCCATTGTTTGGAGAGCACCAGTGATTAACTTTCATGGAGGCAGTGTCTATCATATGGATAATATATTGCACGTGTGATATTCTATTTGCAGATCACATGTGCATCATTCAACAATATTGATGATATGACATAGATTTAGCTTATTACATCAGCCTGTGAATGTTCTGAGGCTTGATTGGTTAAGAATTCATTGAGCTCTGTACAATCTATATTTTTTCCTTATTCTCCATGGGATGGGGACTGTGATAACACAGCATTCACAGTGATACTCTATCTGTTCTTAAACTTATATGCATGTTAAGATTTTAAATCTGTAACTTGATAAACAGAAAGCAAGGAAGATAGCATTGTTATGGAAAGTATGCTTTAATGCCTCTTAAGCATGATAATGGAGGAAAATCAAAGACCATAATTGAACTACATAGAAACTTTATATAAGTTAAAATATTATCTTTGTTATTGGAGTTATGCATTGTTAGCTTAGTTTTGTGTCACACGTGGATGACTTTCATCAAGCACCACTGAGTCGAATCAAATTTTTCCTATAAAAAATTCCTTCTACGAGTTACTATCCTTATCAGGTGGTATCTTGAAGTCGTCACACCCTTATATAAAATTTATATCCCATGGGTGGACGTGCCTGGTGCATGTTTATCTTTGGGAATAAATTTTATGATTCCATGACAATGCCCATCTCATTTGACAGGCTAATATGCTGGGACAACTGTTAGAAATTAAATACTAGTATTAGTTTGTAAGACATAGAATCGAATTATCCACTGCTAAGCAGTTTCTGTTCGCAAGATCCTGATTACTGAATTAGGCGTAACTTCATGGATTTTGTTCTTGTTGGCTGCCGCAGTGCTTTGGAGCGGTTGTTTTTAGGCATTGGGACTATTCTTTGTAACATCTGAAATGAGCATTAATATGTTTAAGGTGAAGGGTTTTCAAGGACTGCTCTAAAGGGGTGATTTATGGGGTACGTACATTTGTAGGATGAGGATACGTTTCCTAAGAGTTACCTAATGTTTCGATTTGCTAATTTGACTATGCATAATACTTATCATTGAAGTGTTATATTAATCATCTCTATATTTGTGATAATTTAATTCAAACTGCACACTAGTCTATTTTCTTGAATATTTACTTTGTTACTTCCCTTCCGCTAATATGAAATGACAGCTGCATATTCGGTATGCTCCTTCATTTTTGTGAGTATTATCCTACATTTTCTTGCAGTTGTTTAACATTATTAGTTATTCCTAGGTGAGCTTTATTAGCCTCTTTTCAGTTTGTAACTTAAATTTATAACTGTGCTTTACATACATTTCCCCCCCTAGAGGTCGAAAATTTGCTCAAATAAATTTAAATTCATTCTACGTGAATAGTCCAAATGTGGTCAAGGTATAACCAAGTAATATGATGAATTGGTACGACAAGATTCCATTGAAATATACAAACCGAGATACTTACCTTACAATAGGGTGAATTCATTATATATCTGAAGATCATCGATCTGGGTAGTTATTGACAAGTTAATACTAGGTGATTTATACCTGACTAGCAAATACAAGTGGAGGTTGGGTTGTTGGTAGTCAACAAATCAGACTTTTCTAATCGTTATTCCCTAGAAAAAAATTATAATAAAATCATTACTCATCTTTTAACATCTCAAAACTAATTAACCGAGGCTTTTTATTCGTGGAGAGGTCGATCTTGGCTTGGGATGAACATGGGTGGCATGCTTAACACATGCAAGCCAGACGGAAAGTGTGTTTTTAGTGACGGATGGGTGAGTAATGCGTAAAAACCTGTTTTAAGACTATATATATTCCTTGGTTTTAAAAGGACACCTTACAAACGTTGTTTCTATCTACTAAGATAATCAAGTTATTAATGACTGGTCTAAACCAAGAAATCACCCCCTTACATGCGAATTTATATGACCTACTTAACCATTCGCTTCCCGTTGTGTGAATGGATAATCAAACAATTGCAACTTTTCCGAGTGAAGTCATTGATATCAAAATTTCCTTCGCAAAATTTTGGAACAACTTAAGGGGGCCATAATCTGGTAATTACATCAAAAACAAATCAAACTCTCCTAGTTTTCGGATACAAGATCATATCTTTTTGAGTTCAGGTTTTTGATAAACGTCCCTTCCGAGAATTCGAGTTTAAACTTTGCCCACGATAATTACTTAGATTGCGTGTTAATGCAATTCCAAATTATTACAAAGAATTTATATTATGGGTTGATAGTTGATAATAGTGTGTGTGATTGCCTTTTCAAATGTAGTCGTCAAGTTCAACGATCCTGACTATCTAGTTGTAGATGAAGTCAAATACAATGATCCTTACTATCCAGTCGTAGAGGATTGCTGCGTTCCTTCTCGAATTCTTAAACTAAAAAACCAAAACTGTAGTACTGTCATTGGTGTACGCTCTTGAATATCGTTGTCTCAAACTCGTATGTTATGTGGGTTTTAGAGTAGAATTTTTAAAAAATGGACGAGTTGGCATGCAAACTATAATGAGATATTGAGAACTATATGGGGACTTAACTGAACGGAAAATGTTGGATATGTGGTGGCACGGAGGGAAATGCTAGGATTATATAATTAATACTTTATAAAATAACAAAATATTTGCCTTTTTTCCGTGCTGTACGTGCATAACACTGACAACAGAAGGGACGAACAAAATGCGTCTGGAAACATCACACTTTGCCTTGAAATTGTACAATCTTGTTTGTTACGTGTGACAGAATCTCGAGCTTAATATTCTCAGCAGTTAGAGATGAATTTTAATTAATTTAGTCTTAAATCCAACTTTTAAGTGGGTGGATTTTGGGTCTCAAACTCTAGAGAATACAACTAAAATTTGCCCATTTGTGCTTCGAAAAAGTCACGATAGATGCGAAAAATGCAGAACTGAGTTGAAAAAATATTTTACTAATTTACTTTTAAGTAGAGTTGGTTCGAATTTTTGAAAGTCTTGGTTGTTTTGTCACACAAGCTCCTCGAGTAGTTGCCTTATAATTAAGTACATCTGGAGAAATAAGCTTAGTCTATTGTGACTTACCAAGTTGAGTTTCGACAAATAGTGAAGCATGAAAAGTGAATTACAATTTAGGAAATATAATTTTGTGTGTTGCACCGTTTGGTACGTTTTTTGGTATAATAATCAAGAAAGTTCCTGCGTTACTGGTGTCTGATTCGTTCGAGTTCATATACTCCTCCTTTATTGGTTTGATATAACTTATTTTTCAGATCAATCAATTTCCTCATAATGGTTATAAAATTATAGCAGCCCCCGATTGAAAGGGGAGGATTTATGAACAAATAATATAAATTTACTTAGTGGTCAGTTGTTTTGAAATTGTATTTGAAGGTATAAATACGGTTCCATAACTGGTACAATGCATTACCGGTGCACTCAAGTACACATCATTTTCTCTACTCGCCTTTTTCTTCCTTTCTCTTCTCTTATTCCACTACCATTTCAAAATCAGTATTTCAAAGTTTTATTCTTGCTTTCGGACGAATAATAAATTATATCTCAATTTTAAAAAATGGTGATAATTGAACAGTTATTATTTGTCTAAAAAGGAATATCCTAATGTGTAGGTACGTGACCGGTCTATTCGGGAGGCATCTACGGGAGTTCAATCGCATGCATAAATGGGCGAGACCGCAATTAATGTTTTCTAATTGGCCCTTGTGTTTTAGTCGTGTTTTATCGAGACAGTTTCGTACTTTTGCTTATTCTCTCCTAATATGGACAAAGCCGAATTGACTCCACTTGGATTGCAAAATTGACTAAGTAGCCTTAGTGGTTATTTGTTAAACTGTACTAAATGGAGAACAAAGAAATTATGTCAACTGGAGTGATTTCTAGAAGAATATAAGAATTTTGCATCGCGGATTGGCTCAGTTTACTTCGTTGTCTCAACCATTCGACGCCCTTTTATGAACGGTGGAGGTGTAATGTTTTGTCTCACATCGCTTTAAATGTTGCATGGTCAATCATGTACTGAACTTTGAATTTTAGGAAATTTAAATTCTTTTTCTAATTTTGAACAGTAGAAATATGGATATGGAAGAAAAATGAAGAGAGTTTTGACTAGGTTTTGAATATTACAAACATCTTGTTGTTTGTGTATGTCTCGAATATTTATAAAAAAATTAAAAGTTATTGGTATTTTCGAACTTTTAGTTATTGTATTGGTTGATTCAGATTGACTATACACAATCTTAGGCTCTATTTATTTCTCATTAATCTTCCATAAAGATAAAAAATATGATCGTTATCAATCACATTCAGTCATTATTTTTTACTTTTCATCTCTTGTGTGAGGTTTATAACGGTTATTTTTTTAATTCTTATTCTACAAATAATGATAATCAAATGGGGGCTTTAGTGTGTGGTTGAGCCATATTATTTTGAAAGAATGTATTTTGGAATGGTAGATCGATGAAGAATGTGTGATTAAAAAATAAGAAAAAAAATTTAAATTTTTGTGTAATATTATTTTATTGATGGTTGTGCGGTTGAAATAATATTAAATTACTCTTTAAGAATGTATTTTTTTTTTTTTTTTTAAAAAATGAGGCTCAAATAGGACTTTAATTTTGTGCCTTTTGATACAGTTATTTTACTTGGTAATCCTCCTTTTTGTCAAATATATGTCATCTACGAGTTGTCCCTTAACTAGCCATTTTAGGTGTGTCAATCTACCCTCGTTTTTTCTTTTTGGAAGTGTTGTGAAGGAGTAAGATGGTGTCAGTACGATCTTTGCCTCACGTAGACAGATCTTTTGAGGCCCAGTTTGTTGTCGTATTTGGTGTTAACGAAAAATCTGTCTCGATGCTTCAGATTGTTAGAAGACTCGATTTGTCGAATTACTAATGGTCCTTGGATCAAGCACGTAGATTCGGTTGTTAGAAAATTATAAATTGTATATGATAAATTAGTGTTAAATTGTATATGGTAAATTAGTGTTTTTGTTACAAAATAGAAGACCTTATTTATATGGTTAAAAATAAGGGTAATTGGCGCAAAACATCACTACCTTTGAAGTCTATTATGAAAAACGTCCATACCTTTCATTTTTTGGCACAAAATATATTTACCTTTCACTTTTGTAGCGTTCAACGTCCTTTTCGTTTCATTTTTACCATTTTACCTTTATATTAAAATAAAACAAAAACTCAAGAAATGAAAAATAAAGAATAAATTGCAATTATGGGCCCAAACTTTTAAAAATGTGCAAATCAGTTATAAACATGAAAAAATCATCACCCCTTAAGCCGCTACTTTTGAAGGCAAAATTTTCAACCTTCGATCATCTTGACCGTCGGACCAACATACCACTTTGAAGTCTTCATTGCCCTCTTCACAACCCATCCAACCACTTACCCAAAGTCCAGCAGATTTGACCAAAAATTTGAACCAAAATCAGATGAACACGCACCAAAAACTGGTCTGGTAAAAAAGCCTTCATGCACGATTTTCTTCCAATTTCGACTCAATATGGATGCCCATGTTAATTACACTCCACAGGTCCCTCAAGCTCACCTAGACGCATCCATTCATGTTCAAATTACAGCAAATAACACAAAATAAAAATTTGCAGCTGTTTTTCGAAACAGCGTGTTCGCAGCTGAAAAATCGAAATTTGGCTACGGTGGTGGTCCCCATGATCAAGGACCACCTGGGCTAGCATCCTCTCTTCATGGCGCAGCTATTCCACCCATGGGTCATCACCAATTTGGGCGAAATGTGCACGAATTTCACATGGTAGATCGCAACCACGCTTAGTCCGTCGAATCTACTTTTGGTTTAAATTCTTCATTGTTCATTCACAATTGGCCAAGACTCATATGTTCGATGGGTGCTCCATGGTGGGGAGGCGCTAGGTGTGGTGGTCCGCGACAGTGAGTTGCATCGCCGATGCTGAAATTCGTGGTGAAAGGGACCAACCATTTTGTGGAGGAAATGTTCTGTATCTTTGGTCTTGGTTCAATTTTTTTGTCAAATCTACCGGAGTTGAGGCTAGTGGTTGGGTATGTTGTGAAGAGGGCAATGAAGATTTCAAGGTGGTATGTTGGTCCGACGGCTAAGGTGATCAGAGGTTGGAGATTTTCCCTTCAAAAGTGGCGACTTAAGGGGTGATGATTTTTTCATGTTCGTGACTGATTTGCACATTTTTAAAAGTTTGGACCCATAATTGCAATTTATTCTTTATTTTTCTTTTCTTTTTGTTTTATTTTAATAGAAGGGTAAAATGGTCAAAAAGAAATGAAAATGACGTTGAGCACTACAAAAGTGAAAGGTAAGGACGTTTTATGCCAAGAAATGAAATGTATGAACGTTTTCCACAAAAAAATTCAAAGGCATGGACGTTTTGTGCCAATTACCCTTATAATAACTTTAAAATGAAAGATTGTGTGATTATCACATAATCAACTATTAAGAAAAATAATCTCAACACAATTGAGAAAATATTTATAGAGATTATTCTTTATAATTTTTTCATATTTTCAACACCCTCCCTCAAACTAAATATGATATATCGACAATCAAATCAAGTTCGAACAATAAATTGATTTAATCAAATCTTCATCTTTCAAAGATTGAATGATACTTCAAAATTGCTTGCATGCCAATTAAATCAAACAAAGAACTCGAAGTTAGTAAGAAAGAAAAATCACCATCCACCAATATAACCAAATCATCACCCAGACTTGAAGGAGAAACCCACAAGTACAGTGAACAAGGTCAAAACAAAAACCTCAAATGGTTTTAATAACTAAATAGGCAAAGATAGTCCATGTTTAATAGTGGCACTTCGAAAATTCATAAGTAGTATCGGTACTACACTTATAGATGAAGGAAATACTAATGAAACAAGAATCCTGGCACATGGAAATAAATTCGATGAAAAAATAACACGATAATTCTTAATTTTATTAAAAACCAACTCTCCAGAAAAGAAGCAATAAGAATAGCCAACATCTTATTGGATTTGAATTAATCTGAAGTCCAAATTCAGATTAAATCAAAAATAAAAAAAGATCTGGCTAGACAGAATATGAACAGAGTAAAGAAAAAGAATTTGACTTTACATGGATATTTAATCAAAACAAGAAAATTTGATTGGACAAGCAACACGAGGTCGCTCGTCGAAAAACAAAAGTTTATAAGTTTAACTCAAAATGAAGTTAAACCATCTTTGATACCATGTTAGAATATTATAACTTGTATAGAATAAATTTGTGTTTTTATTACGAAGTAAAAGACCCTATTGATAGAGTTATAAATAACTCTAAAAGGAAAGATTGTGAGATAATCACACAATTAACTATTTAAGGAAAATAATCTAACATAATTGAAATAATATCGCAGATATTATTCTTTACACTTTTTCCATATCTTCAACATCAATGAGCATAGTTCTCTCTCTCCCCACGAGTTGTTGCCTCGTCTTATCATGAGTGGACAAGAGCGGCACTGCTACATTAGACATTGTCCTAGGACGATCAACCATGCTCCCTCTCCAGGGTCAAGAACATGGAGAAAACGGGTGCACAGCACCCCTCCAAACCCTCCGTTCCTGACCCTGGACAAGGAGCTTTATTCTAGGACGATTGTAAGAGGATTAGAGGTTGGTCGGTTGTGAACAAACTAAGAAATCCTCATTGTTCTAAGAGGCGTCTAATATCTTCATATACGGATAATGTGATGCAAGGCATGACATGGATACATGATCCTATGTGGCATCCATGTTAGCTCCTCGTAAGAAATGGGTATAACACAATATGATACGATTCGCAAAAAGTTAAGGTTTGGTCACCAAAGACTATTTAAATACTCAATTTTGAGGCAATAGAGTATTTCTTATAAGAAAAAAATGAGTTTATGAACAAAACTCTTGAAGCCTCTCGATCTTCGTGGTTTACGACAAATTTCTTGTTGAAGGGTTCAAATCAAACATTTTTCACTTTGTTGTGAATTTAGAGTTGATTTTGATTTTGATTTTTTTTTTTTGTAATTTAAGTGGAAAGTAAATTTGTAATTTTTGCATTAGGATTCTTGGATAACTCGTCTATGATCGGCCACATGATCTTTGAGATTTTTTCTTAATTTGCATTCTGAATTTTCATATTTAAACAAAAACTAAAATATTGGGTCTATATCCATGTTTTTATCGTCTTCTTAAATTTTTATATTTTATTTGAGTATTACTTAGTAAATAAATCCGCGACATCTCTCCTAGACAATCACATTACAGGTTAGATCTTGTCAATACATTAGTCTTAAAAAAAAAAAAAAAAAAAAAAAAATTTTTTAATGCAACTATAATTACAAAATGCACATAATTTTATTAATCACACCTTATGCATTAATATCCACACCTTGTAAAAATTTTATTTCCTTCTCTAACGGAACTCACATAGAATATTAATTTCCAATGAAGAAACTTTACAAATTTGATCCTCGATTGAATCTAAATATAAATTGAAAATTATTAATAAAAATAAACAATACCCCTAGTGGGGCCATCTCAAATGAGCATGCCACCCCCTTCTCTTATTGGATAAAATCATATGTACGGAAAAATTTTCACATAAATTTTACAGATAACTCATGTAATGGTGGATCCCATACGAATAAAATAGTGCAAAAAAATATCTACTCACCCTACTGCTGTGTCTGATTTGTAACACTTTTGTATGAATTTTTTTCTGTAAGTGTAGCACGATTGTCTTTTATTTATTTAGGGGGTTGTTTGACTTTGTCGATGTTTCTAATAAAAAAATTGTTAAATTATAATAAAAATTAATAAAATGTGGGATTGAATAATTGCTAAAGATTGTAAGCACGAAATATTATAAAGTTTATCAAAAAGAAATTAATGACTTTCTTTTATTGCACGCACAAGTGTGTCTCTGTGTATGTATATATGTATCTATTTGTATTAATCTTACATATATCGTTTCTTTGAAGCTTGGTGTATTTCTCTCTCTATCCGACCATGTGAGATGTGACTTACATGGCTACTCTCGCATGTGAAACCTGTTGAATTCTCTTTATCCTGTTTATAGAGATCCAATCTCGTATCAGAATTCTGAAAACAATTAAAAGAAAAATTCTGACTGTAAGTTTGTTTAATCTAATTCTCTGTTTTCTCGATTCCCATCTTCCCCGTTGCACTTTTTTTTGGGTTTGTGTACTTTTCGATGTCATTTTATATATGAATGTATTTGCTTTACTCTGTTTTTAGTTTTTTATGTGATGACTGTGATCAGTTTTTTTTTTTTTTTAAAAGCTCATTGAATAATAAGATCTTTGTTTAGATTAAGTTTTTTTTGTTGGGCTTCATTTTTCATTTTGTTGTACTGACTGCAATATTTCCTCTTTAGGGTTTGAATCCAGCACCTTTTTTCAAATTAATAAGAAAAGTGTAACCTTTGAAATTTTAAGGCTGTTTGACTTTAGGGTTTTGCTTTAATGGTGTGTTTGTGTACAATTCAGGAATTAAGTCCGTTGGTAATTAATTTCAATTTTTGCTGAGTGTTAAGGTTCAAAATATCATTACTACCTGTTAAGGAGCCTTCTGGAAGTAAAAACACATTGTTCTTGATGGACAAAGACAAGTCTTCTAACCACGGCACTGGGAGTTTACTGCCCCCATCAGGGAGGTTCTCTGTATTTTCCCCACCCGGTAGTGGTTATAATGCAAAGTCTGAGCAAATGGGATCATCAAATTTGCCTCCACTATGCCCAGGGAATTCATCAGAGCAGGGTCATTTTGGTCATGCGATGCAGTTAGATGATATAAGCCGAATGCCCGATAACCCACCTAGGAATCTGGGACATCGACGTGCTCACTCAGAGATTCTTACCCTTCCTGACGATATTAGCTTTGATAGTGATCTTGGTGTTGTTGGAGAATTTGATGGGCCATCATTGTCTGACGAGACCCAAGAAGACCTGTTTTCAATGTATCTTGACATGGATAAGTTCAATTCGACATCTGGCACTTCTTCAGTCCAAGTGGGTGAATCATCTAATTCACCAGTGTCGAGGTCCGGTCCTTTAGCCAACCCTTCAACTGATAATGTGGCTCTGGCTGTAAGTGAGAAGCCAAGAGTTAGGCATCAGCATAGCCAATCCATGGATGGGTCTATCAAGCCAGAGATGCTCATGTCGGGTTCGGAAGAGCAGTCTCTAGGTGAGTCAAAGAAAGCTGTATCTGCAGCTAAGCTTGCTGAGCTTGCTCTTGTTGATCCAAAACGAGCTAAGAGGTAAGGCTTTTGCTTGAAGCTATTTATTTTTTCCGTGAAGCCTATGAGTTCTTCTGGTTCTTGTTACTACTTTGTCCTATTAGTTTGCTGAAGCTTTAAATTTGTCGTCTACATTTTTGTTGGCTTATGTTTATCATCTGCTATAGGAACTGATCAAACTAATGATAATGCATGACCTGAATCTTTTCCTATTCTTCTATATATTCCACATGGCTGATAGTTTGTACTTATTGCAGTACATAGGTATGAAATTTAGTCATAAATCTTTTTGTCTTCAAATATTGGATGTATTCTGTCGACAGCCCATGTACATTGAACTTGGCAGCTAGAGCATCGTGGCTTGGCCGTGTTATTTTTTTCATTTATATCTGAATCTTGTAATGTTGCTGGTGGGTTTGGCGACCTCATGGATTGGATTATCCTGAAGGCTGCTCCCTGTTTTGGGCCTTGTATGTCCATTCTGATGGTTACAGAAATGGCTTGGGGTTACAGACATGGAGGGGAGAGAACATCAATAGATTTAGTCTAAATGGTTATTTGTTGGGGAAAATTGGAAAATTATAGAGGTCAAAATGTTATATATCGTGCCAATTCAAACCAGGTCACTGAGCCCTTTGATTTCTTCTATCGAGAAAGATGATGTGGTGGCAATTCAATTGAAGTCAGACTAGTGAGGTCACCCTTCCTCCTTGTCTGTCTTCTTCTTGCGCTTTTCTCGTCTTTCGAACAACACAGAATAAAACTTTCTTTATGTTTAGATCACTGTATAACTCATTGCTTCCTGACATTTAAGAATGAAGCGAGCGATAACCACTTCCATTTCGTTGTGCCAGTACTTTCCATCAGGTCTGTAAACTTGCAATGCTATGTTCTTATTCATTGGATAAGATAAGCAGGTGAGTCTGTAATATAAAAGAAAATTCAAAAACTAATTTAACTTGAAAAATTTGCCTTTTCAATTGTCAGCACACCCCTTTTGCAAGAATTTCTGCCAGTTCCCAATGCAGAGGAGGTATAGTTATCATTTTGCTAAGAAAAGATCATATTGATAAATGCAAAGGGTGGTTCTTCATTTACTCTGTTTGGTAGGATAACCCCTATATTTTTGTATTCTTTCAGTCTCCCTCCTCTGTTTCTGGTAGTAACCTTTTAACTTGAATTTCATTCAATTTGATTGGTGCTGAATCTTTGTTATTACAATTAGCAAGGTGATCAAAACCTCCACCTGCTTTTTCTATCTTCATATGGTTAGCATATGCATGTTTCCTGCTTGGAGTATTGTTGAGAGGGTGACAGCATTTTTTTTTTTATGTAATCCACTCACAACCATTGTGTAACAGGATTTGGGCTAATAGGCAATCAGCTGCTCGGTCAAAGGAAAGGAAGATGAGGTACATTGCTGAGCTTGAAAGGAAAGTCCATACTCTTCAGACAGAAGCTACTTCCTTGTCTGCACAGTTGACCTTGTTGCAGGTGATTTTTGCCTCTTCTCCCAGACTAACTAAATTTTTATGTTGATGGGTGGTTCCCTTCCCTCCTCCCTCTATGCTTACTCAAAATGGATAAAGAAAAAGAAAAGGAAATAGTTTAATATAAGTAAATAGTAAGAAAGCAAAGAAGAAAATTGGAGTTAAATGCCAATAGTCTGAAAAAAATACTTCATTTGGCTTTACTAGAAAAGTGGAAAACTTTGTTTATAGATTTCAGTGTTTAAATTCCCTTGTAAATAATGGTACTGTAATTATATTAACTATGCAAGAATGAAATTTTCTGTTTATTGTTTTTGTTTTTGTCTTTTTACCAACAGAGAGATACAAATGGTCTTACAAATGAAAACAGTGAACTAAAAGTGCGATTGCAATCAATGGAACAACAAGTGCACTTGCAAGATGGTAAGATTGTATCTTTAACTACTTCTGCAGGGTTTTTCACCCTATCTTTTCTTGCTGTCTTCCCACTGTTTAGTCTTTGAAATATCTTGAAAGTAGAAGATGCATACTGAAGCAAAGATGGAACTCTGGACTTTTATTATTGACCATGATATATAATTTGGGAAAGATAAAAAAATTTGCCGTTTGCTGCCTTCTAAAGAATAAGAACCTACCATCATTTGGTTATTGCTTGGTCAGCTTAGTTATATGACACATACGCTGGAGTAACATTGTAATAACTAACAATTTCGTGGCTGATCCCGTAAATCTTATAAGATGCTAATTTTACTCTTGTTTTATCCAAAACGCAGCATTAAATGAAGCGCTGAAAGAAGAGATCCAGCATCTGAAAGTGCTGACAGGTCAAGCAATGCCAAATGGTGGACCGATGTTGACTTTTCCTGCATCCTATGGAGCCAACCAACAGTATCATCCCGGAAATCATGCTATGCACACCATGTTGACTGCTCAACAATTACAGCAGCTCCAGATTCATTCTCAGAAACAGCAGCATCAACTACTTCAGCAGCAACAGTTGCAGCACCAGCAGGAACAAGCTAGGGACTTGAAGCTGAGAGGTTCGATGCTCACCCATATTCAAAAGGACCTTGCTCCAGATGCATCATCAAAGGATTAGAAGTTGAAATGGATGTGTTGGATACTTGGAGGTTAATGTATGTCAGGAGTCTGGCTGGTTGTTATATATCTTAGGTTTGCTCTTTTAATTAGTCTGTTTAGGTCCGAACTAAGGATATTACTTTCTCTAGGCAGTCTATTGAATTTTAGTTGGTTAACCTATGAAGGTTTTTGTTTTTATTATTGTCATCTATACTTCAGTTTCTTAGTTTATTCACAATTTCCTTTCACAGTTGACTCATTTTGATTATTGTGGTTTTTTTTGGCTTTTCTCTCTGTCCCTCATACTCGCTGGCACACATACAAAAATGTAGAAAAGCGTTTTTACGAACGTTTAGATACTTGATGCTTATTCGCTGTCTTCTTTTATGAATGGAATCTGTTGAGTTGGTCAGCCATTTGAATCTGGTAAGGGTATTTCTAGGCAGCCTCTTGAAACTAAGTTGCTACCTCAGTTCCCTTAGAATTCTGTTCCTTCCCTCACCCCCCTCGGAATTCTTTTATGTTGACATTGAAACTGATTATCCTATGTAAACAACATTTTTGTTGAAGGAAAATGATTAGGCACATATACATTGTTCCGAAAATCAACACTAGAGGAAATAAAACAAAGTAAACATCAATACTGTCGCATAGTTATTCTTCAGCTGGACCTATTTGACCAAAATGATTAGACAGACACAGATTAAGGCAAAGGTTTCTGAACAAATTAATGAACTTGAAGAGGGTAAGGGAGGGTAGCAATGTGATTATGAGCCACAGTTCCAATCCACAACTTCCCATTTGCCTCTTTTACTTCACTCACTAGCTTCATCACTATACCCTTTTTGTCTTCAAGAACTTCCAATACATCTCCGTTATCACTGAGGAGTGATACCATAGAATACATCCTTATTCCCACCAACCTGGCCAAATACCTCATCGGAATGGGCAGTCGGAAGTATATGCTCCTCAACCATGGATTGTGAATAAGAAACTCCTGTGCTTTAGTCCGACAACAATCAATTGCTACCCAAAACTGGCCTTCTTCGTTAAGCCTTATGTTGTCTGGAAATCCCGGAAGATCAGCTATGATCTCTGTGGTGCCCTTTTCAGAACCCTCTAAAATGTACTTGATGATCCTGTGGCAGTTTAATGAACTTCTGCTTATATTTATCATTTCTGGAAAATTAATGAAAAACCTATCATGTGATGAACAAGAATGTCTTAAACCTGCAATTTGTTGTTTCAGTGAATAGAAGAAAGGATTGGTCTTTAGACAATTGGACTCCATTTGGAAATGCCAAACCCTCCAATACTACATGTGTTGTTCTTGTAGGTGGATCATATCTAAGGAGTCTACCAGTGGCTTCCCCTTCCAACATTATGAAGAAATGGTCCCTGCAATAACCAAAGATTACACATGTAGCTACTCTTACGAGTAAAATATTAACAAATTTGAACCCTCATTTCAATGAACTTACACCCTGTTGTATTTCTTGCTAGTATCAGTGAAAAAGATGGATCCATTGTTATGAATATCGAGGTCATTTGCAAAAAGAATAGGCTTCCCGTCTACGTGTGTTCCCAAAGGAGTGGCAAGGCCTCCTTCAGGTCCCACTACCAGTAGGCCATAGTAAGAATCTGCAATGTACAGATCTCCACTTTTTCTGTCGAACCTAAGGCCAAGGGGACGCCCACACCTCGACTCAACCTTCCATTGCTTATGTGTAGTTGAATCAACACCTTTAGAACATAGCTTCTTAGTCCTTAGGACATGGGAAGAAACAACAGACCATGTTAGAACTTTATATAGGCAATTGAGAGAATCATTTATTGTAGGAAAAAATGATTACCAGTTCTGCGTTACAAGTGCAAATGTTTCCCATCCTGCATCCTTTCCCATCCACCGTACAATTCGACCATCAGCAAGTCCAGCGTAAGGGCCACGACCCCATATATCAAACTCCAACGACTCAGGGCCAAAAATTTCATCCTTGAACTCCAAGTTTCCCAATCCCAACCGGCTTCGGTTGTCCCTGGGCCAACTCTCCATGACTTTCTGGTATGAAGCAATGTCATTCTTTACAGGCCTAAAGTCATGGCCCCCTACTGGACTTAATTGAAGGGGATCCAGGATGACGAAGCTTAAAATGACTGCAAGAACTATGAGATATGGATGCTGCAATAGAACCTCATCTTTGAGTTGCTGTATTCTCTTCTCCATGTGAGTTCTTTGGGAAGTAAAACGTATGTGTGTAGGATTTTGTGATGATAATATAATGGGATTGATGAATTCATGCGAAAATTATGATGGGGTTGTGGTTAAAAGTAAGTCTTGTGTTGTTTGTCATGTTTTATACATTCTTTCTTATTGTTGAGAAGTAAAACTGGAGAAGTTGCAGTAAATTAGCATGCAAAGTTTTTTCTTCTTATTTATATGTCCATTGAAGATCGATGGTGACCAAGAAACCAACAACCAAATTGAAGCTAGCTAACTTGGAAACGTGTGATGTCAATCATCAAACATTGTCGACCTCATCTAGGAATCCTTGAATCATAACTAGGCCGTTTCTAAAGAGTAAGGGTTCATATTTAGTTATGTGGTGAATCATTTGAAGTCATATTTAACGACTTTGATTATCAGTATAACACAACATGCGAGTATACACAAATATTTTGACTTACCAAATTCTACCAATTTACGTTCTCTTGCAAAGTATGGATTTCAATATATATATATATATATATATATATATATATATTTTAAAGTTGTGCCTAATATTTTCTTAGTTAACGTCTATTGACCTCAAAAAGTGTATCTATGAGCTGTCAACAGATCTCAGGGTCTCTCACGTCCGATTCAGCCTTTCTTCCTGCACACTAAGACAAATCGTCAGTTACACGTAGCATTCTCCAAGGAGGGGGGAGCCGGTCGCGCGCACTCCGACGATCAAGTCAGTTGGAGTGGTAATATATATGGGTGTGGGGAAGCTACAATGTGAGCCCCCAAAATATATAAGGGGGTCGGCCTTGGGGAGATAAATAGAACAGTAAAAATGTAGAGAGAGTTGCTAAGAAGTATTGAGAATCCAATTTAGCATTACCTTCAAATGACATAATGTGTGGGCTTTTATAGTAAAAGAAGGTGAGTAAGAACCATTGGATGAAGAGACACGTGACCTCATCCTAGCGGCTGGGCCTCTTGTCATAGGCATCAATCCATTTAATGTTATGACCATTTGCAGCCCTAGGTCTGACATTTAAGTCTAGGATTGACTTGTACGATTGATTGAAGCCGTCATTACAGTGTATTGTCACATCACCCACTTGCTATGAGATCTTGTATGAAGATCTTCCCTGAGATGCCTCTACCAAATCGCCTCGTCTATGAGGGGTCGGCTCCCATGAGAGTTCGGTTAATAGGGGTTCGTCCAATTGGGGTTCGGCCAGAGGGGTCAGCTCCCATGAAGGCTCGGCCAGAGGGGTCGGCCAAAACTCAACTATCGTGGGTTCGGAATTATATGGGTTCGACAATTGGTGCAGGCTTCTGCCACGTGCCGCACGGTCAGAGCTCCCATTTATGGGGGCATAACATTAGTCCCCGAAGTCCATGTATGATTATTTATATAGTGCGTGGACTTGAAGTAGAGAAGGAAAATGGGACCATTTATAGGAGTTCTTTTGCTTACAGCCTTCCTTTTTGTAGGCCTCCCCCTTTGTAGGAGTCAAGTGTATTCTATTATATTTGGAAGAGGAATTATTGCATAAGAGTGACTTTGTCCGGAGGACCTATTATTCAGAGTCCTCTTTTGATCTCCTTGGGCGTCTATCTTTATCACTGGCACTTATTGTGGGTAGATGTACCCAAGATGTTGAGTTGAACCTCAAATCTTCTATCTTCGGGGCTTCCCTCTATTCTTTATTCAAGAACAAAGCCTTTTTCAAGGGGGAAGCTTCGTTTTCTTCATGGCATGGGGCCTCATTAATGGCCACTTCTTCAAAATAATGGGGCCTCAGTGGATCGGCCAGAAGCATAATTGGGTCAAACAAATCCTCTTGAGGCTTCCTCTTGTTCTTTTTCAAGAGCATATCCTTTTTCAAGGGGGATGTCTTCCTGTCTTCATAGCATGGGGCATTATTAAAGACCACTTCTTCAAAATAATGGGGCCTCAGTTGGTCGACCAGAAGCATAATTGGGTCAAACAAATCCTCTTGAGGCTTCCTCTTGTTCTTTTTCAAGAGCATATCTTTTTTCAAGGGGGATGCCCTCATGTCTTCATAGCATGGGGCCTTATTAAAGACCACTTCTTCATAATAAATGGGGGCCTCGGTGGGTCGGCCAGAAGCATAATTGGGTCAAACAAATCCTCTTGAAGCTTCCTCTTGTTCTTTTTCAAGAGCATATCATTTTTCAAGGGGGATGTCCTCCTGTCTTCATAGCATGGGGCCTAATTAAAGACCACTTCTTCATAATAAATGGGGGCTTCGGTGGGTCGGCCAGAAGCATAATTGGGCCAAACAAATCCTCTTGAGGCTTCCTCTTGTTCTTTTTCAAGAACAAGTCCTTTTTCAAGGCTTCCACCACTAGGATGTTCGTGGTTGTAATGTATGGTTTCCCACAAACGGCGCCAATCTGTTGACCTCAAAAAGTGTACCTATGAGCTGTCAACAGATCCCAGGGCATCTCACGTCCGGTTAAGCCTTTCTTCCTGCACACTAAGACAAATCGTCAGTTGCACGTGGCCTTCTCCAAGGAGGGGGGAGCCGGTCGCACGCACTCCGATGATCAAGTCAGTTGGAGTGGTAATATATATGGGTGTGGGGAGGCTGCAATGTGAGCCCCCAAAATATATAAGGGGGTCGGCCTTGGGGAGATAAATAGAACAGTAAAAATGTAGAGAGAGTTGCTAAGAAGTATTGAGAATCCAATTTAGCATTACCTTCAAATTACACAATGTGTGAGCTTTTATAGTAAAAGAAGGTGAGTAAGAACCATTGGATGAAGAGACACGTGGCCTCATCCTAGCGGCTGGGCCTCTTGTCATAGGCATCAATCCATTTAATGTTATGACCATTTGCAACCCTAGGTCTGACATTTAAGTCTAGGATTGACTTGTACGATTGATTGAAGCCGTCATTGCAGTGTATTGTCACATCACCCACTTGCTATGAGATCTTGTATGAAGATCTTCCATGAGATGCCTCTACCAAATCGCCTCGTCTATGAGGGGTCAGCTCCCATGAGAGTTCGGTTAATAGGGGTTCGACCAGAGAGGTCAGCTCCCATGAAGGCTCGGCCAGAGGGGTCGGCCAAAACTCAACTATCGTGGGTTCGGAATTATATGGGTTCGACAATTGGTGCAGGCTTCTGCCACGTGCCGCACGGTCAGAGCTCCCATTTATGGGGGGGCATAACAACGTCGATTTTCCATTTTTTTTGTTTTACTTAGAAAGAAAAGAGTTCAATAGTTGAGAACAATCGACCAAACATCCAAAATAATCATTTAGTAATAATTTAAAGGGTTAATTTCACTCATTTGGTAAGTTTCAGTTTCTGGTACTTTAAGCTTATCCAAAACATAGGAGTGAATTGTCCAAATAGTCACTAAACTTTACATCATGCTTCCATAAGATCATTAAACTTTAAAAATCATTCAACTCATCACTGAACTTCCCAAAAGGTTTTCACGAGGTCACTGAACTTAAAAAATCTTATCATTCATCACTAAATTTTGCAAAAAAATTCTTAGGGATTTAGGAAACCTTTTGCAAAGTTCAGTGACCCTGTAGAAATTTTTTACAAAGTTTAGTGATGAATGTAGTGATTTTTAAAGTTCAGTAATCTCGTGTAAACCTTTTGAAAAGTTCAGTGATGAGTTGGATGATTTTTAAAGTTCAGTGACCTTATGAAAGTATGATGTAAAGTTCAGTGACTATTTGAGCAATTCACTCAAAACATAGAGTCCCTCCACTTATGGCCGGTCCCAATCAGCTTCTAAGATTGCGGGTTTTACACATAACAAGTAGATGAAGAAAAATAGACTAAATATTCAGATTCACATAATTGACTAACAGAAACAAGATTTTAGGTAAGATTGGGAATATGATAAACATCATTGAGAGATAAACAATGTACATCAATAGAAACAACACTTGTTATAGGCATAAGAGTACTATCAGCAGTCACAAATGACATAAGAGACTTGGGAGATAATAAAATTGTTCGCTGAAAAATGTACCGCAAGCGCACAGATCGTGAACAAGTAATATAGTGGACTTTTTGAGTCCGAATATCGATTTCTCGAAGAGTGTTTATCCAACTACAAGTCTATTTGATTCAATTTAACGAAAGTGACACACACAATTAAAAGTTAATTAAAAAAAACTTAAGAATACTAAAAAACACAATTTTGATTTAAAAATTTAAATAATACTTAAAAAGGGGAGTTTTGATTTTAAAAGATGTTGGAATTTATGATTTCTCTTAACTATTATTTCATTAATATCAATCCAATTATGCGCTCATGCAAAATACCAAAATATAAAGTTAGACCCGATTTTTCAATTTTAAATTAATATCATCTTTCGAGCGATATTAATCTTAATTGATTAAATTATACCACATATTTCAATGTCAATACAAAATTAATTAATTGCATTAAATTGCTGTGAAAATACTCAACGGATCACCTGAGGTAGGTGTCTATTTCTAGGTCCACCTAGACGCGCATAGTATACTATGCAAACCCAGGGTATTAATTATTTCGGTCTATGATGTGCAACTATTTTTCAATAATTACACATCTACCTAATCACAACATCTATTGACATCAAATAAATGCAGTAATCTTAAACATGATAATTAATACACCAATATTTTGATAACAAATGCATTTTTAACAACATATAACAAGATATTAATGAAAATAGGTTAAGTTACTACATAAATTCCAACATAAACTTGTTTAGTTCATCATTCTAATACAATAACAAGGAGATAAACATATCATTACAAACATGAAGAATTAAATTAAAGGAATACAAAAGTTGAGATAAAATCATTTTGAACACAAATTGCAATTTCTTCAATGTATTCTTCAAGCTTTCCTTAATGATCTTCTTGCTATATCCCACTTTAGATACCTAAAATAGAACAAAACAAGAACAAAATAAAAATAAAAACTAAATACTAAAAAAAAAGGGAAAAGAAGACGAGAGAGAGATAACGTGAGAGAGAGCTTGAGATTGAGAGGAATGGGATTGATATATATGTATATATAGTTAAGGATAGATGATAGGATAGGATATATATATAAAGATAAAACTTAGCGGCTAAGTTAACATAAAATAATATTAACAAAATAAAAGAGATATTTTTGATATTATGTATATTATAATATAAATAAGATATTTAGTATATTTTATAAAATAATATAGATATTATAGGATATTTTATCATACAAAATAAATATCCTAAAATATCTACCAATAAAAAACTAGAAAATAATACAAGTTGGGCCAAAATAAAATTCTAGACGAGAATTTAAACCGCCATATTTTTTTTACTCCATGCGACCGTATGGTTATAACCAAAAATTATTTTGCTAGTCCCTTCATATTTTCACTTCAAGTCCTTCATCTTTCAGATTTTTGCATTTCAATCCCCAGCTTCACAATTTTGTTCACTTTAAGTCATTTTCCTCCTCTTTTCGCTCGTTTCACTTCTTTTCGGGGTTTTAGCCTACAAAAGTAACAATTACACAATTACAAATAGAACTCAATTTTATCAATAATAAAGTCCCAAAAAGTGCTAAATAAGTGTGTAAAAACACACTTATCAGAAACAAAAGATGATAAATTAAGTGACATATGATTGGAAATTCCAGAATCTAAGACCCATAAAGAGGATGATATACCTGAAGAACTAGAATATGACAAACATATAAGAGAGGCAGACATTGCATGTGGGTGTGTTGCATTTGACTATGTTGCCAGAAATTTCTAAAATTGCTCAAACATGAGTGGAACTACTGATGGTGCAGCGACTGCAGTATTAGGTTGAGGTGTTTGATTTCCAAATCTCCAAGGTGGAAGAACTTGTCGTTGCTGTTATTGTTGGGGTCGCTGTTGTTGCTGTCACTGTTGAGGTTGCTATTATGTAGCTCTATTCAACAATAGAGGGCATTGTCTCTTCCAGTAACCCTTTGGCTTATAGGAATGACATTCATCATGAGCAATATTCAAAGGCGACCTACTATGATTACTGGCATGTGATGTCTGAAGTGCTACAAATATAGATGGAGTAGCAGATGATGGAGCAGTCCCCTAATCTACGTGCGATTTGAGGCTTATCTCTTCAGCTAACAATTCACTAACCACAAAATCAACAGAAGGAAGAAGACTGCGATGCAAGATTGTCCCACAAAATCCCTCAAAATCATCATGTCAAAAATTGTATTAATCTTTGTTCTTCCCTTCGGCGATATAGGAGGAAATACCTATAAATCTGCAAATTCTGTGAATGCCAATTGATCTCATAAATCAGTTATTGCAGAGTAAAATTCCTGAACACTTATACTTTCTATTGAAGGGCATGAATGACAGTCTCTAACTGATGTTGTTTTGCAAAATTAGATTACATGTGCCAGATGCTCCCAAACTTCCTTAACAAAATCATACTTAGCCAATTGTGTGCTTATCGACTGCACAACAGAATTATTAATCTGAGTAATAATCTAATCATCCCAATTTCCAACCATTGCGAAATAAACAAATAACTTTCTTCTAGACAATGCTTTGGATCTGACTACTTTTATTTCTTTTCTTCTTCACGAGGATTATGAAATTGAATTAAATATATTGACCCACATGCAAGTTAGAGGCTGTTGAATATGGTCGTCCCTTTTGGTCAATAACTAAACTGCCTTACAACAGTAATCTTTGAGAATCATCCAAGAAATTGATTACAATTTCATCTTTAATATAATACTAATATTTACAGTTTCACCCGCTTTCACCTGACCATGCGATTAAACTCTGCGCAAGAAATTTTCCTGAAGTGCCTAACTTTCATTGACTCCAATCTGTTATCTATCTACACTGTCTTAAAATAGCCAATGCAAGATCACTATTCATTTTTGTCACCCTCGGTTTCACACTACTGTTGGCAAACTGTTTCCAACTGTTCATCAATAAATATCCCGATTTCACTCCCCCAATTCGATTTTCTCTCCCTTTCTTGTTCCCCTCTTCTTCTCCACAATCTCTACGCCCCACCCCAAGCACAAATGGTCTCTTCTACATCAATTCTTCCACGCCACGCACACACGGCACCTCTCCTTCCATCACAAGTGTATTCCACAGATTAAAGTTTGCAAGTTGTAATTTCTTTATTGTCTCCAAGCCAAGGACCCAAGGTAAAGTTACTTATCTATTTATTTCGATTCATTAGGAAATTTTTGACACTCGAATAGAAGGAAAACATAATCCCAGAGCTATGGAAACCTGCTAGTCGCTGGGACCCATGTCGTTTACAAACCCTTGTAAACATTTTAGATTCTTGTTTTATTTAGGGTTGATTGGGGATGGAGGATTAATTTTTTTTTTTTTGTTTTTTTACCGGTTGGTTTGGCAGTGAAGGAATTGAAGTGGGTTTCCCAATCAAGATGGATTCAGGGCCATTTGATGAGTTTTTGAGAATAAAGGCCCTTTAGCAGCAGTAGAGGTTTGCACTCTCGCCTTATGGGAGTCATCACCCACTTGTTTATATGAAATGCCCCAACTTCTTCAATGAACATCAGAGGTAAATTCTATGGAAATTACCCCTTTTTCACCTATCATAAAAAAAGTTTAATTTTTCACTGTGACTTGTTTTGTAACTCTGGGTAATTCTGGTTTTGAATTTTTTTTTTTTTTTTTTGTACGTCCCTTGCAATTCTTATGTTTATTATAGCCAAGTTTTTTGTGAATTTTAATGCATTATTGTATTTTTGAACTATCTATGGTGTCTATATTAAGGCCTACTCCTGTTAACTTTATCGTAAGAAACAATTGCTACTTCCAGTCTTTAAAAGCCTAGAATGAAAACGTTTGCTATTTACAATTGTATATTGTAGTTGATTGATTTATTTATATTTTTTGGTGATTGGGACAGAATTTTGATGTTGTGATTTTGATTTACGATTAGTTCCTTGATATCTCTTATGCTAAGCGGCATTGTAAATCTACTGCAGCTGCGCTGGTTATGGGGGATGAACTCCATAAATTTGGCTGTTGTTGACCTGAGAGGAACGATTTTCGTTTTGCATTGAAGTAATCATTTAAGATAACAAGATACTGTTCCATATAAATTATCTTCGAGAAAACAAAATAATAAACATGTGTACATTTATGAAGAAACAACAGAAAGTAATTAACATAAACAAAAACAAAAACAAAAACAAAAAATTAAAACAAGAAAATTGAACCCTAGCATATCCCACATTTGAATATGTTTTACTCAACCACACATTACCCAAGCTTCATGTTCTTGAAGATTTATCAATCCTTTTATTTGTTCATTTTTGGTAAAAATATGTATAGAACCATTATTTTCTTTGAGACTTACTTATTAACAATGCTAACAGATGGTGGCAAGATTGGCTCAAATATGTAAATCAAAGCCGAGCAAGTGTTATGAAAAATGGATCTTTCTCTAAGCATCACAATTCAGTTGGTTCAAGTGCACTGATGAGGCCTCCAAGCATTGAAAATTCAGATTTGATTTATGAAACAGCATCTGAGGATATCTATGATTCTTTTAAGTTATCTTAGGTTTTGTTTGTTGCTATGCATTCAGTTCCCTTGAGGCACTTGAGCAATTGAAAATGATTTCCTTTCGAATATTTTACTGTTAAGCAACTGACGATTATTTAAATTCTCATATTTTTATGATTGACGTAAATTTTTGACAAACTATTCTTTACTGGAAGCTTGGTCATAAAATATTAGTGCTTCAAATTTTGGCCTTGTAAGTTTACAGTTAGTTGTCAAAGTGATTGTATATATATTCTCTCTCCATTCTCTATCCCTGAAATTGCAAATAAATGATTCCAATATTGTACATTCTATCAAGTGCTCATGGTTCCATTTCTGTACATTTGATTTCTAAATAGCTAAATAGCAACATTCTGCCATTTCTAATTATAACGCACTCTGTTTATGTCGATAGACTATATCACGTGAAATCAGTTATTCTTCTATCACCTTAAAGATAAATGATGAAGGTAATAAGTTCGTATTTTGGACTATATTGTACTCTTTAATTATAGAAGAGTCGAGGGTTATAATTGCTAGAATGTATAACAAATGATTATTTAACAGGACGTAAAAGATATTGGACATTTACTTTTATCTCAGAAAATCGGAGGATTGTGAAGCTGTTGAACGATATTGTGTGGAGATTTATAAGACCAGATGCTTAGAAACATAATAATTCACTTCTTTTGGGTGACCTTCTTAGCTATTTATTACACTATTACTCTTAGTTTTACTGGCTGTATACTTGAATGGGAAAAAAAAGCTAATGAATGAAAATGTTTTTATGTTCTTGAAATTCTTTCTTCGCAGTCATGTTTGCATTTTCCCATGTTTCTTGTTATTTTAGTTGCTTATCTTAAGCTAATTTCGGGATTTGATGTTACTCCTTTTGTAATTTTATGAATTTGAATATTTTATCTAATTTATATTCCTTTACATTTTAGTCATTTTCTTTTACACATTTTTAAGGGATGCAGACGAGATGATGGTACCGAGTTTGATATTTATGTGGCCGATCTGAAGGAGTTGGAACAATTCCATGAAGTCATTGTTGCCTCTACCATATTTGGTACAACTAATCCCTTGAAAAATGCTAACATATTTTGTAATGTTTCTTCATACACTTAGCTCTTATTTGTTGATTGTTTTTTTGTCCAGCTGACATGTATATTAATTAAATACTCTCTTTAGTTTTCAGAAACTCATTTCACGCACATATCTCATAAATTCTTAATACTTAACACACTAACATTACTTTCAGAAAACGGAAACCCGTGCATTGCACGGGCTTAAAACTAGTTATGTCAATAATCCTCTTGAAATCTAACGAAATTCACAATATCAACAAATTCAATATGATGAAGAGGGTGACTCTGATGCCATGTGAAATCAATAATACAAAAAATATGGAAGAGAAAAATAAAAGGAGGCTAAAATGAAAGGAAAATAAACTTTAAATAGTCAAAGCAGATAAATAAAATGACTAATATACCTTGATGCAAAACTAATATGACCCCGTTTGATTCTCATTCTTTTTAACTGAGAATGAAAAATATAGTCGTTATGAGTTTCACACAAAAAATGAAAAGTAAAAAATGATGATTAAATATGATGGATAATGATCATATTTTTCATTTTTATGGATGGAGAATGACTACCAAAAAAGGCCTTTTAACATGTATATTTCAATAGATAGCGCAAAACTGACTTTTTGAGGTTTCTCTCTCGAAACTTTGCACTCTAGATCACTTCTGTCATTGAACATTACAAATTGTTTTAGTCAAAACATCATGTCAAGCTGGTGTCTATTTTTTTAACAAAAAAAACCTACATGGACTGGCGATATAGGATTTTTCAAAAAATAATAATGGCAAATCTACTTTGTAAAGTTGCATGATAAGTCTAAAACAAATTAAATTTTTTTTTCATTGGATTTGAGCAAGAACCATGACATGAGATCCTTCTTATTAGAAAATGACATGATAATTTCTTTTTGTGTGTTCCATGCACGTGAGTGATCTATCTATCCAAAATTTTGAGACATGGACACTAGTCATATCTAGTTTTTGGACATTTGAGTGTTTCGTAACCACAAAAATTACGCTATCAGAGATATACAAAGTGCACGTTGCACAGACATCTCCATTCACTTCACGTCTAATATGAGGGGGTACACTAAATATGAAAATTACATCAATTTTCGAGGGTGTGATGGGTAGGGTAGACTAAAAATATAGAATAATATAGAATATAAATTGATTAGATATTAAATAAAACAAATAAATTTCTGTTTATTGTAATATTTGATTAGGTTTAAGTTACGTACTAAAGATGTCTCAAATTTTGATTGATTTCTTGTTAAACTCTCAAGGGCTCTTTGGGAAGTCCATGTTTGACATTTTTATAAAGTATTGTAATCTATCGAATCACTTGTTATTCATAAATATTGTAGAATTTAAGATTATTATTTACTTGTTGACAGTTTAATTATATTTATTTATAGCCCCTTCTTGGGAGGCATTTGTATCTTTTTAGAAGATATCATAGTGCCATGTCAATGAATAAGCCTTTGTTTGTCCCTTATCTCTATCATATTTTTTTTTTATCTCTCTCTTAGTTCAATCACACAATCTTCTATAAAATGATACTACGCATAAATCGAAAATTTTTATTTTTTTTTCAATCACATATTCTCCAAAAAAAAAAAATACTATTACAAATACTAAATTTGAAAAAAAAAAAATGAGTCAAACAAAGGCTAAGAGTTGTAATGTTTGACTGAAATGATTGAAATTACCACCTTGCCCCCATTTAATTTAAGTTACTCCCCTTTACAAAATGGCATTTTTGGCATAGAAGTGCATTTTTTGTTAATAATTACTGTACAAATGGGTCCCACTGACATATTAGATGGTCAAAAATGGATTAAAAGATGGTAAAAATAAGGGCCAAACAGAGCATAATTTAAAAGAATTAATCTAGGTGTACAGGGGGAGCCTTACAAGAGTGCTACAGGTTACTCACTGTAGCAGGCCCCCCATATATAAAAAAAAAAAAAAAAAAAAAAAATTGTGACGGACCCCCACAATGTGAGAACCCTGGCAGGGGCCTGACAAGCAGGTCCTGTACATGAAGCAAGCTTCAATCTAAAAAGAACATAAATAACTTCCAAACATGCTTGTTCTTCTTTTTCTAGAATAAAGCCCCTTGAATAAGCACTTGTAATAGGGGTCTACACATAGTAGGCGTCGCCCCCACCCCCCTATTGGGGGGCTGCCACACAACCCACTGGATGTCCAGAGAATTGTTCAACAAGCAGTTCCTTTTTCTATGAACAAAGTCAGTTAGCCAAGATTAAAAACGGAGAATGAGGAGAATGACTAAGGTCGCTGCAAATGGCTGAAAATTTTTTGTTTTAATTTTATAAACTGTCCAATCACTCTGGATGTGTAGTACAATTATCTTTCTCTATTGTTAGGGTTGCGTCATGGGGGTATTGTCTACATAACAAAATATGCGATTCGTACAATAGCACCTGTATTGATCATCAGTCAAAGGCTAGAAAAATAAAAACGTGTGGTCTATAAAAAAAGCGATATATGGGATTGCAACTGTACGATGTTTAATTGGTACTTTGCTTGTGCGTCCAGTAAAGCAACAATGATGCAATCATAATCTCACACGAAAGTATTTAAATCTTTCCACAAGCTTCTTTTCTTTATTGTATTACTGTAATCAAAACCCTTATCGTCAAAAAAATTCGTACTCTCTGTTTTTCCTGCTGATTAAGGTTGGTCTTAATTCCCTGGTTCGTATTAATATTAAAAAAAAAAATTAATTTTTTTTTCAAACGTTTGCTTGTATCTTATATTTTATGATTTTTTGTAGTACTGGCTGTAGGTTTCATTGCGTAGTAATTTTTTCTTCATGTTGATTGTAACTTGCTTTTGTTAATTCCCAAATGCTTGTACAATTGTACCTTATTATGTATTGGGAACTAATTTTCACAAGAAGAGAAAGCTTTCGGAAGATAATTTCGTTTTTTCCTTTTGACGCATTTCGGAAAATTAGTCACAATTTCTTTTTGTTAAGATAGAAAAAAAGAATTAAAATTTGATCAGAAGTGATCATCTTTAGATCTATAAATGATTTGTTGCATATTGATTTCATTAATATGTAAAATTCATGTTTAAGACCGGATGTTATTCTAATTGGGATAGAAATTGTAAGGGTCTAGATTTCATCTCAATGATCTTTGTATTAGAGTGACAACTATGCCAATTCCTATATTTTGGATGCTTCAGTGAATGAGTAATTACTTTTTATTATATTATTTTATGCTTTTCGATAAATTTCATAGATATTGAAAGAGGACCACTTATAAATAATTATATTTATTAATAAAGGGAAGTTATGTATTTCATAAAGTGATGAGAAAATGAAAGCTGAAGTATCAGAATGGATACCCATGAATAAAACCCTGTTATTTTTATGCACTTGGTATACCTGTAACTACGATGATTCATATTTAACTCTGACAATGTAAACAAAAAAGAATCCATTGTAGAAAATAATTCTGTGAGTTATTTTAAGGTAATTTTTGGTCTCTTTGATGAGATGTGAATGTCATCCACATTTTAAATCTCTGACCTATGGTCAAGGTAGTTCCATTACATTTACGCAGATTGCGGGGGACAAGTATTAGTATCTTACATAGGATTCAATTCAAGGGGGTTTTATGTAATTCATCTTTTTTTTTTTCTTTTCACTAAGAAAAATATGAATCACTAGAATAACGTTCCATATATAGAGGTCTGTAGAGGCACAGATAAGCTACTTATGGCTTGGACTAAATGATGCAGCTTTCTACTTTCCGTTCATGGGGATTAAACTATAAATAAGACGAAATATGTTATTGTATTAGATGCTGTATAATTTTCATTTAGTGATTCTTGTTTTTGGAATTGTTTCATTGAGGCAGAATAACATTTCCCCTTCCACCATCTTTGTTCTTTCTTTACTTTGTGATCTTCACAAATTAGGCTGAAGGTTCCTTCAGTTTCTACCTCATCAAATTGGCATGAATAATGATGATTTTTAACCAGTAGGATTGGTCTTAGATTACTGTATAAAGTGTTTCCCGAATTCACTTTCTTCATATATCTGCACCACTTAATTTGTTAGTTTCCTTTCCCGCCTTTTACAGCTTCACAATCATTTCAAGAAAGATACTTTCATATGGCAATTCTAGAAGATGGCCAGGAGCATGGGTGGATAGAAAAAGTGAAATCAGAAGGTTCTGTACCGCTGCTTGAGCCAGATCACTGTCCAAATGGTTGGACTTCTCCTTCCGGAGATGTTTTCAAGGTTAGAGGGCCAGAATACTTAAAGACAAAGGCTAAGATTCCTGGTGGTGATTATCTTCTTAAGCCTCTTGGTTTCGACTGGATTAAAGGACCAACCAAGATTTCAGAGCTCTTAACTAATACGAAAAGTCGTGTTAGGAGAGCTCTCGATGATGAAATTTCAAAGGATTGTAAAAAGCATTTCATTTGGGCTTTCAATTTGCAAGTTCCAAGCAAGGAAAACTACAGTGCTGTTGCTTATTTTGTGGGTATGGAACCAATACCTGAGGGCTCTTTGATGGATCAATTCCTAAAAGGGGATGACGGATTCAGGAATTCAAGATTAAAATTGATTGCCAACATTGTCAAAGGCCCTTGGATTGTGAGAAAAGCAGTTGGAGAGCAGGCTATCTGCATTATTGGCCGAGCAGTTACTTGCAAGTATTGTTTAGGAGAAAACTTTATCGAAGTTGATATAGATATTGGATCTTCAGTGGTTGCAAATGCAATTGTTCATCTTGCATTTGGTTACATAACAATGCTTACTGTTGACTTGGCTTTTCTTATTGAGGGCCAAACCGAATCAGAGCTTCCAGAACGAATCTTAGGAGCCGTTAGATTTTCTGAGCTCAATACTGCTTCAGCAAGGCAAGTTGAACTACATTCAGAGAAGAGTATGGAGAATTTGCCGTCGTCACTTCCAACAAGATTTTGGAAATCACTTGGTCAGGGCTTCTCCCATTTTATTAAGCCAGGTGGTCAAGAAAGTGATTCCAACTCCCATGCAGCATATGTCAATGGGGATGTTGATGACAAAAGTAGTGCAGATGTCAGCAAGTTATAGGTATTACTTTTTGAAAACAATTAAATTCCCGACGAAAAAGTAGCAGTATTTTAGCTTGCAGGCTCCTAGGTGTATTAAGTTAGTAGTGAATTTGCCTCCAGCTTGAAGTAATTACTGCATTTTTTTTTAAAAGAATGACATCACTGCTAGTAGCTGGAGATGTAACTGATAATGACCAATAACAACAAACTAAACCTTATTTAAATAAATTTGGGATCAGATGCTTGAAATGTAAGATACCATAATATCAGATCTCAGAAAACCCATTATGCCTAGTTAATTGTCCTACGCTCGTCTCTCTCCTCCCTAGCTTGTATTATGTGAATCACAATACTCTTGTAAGAGGGAGCTTCTTTAGTTCTACTCAAAATATTTCTCAACCACAATAGTTGACCTTCTCTTAGCTTATCCTGAATGGATGTCTTGTCCACTAGTTAATATATATTCATTTCATACGTTATCCATTATTGTATACATGCGCACCCATCTAGTGCCTAAATTATCAAAAGCTGCAATTTGAGTAAGTTTTAGTACCCCGTCAAGTATTTGTGCGAAATTGATGTGCATACTTTCATATTATATGAGCTTACATTGACTTCTAACTGTTTAGAAGATTATCTTTCCCAGTTTGTCAGTAATATTAATCTCAAATACTTTAAACTTGAATATGTATCTTGGAAGATCTAAATTTGGATCTGTTATGTTAATACCAACTTTGCTTATTACCTGATTGTTTGTTTTCCATTCATTATTTCTTCCGGAATGTTTTGTAATAAACTGTAGTGTCACGAAGAGCACTATCACTTCCAATTTTACAAATCATATCTGAAGCAGATAATATTTCCTTTTCTTCCTTTCTTCTTTTCTTGCATTTTGAGATTTTTTTCTTGTGCTATCCTTTAGAATTGTTTTGAATTTTTGGCTATGTTATCCCAATATTTGTTCTCACTGACCTTGGTTAAAAAGTTCCCCAAGCTTAAAAAACTTCAGTCTGAATCCTTCAAACTTAGGAACCACATCTTGTTGAAATATTAAAAATGTCATCACGTACTTTTGAATTTGGTAGGAACATTGCAGAATCCAGTTGGAACAAGTCATAATAGAACCTCTTTTTACGTCTATTTATACAGTAGGAAAATTATTGACTTTCAGCTCCCATACAATTGAAAATTTCCTGTATCTGGACTTAAGAACCCATATTACTATCTGTGTTTATGCATATGCTATACACGAGGCTAATATTACTCTAAACTTCCTTGCTCTTGTACGTTGCAATTCCCATAGAAATCAAGGGAACCAACGACCCCTCCCTCATCCCGAAGAAGAGATGGAAACGTGCATTATGGAAAGGGTCAGTGGTGGAGGGAGGGCCGCCACTGAAATTTGAGAAATTATTTTTCATATGAATTTTTATATTTTTATAATTTTGTACTTTTTATTTTTGATATATTACTCCTTCCGTCCCATTTATATAGGCTTACTTTCCTGATTTTCTTATCCCAATTATATAGTCTTGTTTTTTTATTGAGCTTGTTTTGTTCTGTTTGTTTACTAATATACCCTTATTTAATTTGCCTAGTTATAACTAATTTTTTCACTTAATCTTAAAATTGTATAAATATAAATAAGGGTAAACTATAAAAGCTATTGGCAAAAATTGTTTTTTCAATAACATTAAACAAGATTTCTTAATCCGTGTGAAAAACAAAACAATACTATATAAATGGGACTGAAATAGTATATTTTATGTCTCAAAAAAGGAAAAATTGTTAGTTAAGCCCCTGTTTGACAGCCATTTTTCATGTAGAATGAGCTTTTGAATAGTAATTTTTGGAGAATGAATGGTTAAAAAGTAGGAAAATCTTTTGGATTTACGTGAAGAATATTGTTGTGAGGCTGTATAATTTAAAATGAGTATAAGAAAAAAAGAGTTTTAAAAGAATGGTTGTCAAACAAGGGCTAAATTAGGCTCCCACTGGATTTGAGTCCTGGTTCCGCCACTGGAAAGGGTCTCTACCTCTTGGTGTAAGTTTTTTTTTTATTTATTTATTTTTTTGACTTGTATAGTGTTCAACTCTGGTCAATTACTTTTAATGTGATTCAATGTTTTTGAGCCCCCTTTGTCCATTTTCTTTCATACCATGAGAAGAGATTGATTAGTTTGTCACTTGCAGGTCCTTGTCGCCACTGATATCAAATTTGAATCCCATTAGAAGAGATTAATACATTTCTTTGCAGTTCTTCGAAGTGCACATTGAACCTTGAGCTTCCATTTTCCAATTGCAAGTTGTACTTGCTTCGTGGATATTTATTGTGGTATAAATTGGAATGAACTGCTGATCCGGGAGCAGCAATACATCTCCTGTTTTTAGCACGAGTCTTATGATTTCACCATTAGTTCTTCCCACACTCACTGTGTCTATGTTTATAGTACAAGATCAATACGAATGACAATGGAATTGCATCCTCTAATGAATTCTTTACATATTTTCCTTTTGATGTTTCCCTACTTTCCTTTTTGTTTCAATGAGTTGAAGCATGTAGTGCAACTTTTTTCTTTCTATGCTTTCAACTGTGTGTGTGTGTGTGTGTGTGTGGGGGGGGGGGGGGGGGGGTGGGGGGGGGGGGGGGGGGGGGGATACATTGAAGAGACATTGACTACTATAAAGTTTTTTGCAACCTCTTGAGATTGAGAACCACTTTCCTTGTACATCCAGAAGAGTTGTAGTAGTGGGAAAGCTAGATTTGTCTCAATTATTTTTCTTTCCTTCGGCTTTTCTCAAATTGGCTCGACTATTTGAAGAGTTGATTTTTTTTTCAGTAACTAAATACTTTTGTTTGTGAATACTGCATATTTGATTCCACCCAGACGTCACGGATCAACCATAGAACCATGTTCAATAAATGGAACGCATTAGCTATATATTCTCAGACTGGACAGTAAGGGTCCGTGCAAGACAATCAAAAGACTAGACAATATAACGAACACGGTTGTGACTTCTTCCTTTTTTTTTTCCTAATAAATCTAGTCTTTCCTACTAAACACGTATGTACTTATTACTCTATTATGCATTGGAAGATGCATGGGCATGTCGACTGGAGCTCCAAGTTTTCCTTATTTGAGGGAGCAAATGCTCGAGACTGAAGAACAATGCCAATGGAATTGCATCCTCTAGAGAATTCTGAACATATTTTCCTTTTGATGTTTCCTTCTTTCCTTTTTGTTTCAACGAGTTGAAGCATGTAGTGCAACTTTTTCTTTCTATGCTTTCAACTCTGTGTGTGTGTGTGGGCAGGGGGGGGGGGGGGGGTGTACATTGGAGAGACATTGATTACTATAAAAAAAATTTGCAACCCCTTGAGATTGAGAACTACTTGTACATCCAGAAGAGTCGTAGTAGTGGGAAAGCTAGATTTGCCTCAATTATTTGTCTTCTTCCTTCAGCTTTTCTCAAATTGGCTTCGACTATTTGAAGAGTTGATTTTTCCTAGTAACCAAATACTTGTATTCAAATATTCCACCCAGGGGTCACGAATCAACCATAGAACCATGTTCAATAAATGAAACGCATAAACTATATGTTCTCAGGCTGGACAGTAAGGATTGAAAAAAGGACAATGAAAAGATTAGACAATATAACAAACACGATTTTAACTTTTTTTTCTTTTCTACTAATATATCTAGCCTTGCCTACTAAACATGTATGTACTTATTACTCTATTATGCATTGGAAGATGCATGGGCATGTTGACTCGAGCTCCAATTTTTCCTTATTTGAGACAGCAAAGGCTCGAGACCGAAGAACAATGCCATAATAAGATGTACACACACACCCAATTATAAATGACTCCAGAACCAGTTTTGATGATCAGAAATCAAAGCTACAAAAGGCTGATCAAAGGCTGTTATGTGGTTGAATTGTAAGCAAGAGATATTGGGTGTGAGATTGGTTCAATTCATGACCAAATTAGCCTAGAAACAGCTATTCATTAGCTGCCGTATAATGTACATTTCGAGGGCTAACACTGGCCTTTAATTAGGGTAAAGCGGACATTGTACAGTTTACGTGGAACTAAGAATGAATTCAAATAGCTTATTGTAGATGGCAAAAAGGGGCGCTAATAATCTTCTGGAACATAATTTTACCCTGTAAGGTTATGGAGAACCATACATCAAACGAAACTTGAACAGCAATCATGTACATGTTATAGAACTTAAATTACATGATTTTACCTTATCATTACTAATCGGTACCGATCATCTACAACAAAGTTAAAATTGCCCTCAATAGAAATAAATCATGAAAAGTATAAATTTAACAGAAAACCAACTGCAAAATGACTAAAATGGAACTTAAATTACAATTGGATAATGTTTGATCCGAATCAGGTCCATAGTTGTCCTTTCCCACCTCCACCTCAAAATCAGGACCTTCATCCAAATATCCAAAAAATACACGCGCATGTGAGCGCGCCGAGAGAGAACCACTCTCTTAAGGTCTAGCTATCAAACAAGACTTAAAAACTCAAAGATCCCCAATGCTGAACAGCAAGAGAGAGAACAGAGAAGGGGAGGAGGATACACCATTCCCGTTGATAAATACGCAATCAAATGCACATATTTATTGAAGCTAAATTCAAACATGGCACAGAAACAGTCCACACCCTCAAGCTCAAGCAATCAAACAAGTTATATGATGACCTTTTTTTTCTTTCTTTTTGAATTGGAAAAATTTACAATCCTTAATTAAGGCAATACTGTAGCTGCATTATAGGTCTTTCTTACACTAAAATATCTATAAACATCGTAAGAAATGTCCCGGGAGCTCCTATTTACCTCTTTATTTATTGGAGGCATAGGAAAAATCATTATAAATACAACTGAAATATAACCACCATGCAAAGAGTATCTGCAATCAAATAACATAATAATGATGGTAGCCAGACTTGATTGCAAATCATTTGATTTTGTGGGATGATCCTTTGGTAACTACGTGACAAATTGAATGAAGTGGACAAGCTGATCACATATATATGTGGAATGAAGCTAACAGTTAAAGAATTAGAAAATGGAAAAACAATGATCAGATACCTGTAATCACATGTAATTTGAGAATGAAAGCTTAACTTTACAAAGAATATTTTGACTTATTGCTTTATTTATCTTATTTATTCATTTGCATTAAAAAAAAAAAAAAAAATTCATGAAGGAAATATTTGATATGTGACAAATTCCTCATGTCTGAAAAGAAAAGATCAATAATAAATGAATTTATCTCACCCTCTATCCAAATGTTCATAATTGATGAAATTAAGATTGTGAAACATTGGTACACAAGCACGAGGGCTGCTCAGTTTGGGACCAAGATCCAACAAATGGGAGAAGCTTCTAAACACGTCTTAGAGAGAAAAGAAAAAATGAAGGTTACCAGTGACTCTTAATTCTCCATATAGTTTCTGAAGACATTTGACATTCATGCTAATCTGAAAAGCAGTAAAAGCAGCCCCCCCAGAAGAGTCACCTTATCACAACAATAGATAAATGACCGGATAAATCCAAAGAATTTAAGTATAAATGCAAAATATAGAGCAATATTTCTCCCAGAAACTAGACAAGATCTGCACTGGCATCTGGCAATGTGCTCATCTGCAAGGTTCTATCATTCCCCGAAGCTATGAAACGCACAGACGGCATGGAAGGATCTGTCATGGATTCGATCTCGAGAAAGCTGAAATCATATGTACCAGACTTCTTCAAGCTAAAAATAAATATAAGCGCGATCCATCCCAGAATAGATACCGCCCAATAATTGTTCATTCCATGGATCAAACCCCATGCTATAGAATATCCACAAATGATTCCTGACAAATGACCAAGGAAGCTCGCTTGTGGAACAATTATAGACGTAAAGATGAGGGACTCAAATGGAGCAAAACTGATGGGAAGTGACAGAAATCCGAAAAGATCCAACTTAGAAGAGGGCTGTTTCACTGACAAAATTGTCATCCACCCAAAAACAACACATGAATACCCAACTGCAGTCACTCTCCTAAAATAGTCTATCTTGAACTTCTGAATCAAGACATGGTACATCCCAATAACTAGCATTCCCGACAAAACAACCAATACCATTGAATAATGAAGATAATACTCCAAACCAAGACCCATATGGCCAAACTGCTCAATGACCCCGAGGCTCCAAAGCGCACTCATATTGAAAACAAGATGAAGAACACTAATATGTGATAAAGCTGATGTTATTATCCTCCAATGGTGACCTTCCACTGCAGTATCATAACTCAAGCCCACATTTGAATACCCAATATTCTTCTTCTGTATATAGAACCATATTGCACTACATAATCCTATTATACAACTTGTAGCTGGCTTCTCCCATATCTCATAAAGCAATGGTTTCCCCATCTAGACCAACCCAAACACTCTGCAATGGAATTTCAAACTCTAATTTCCAAAAACTTATGACTTGATAACGTCAAATATACACTTGGATCAATCTAAAGGCTCAATTGGTTTCACTTTGAAGTATGTGAAGCAACGCACAACAAAAATCAATAGAACCCACTTCAAGATTTCCCTAAATCAACAGAGCCAGATCTGATACAATCGATTGCCGTTCAAAATGCCACTAAAAATTGAGAAATGTACAAGACACCCAATTACTAAATATTAAACTGAATGGGTTACTGAGAGATCAAATAATCAGCTATTTAATGCAGATAATTGTAGAAAATTGCTGGAAACCCACACTAATATCAACTAACAGAGTTCAAAATCACTGAGAAGGATGATCGCGGATGAATAATGAAGAAGAATTACCTGATTTCAGGGACAAATAAATGGAATAATTTAGGGTGGAGATGGTGAAACAGGGGTTTCGCCCAAAAGTTATATTGTTCAGGAAAAAAAAAATAAAGAAAAAGAGGGAAATGAATGAATATTTCGTTTTAATTTTTATTAACTAGAGGTAAGGACGTCCTTTTTCACGTCATATGTATCATAAGAAGAATGATATGGGTAATCTTTTTGAAATACTAATAATATATTTTGAAAGTTGTTGATATAATTGATATTATATTTAAAAATTTAAAATTATTAAAATTAATGAATGTAAAATTAAAAATAATATTTTTAATCACGTTTATGTTTGAAGATTTAGCCTTCATTTGGCCCCATTTTTTGGAAATGAAAATGGAGAAAATAGTGATTTTTTTGAAAAAAAAAAAAAAAAAAATGAGTGATTGAAAAAGAAAGAAAATTTTTCGATTTAAGTGTAATATTATTTTAAGAAAAATCGTGTGATTGAAAATAGGAGAGAAAAATAAAATGTAATGTAATGAAAATTAAACGGGGGTTTAGAATTTCAAAAATAATTATCCAAATAATTAATTACTTATTATTCAACTGTGATGAACAAAAAATATACCATTAATTATTTCTTCAAGGGTAATGAATGTGATTTTTTTATTTATATTTTTTGCATGTGATCCTTTGGTTTCTTTGAGAATTCTTGACCTCGATTTCCCTTTATATATATATATATATATATATATATATATATATATATATATATAATCTCTTTAATTGGATGTAATAATACTTTTATTAATTATTTACTAATAAATAGTAATAATTGTGTTTAGTGGAAATTATTTGACGTAATTTTTTGAAGCAATAATAATTATTAATTATCTTATTTGGAGGAAATAAATTGAATCATTTGGTATTCCATTTTTATTTATATATTCATTTGTAATTGTCAATTAAAACAACTTTTAAGTAAGTGTCAATAACAAATATAACCTACTAACGTAACCTTTCAATTTTTTTTTAATTTTTTCCCCTTTTGAGGGTATATTGGGCATATAGGTAAATATGTAGGGGCAAAATTGGTATTCAAAAGTTTTTCTTCAATCCCCACTTTTAATAGACTAGCAGTAAGTATGTTCATTGTACGTCTTATGTATCGAAAAAATGATATGCATAATATTTTTTTAATTTTAAAAAAGTAATTGATGTAATTGATATTGTTAAAGGAGAAGACATTGAACTTAGTAAATGATTCAACCTCTCATTCGTACGACATGTCCTAACGACCTGTACATCTATAGTCCATAACCGCTACAAAATCTCATCTTTTCGATGACTCTGTTTTAGCAGTCAATCCCTATCGTCGTACTAAATGAGATTTCCATCAATTTCCAAGTAATTGAAAAATTCTGTCGATCAATACACTATCTACACTCTAGATATTGTGATCATCTTGAAAATTATAACTGTTTTTTTTATAAAAAATTTCTAAGTTAAACACTATCTACATTATTAATTGTATATATAATTTTGTTATATTTATAAATTTTATATATTAATATTAATTGATTTAATAATTTATGTCATTTCATGTTAATTATATATATATAGTATTATTATAATTTTTATTTTTATTTTATATAAGTTTTTATTCATCGTATACTGATAATTAGTAATAATGTGTTTAGTGGAAATTAATTGACTTAATTTTAAAAAATAAATAATTTTAATTTTAATAATAATTGAATTTAGTTGAAATAAATTTAATTTTAAGGTTATTATTGACCATAAACATAAAAATGTAAGGATAAAATTAAAAATTAAAAATATAAGAATAAATGAGGGTATATTGGACATATAGTTAAATATGTAAGGGTAAATTTGATAATCAAAAGTTTATTCTCAATCCACACTTTTAATATACTAGTAGTAAGTACGTACGTTGCACGTCTTATATACGGAATAAATGATATACGTAATATTTTTAAAAGTAAGGAAATTGATAGTGCTAAATAAAAAATTAAAATTGTTAAAGAATATATATATATATATATATATATGAATAAAAATTTATGAAATTACGTACATAATATGAAGATGTTGAATAAATTAAAACGTAATACTTTGTTTACTTATCAACCAGTTTTGTGGTACAGACAAGCTTTGTGGTATAGACAAACACGAAGAATAATCGAATTAAGATATGTATATTTGGCTAAATTTAAAATGTCTACTTATAAGTAAACTAAATATACATAAATAATTTTCGAAATAAAAAATTACTTATTTTGTCAGCAACACTAATTTTTTTACCTTAAAAAGTAAAACCAATAAGGTATTTTATCTAAACACATTTAGAAACAAAAATTATGTATAAATCATGCTCGTCATATTAATCCATAGCATTAATTTTAAATTAAAAATCAAAGTTACATTCAAAACAAATATAGAAGTGAAAATTCTTAAAACAAAAGCATTCTTTTTTATTTTGAATGAGATTTATACAAATTGAGGAATAAAAATTCTCCCTTTAAATGTATCGAGATAAAATAAATAAAATTCTTTTCTTTATATATTTATATCTAATATGTAATTTGATTAACATCAATTTTTATGCTTATACAAAAATAAACATGCAATAATAATAAAATTTTCAATACTATATTAATTATGTTTAGAACACATAATATTAATTTTAATTAATACTTAAAATTTTGATTTTAGTAAAAAAATGTATAATTGAGATACTTATATTTAGTGGGGGTGGATACAAATTTGGGAAGGATAAATAACTCTTAATTATATATCAGGAACAACTGATAAGGTCTTTAAGTTTGATGGATAATTTCTTCCATTTTCGATTCTTTTCCTCCGAACTGTTGATCATATTTAAGCAATTTTTTTCTGTTCAATTTGCTATCCTTTGTATTTAAATACTTATATTATCTATTATATTAATTAAACGTGCAATTTATATAATCTGTGAATGAAAATGTTGACAATGTTATATAAAAACAAAATGGTAAATTAAACGATTTTCATCTATCTCCACATTTGTTTTTTTATATATTGTAATTATATAAGTAGAGGATAATTTATTTAAAGTGAAGCTCAAGTATGTATGTATGTATGTATATATATATGTATGTATGTATGTATATATATATATATATATATATATAATAATAATAATAAAAAATATATATATATATATATAATATATATATACATGTACGTATAAGATAATATTATAATAAATTAAAGATGACAATAATAATAGATAAATTAAAATTTAACTTCATGTAGTATCCTTTTAAGTATAGAGTTCCTTTTTTTTTTTTTAATTAGAGTTCTCATAATTTTATATTAATTAAATTTAATCACTTAAAATCGAAACTTGTCTACAAAATAATTATATTAAAATTGTAATAATATTATTTTATATTGTAATTAATCTACCATTATAATAATGCAACTTTTAACATATTATACGTCTATATATGTGAGCTTCAATTTTATGTAGTAAATTACATAAATAATATAATTTGAACAATAAAATTTAATTTGATTAATGTAAAATTCTAAGTACTCTAATATAAATAATGAGAATTACATTTAAATGATTATTAAATGAAGTTGAATTATATTGAATGGTACTATATGAAATAAATAAGGGTAGAATTGACATATAGATAAATATATAAGGGTAAAATTGATAATTAAAAGTTTCTCCTTAATCCATACTTTTAATATATAGTAGATAGATTGTAGAAGATAGATGTAGATTGTAGAGGTAGATAGATAGATAATTCAATCACATTAATTTTAAGGAATATTGCTCCATCAGCTCCCAACCTTTAAGCATAGGTAGAATATCGTTTCTATTTTTCTATATATATTTTTTAATTTTAATTTTTTTGTGACATGCAATCCCCAGCTTATAGGGGTGACATTAGTACCTGCAACGCGTCTGTTTATTTCCCAGATTTATATTTTTGGAACTAAAACTCAAAAAAATTGTAATAAAAAAATATTATAATTCTCCAGTCTTCTAAAAAGTGCGCATATACGTCGCCTAGACACAGAGTGACGAAAACGTTTTGCATTGAGTTTAAGTGAGAATTAAGCGGTCAACGAGAATGTTGACCGCTTAATGCGCGCCTTAGGCAACTAAGGTGCACCTTAAGCGTGCCTAAGCGCACATTAAGCGGTTAATATTCTCGTTGATCGCTTAATTCTCGTTTAGGTTCAAGTCGAATGGTTCTTAGTTATTTATTATTTTTTTCCTAATAAAATTTTTTCATATTTATTAAATGTACTTTTTTTTTTGTTTATCTTTTATTTTTATTTTTATTTTTTTATAGAAAAAGAAGAAGAATATATTGAATTGGAGTTCGATAAAGAGTTATATAAAATTTAAACTACAAGCTATCTATATTTTGTAATTATGATTTTGAAATTTTTTTTTTTTATAAGAATTATTAAGTACATACAATATTTTATAATTTTAGATATTTGGTATATATTATATGAATTATTGAATATTTTTTACAATGATTAAAATTTAAAATCAAAAACTCTTTTTTTACGCCTAGGCTCGTAAAGCTTGAAATTTGACTTTCAGATCTAGTCACGCTTTACGCTTTTTAAAACACTATAATTCTCTTACTTTTACTTCGAAATAAGTGTATTTCGAAACAAAAAAAATGAACAGTAATTTAATTTTTCATTTTTCAACTTTAATTTAATTTAATTTAAATTACTAAACTTCATTTAGTTTCAAATTTTCATTATTCTATCTCCATTGTCTCCCAAATTATTGAAAATTGCTTTATTGATAGCTATATCACAACGAATTTTTTACGTAATTTCAATGTGATATGCTAATTTACAAACATCACAAGTCTTGATAATAATTTAAAAAAAAAAAACTTATTTTAACCTTTTAATCTAAAAAAAATTATTCACAACCTTCATTTTATTATTTTCATTTTTAGAGTAACACATATCAGTTATACAATAATGATTGTCAACTAAGCAAATTCGATCAATTTAGGAGACGTAAGTTAAAGTTCAGTCATCCAGTTGAGATAAATTAAAGTTTAGTAACCAAATTGAGATTTCACTAGAAGATAAGTTAGTATATAATTGTTAGTTAAGCAATTTTGGTTAGTCTGGGGGACAATAGGTGACGAAATGAAATTTGAAATTTTACTGAAAGTTCAATGATCAAGGATGAAATTGACCCAAAAGAATTGACGGATAGGACTAATCTGGCATATTTAGGACTTGTTCGGTACAAATTCTCAAAATTAATTCTCAATCAATTCTCATTTTCAACCACACATTCTTTAATAAAATAATATTTTCCATCACATCAATAACTTCTCATTCTTTTTCAACCACACATTTCTCATCATATCACTATTCAAAAATCAATTCTTTTCTCAAAAATCACTCCCAAAATTAAGTGGGGATGATGTTGCAACTATATCTATATAGGTTGGATGTAAATCAAAAAGAAAAATGTTGTTTGTACAGTCTTTTGTGTATAGTTTTGTACACAGTCCGCTCACATAGGGGTGGAGCCCGAGTTGATTTAATGTTATTTTAAACTTGGACCCACTTCATGTTGTGAGAAGATTGTGTTTCGAGCTGTGTAAAAAATTGTACACACAGCTCGGTTCAAATCATAAATGGCACAATTTTCCCTTTATTACAAAATTTGCTTTAAAATGAAAAGAAAATGTCATTTTACATCCTCGGTTGATAATTTTTTTTACAAGTTAAACCCTCTTGCTTGCAAAATGACTTTTTTTGGGAATTAAAAATAAAAAAAGATAAAATTGAATTGTGACATTTTACACCCTCAGAAATTATAATGACATTGTGCGACTGAAAAAAAATAAAACTAATTTTACTCTTACAACGTTGGAGAACTTCAAATTTAATTTTTAATAAGAGATTCTTCTATGAAATTTTAAATTTCAAACCCCTAACGTTGAATAGCTTCAAAAAAACATGTCCGGTTAAGTTTAAAAGCTTGGCCAAATATAGAAGAGGCACGACGAAAGTTAAAATTGTTGGGAAAAAGCAAGTTGTCCGTTAGGGCATTTTTCAATTATCAATAAAATTAAAATTATTATATATAAAATTAGTAAGTGAGACGATTTCTCTTTTTCAATTTGAACAAATTTTCCTTTTCCTTTTCCTTTATGGGTTCATATTATGTACAATGAAAAATGCACCAGATTTGTAACTTGAAGCAATGTTAGAAATGTTAGTTTTACCTTTTTTTTTTTTTTTTACATCTTTTTAGTTTAATTTATCTCTTTTCTTGAAAGGAATGTTTTCTACTTTTCAATTTTTTACATTTTGATTTGCGTACATTCCTTCACATAGTCAATATTTTTTTCGATTGTGTTTTCTGTATATAATGATTTACATATACATGATATGATGAAATAGATTGGGTCGGAATTTCTTCAAGAAAATGAAACAAAATAAAAAATAAAAAAAATCCTCAATCTCTTTTTGACAAATCATTTATATGTAAACTATTATATAACTCTATTATGTACAAGTAGTGTTATTCTAATTTTTTTAAATTTTTTTTTTTTATAATAGGGTTAACAAACTTTATTATTTTGGAGAAATAAAGGTTAAACTTGAAAAAGAACGAAAGAGGGTCAAACCCGAAGAACATATATAATACTTGTTTCTAGAATTGATTTGCCGAAATAGAGTAAAGAATACCGTTTTAAATTCTTTAATTTTGATAATTAAGAATATTGAAGTAAATATAATTGCGAAAGAATTGTCGAAAAAAATGAAAATAATTGGTATAATTTTTATGTACAAATATTATAAAGGTAATGATGCATTTATTCATTTATAAAGATTCTACTTTATTACATTATTCGGTGCATTGAGAATAATGTTACAATTGACTTATTAAGAGGGTGTTTGGTAGGGATTAAAATTAAATTTTTTAATAGATTGTGATAAAAGTTTTTGAAATGGTAGTTGAAAAGTTGTGGGACCCATGAAAGATATGGTTGATATTGATTGTTTGACTTTGACTTAGATTAAAATCAGATTTAAATTGGTACCAAACAAGTTCTAAACTTTGATTTGTCTCAATTGGATAAAAAAATTCAATTTAATTTCAAATTGACCACTTTCAAATTTCACCACTTCGTTACGTGTCGTCTTCAAAATTGATGAACATTGCTTAATTGACAACACATCGGAATGGATCTTCCTCGTAATTTTTGCTTGATATGCCAATTACCACTACGTGACATATCACAAAATGAAACACACCATAACCTTTGGATCTAATAATATTTTTACAACCCTTGTTCTTAGGATGTCATGTAGCATTTACGTGGTAGATTAGTTATGATATAACCGTTAACTAAGCAATTCTTGTCAATTTGGAGGAGAAGACTAGGTAACCAAATGCGACGGGGTGATGAAATTTGACTTAAATTAGTTTTATGACCCAATTGAAATAAATTAACGATTTAGTCAATTAAAGTTTGATGAAATTTATCCATAGATTGAATGGTTAAGTAGATACAAAGATTAAAATTTACAAGAAGTGGAAATAAATACACCAAACTACCAACCGGAGTAAGTAGCGTCCAATAAGCTATTTACATGATGGAATCCACACCATGGGTGTAACCAAAGCTACCAACCTTACTTGAACACACAAAATTTCCATCACAGATGAACAAACTTATACTTAAGAAATATTACTTCCATATAAAACCTATTCATTTGCATGCAAAGCTAATAATTATATTCAATGGCCTTTTGGAGAAAGAAAAATGGCACACAAAAAATTCATCCTTCTGTTGTTTCACTGTCCATGGGATCAGATAATTATCGAAATTTTCGTGGTCGGGATCGAGAATATTTGCACGCAAGAAGGGCATTTCTCAGCAGTTATCAGCTTAGTGAAAGCAACAGGTTGAAGAAGAAGATAAAGAGGTTTTTGGAAGGGGCTAGGGTGACGGCCATGGCCGCAGCTGCAAAGAGAAGGAAGATTACTGGAATTAGGGCTTACAAGTTTACACTGACTTGGCCAACTGAATTTGTCATAAGATGCTTTGTTCCAGGAAGGAGTTAATTCTCAGGTGAATTAGTTAATATTTATAAAAATAGATAGGAATTATAATATAAACATGCATATAAATGTATACATATATATACATTTAAATATGCTTGGTTATTTTATGAGAAAAGAATTTCTATATTTCTACCTTCTATAAAGGGTTTTATTATGATATTGTGTGTGTGTTTTTGAGAAAATAATCTTGAACGATGTGTTCTAATCATATATGCTTTGTATTAAGGCTTGGGGTTGCATCCTAAAAGTTCAACCTTATTAAGAGGAGTTGTTCAAACCCTTATATACTGATTTATATTTATATTTTTATTCGAAATAGAATTTATCACTTAACATGCTCCCACAAAATTATGACTCATTTACTTGTTTGAACAGACTAATCTTGAAATTCATTTGCCCATTTTTTAATCTTAATCGAATCGAATTGATCGTTTGAATTTAATGGACTATAATACTATATTAAAATTTAGAGTTTAAAAATTAAAAGGAGTAGATTAGACCCTTATATGTTGGTCTATATTTTTATCTTTCTTCAATGTGATTTATCCCTTAACACTTTGCACATATATATGATGTTTTGGAAAAGACTCGTGTTTGAATGAAGTAATTTTCCTTGAGGTTTTGATAAGAAGAAAAAATTAATTTTAATCATGCTTCATCTTAATGATCTCACCATATGCCATGGTCTCGCTAATTGCAACTTTTGAAAGGTAGCCGGGACTTTTAGATGAATGATTAAGTCATATGCTATATAAGGATTAAACTCTTTTGCTAGAAAATATTTGCCCACTTAGTTGACATTCACTCACATTTGTGAGGCCCCGTGTGAAAAGAAAAGAAAAAAATGGGATCCACTCCTTACTGTGAGTATCGATCAAGAGGATGTCAAATTCTCCCTACTACGATAGGAGGGTTCGTTATACATAGACTATTCATGATTGTCATTTTCAAACTGAGAAATTCGGTATTCTACTATTTGAAAAGTCAAACAAACAAATTCTCCTATTCTGCACTTGGTTATGGTGGAATCTCTTGGGGTGGGGCTGGTAAAATTACTCGTTCATTTGATTGCATTATATGAGCATAGTTTGACAATCAATTTATAAATGGTTTATAAATTCAATCAGAGTCAAATGTTAATTTCAACAATACATTTATAATTATTACTCATTTATTATCTACATGTTTCGTAGAACTTAATATTATTCTTCTCTATAAATCGTTAATGTATTTGCCGAAGAAACCCGTTGACTTGGGTTAGTTCAAAATAAACACAATCCAAATCCAACTCATACCAAATTTACAGCTATACAGTGTAACCTCTATAAATTAAAAATCTTGGGATTATATAAATTTTATTAATAAAAAAAGTATTAATTAATCGATAAATTAATAATTTATAGAGTGCATGTACAATTCGACGAACATACATTAATCAACTAAAAATTCATTGTATTTTTTCTATTTAATCAATTGAATATGAATTAATCCACTAAATATATAGATTAAATTAATCAAAAAAATTCATTATACAAATGTATTAAATTAAAAAAATTCATTGTAATTATACTAATTTGATTAAATGTATTCAATGAATTAGATTGAAAAATAATCTTTATATAAACAAACACAAAGCCTTCTTCAATAAGCACAAACCATCAAATTTCCTGACATGGAGAAGATTGTTTATAAGCGGTTTCTTCAATACTAAGACCATGTGAATATAACAAGATAGCTAATCTTCAAAAATGCGAAAGACTGAAAATATGAAACCAGAAAGAGACTTTATAATTCATCTTTTCTCAAGGTTGGTTCGAGAAGTTCAAGTTAAGACATGATCATAAGGCTCTACTTGAGCCCCATTTTATGGGAAAATATAAATTTTGGAATATTGATTTTTTGAATAATGTATAGTTAAAAAATAGGGAAATTATTTAGATTTATATGTAAAATTATTTTATAGGAGAATTGTTCGCGTGAAACTCGCAAGTGTATGTGATCGTTGATAAGTAATAATAAAGTGAGCCGTGAGTTATCGTCCCACGATGAATGATGTTTAATTCTAGTTCACTAGTTACTACTAAATTCAATGTCCGTGACACAAAAGATGTGATTTTGTTGTTATTTAAACTAATTCTAGACTAAGGAAGCAATAAAAATTATTTTGTCAAATACGTGAATGATTGTATTGGATTTTGAATATTCTTATTGTCATTTATTTTAATTTTTGATTCATAATATAGTCAATTTCATACTTTCGTGACAATCATTAGCACTAGTTTATCTAATTTTCTTTTTCAAGACAAATTTAGTCTATTCTAATCACGATCCGATCATATTCCTAGTCCGAATTCCATATGACCAAAATGCATTAAATTATAGGTTATCCATATGATTGCATATATGATAAAGATTATTCCTAATTCTATATATATATTAATTTTGTCGCATTCTAAACTTATTGTGAGTCTCCCAACATTACAACAAGAAACTAATTATTCAATTGACTGCCAATCAATTAAATAATACAATGGATACGCAAAAATCAATCAAGAAAATCAAGAAATAACTAAATTCCTAGTTTTAAATATAAAAAAAAAAATATGCAATAGGGTTCATCATTCATTCAATACAATATAAAAACTAGTATAGCATTCTAATGATTAAGTTATACAAAAAATATTGGAAAAAATCACACGAAAAGAAGAATGTGGAGAAATCCATTTTCTTGACTTGAATCTTGAAGATTGATGAATATTCTTCAACAAACTTGTATAATCCGCATTGATCTTGATGCTTAGACTCATTCTTCACCTCCAAAATATATCGAATATGTGCTTTTAGGTCAAAAGGGAGGTCTCTGACGTTGTGGATAGCTTATGGTATAAATAAGGTGCCAAAAGATTATATACCAAAAGTTTCCAAAGCAAAATAAGGAAATAATTTTTTTCCTAAAATTGAAATATGCGTATGCATGGTTCATTTGTTGCATACACATAATACACATGATTTGGTCTTTGGAATGGATTTTTGGAATCTCGTGTACGCGAGGCCTACACGCCTATGCGTAAGCATGGTACAATTTTTTGCCTAAATTTCTCCTACGTGTATTTTGATATTTTTCAACAAACTTTCATCTTGTTAACTTCTCTTCGACTCCATTTGATTCTTGACATTCTTGAATCATCGTTTTGCAATCCGATTCAACTTTTGAACTATTGCATTTTAGTTCTCAAATTTTGTATTTGATTCGATCGAATCATTTTCTCTTGTAATCTTGTTTCTTAATCTTCCAACAGTATCCAATTAAATAATTGGCATCTTTGATCTTCACTTTGTCGTTCGTCTCGTCTATGGGTCGTTTGCAATTTAGTCATCAACTTTTGGATTTCACTCTTTTTAACCATTTTTGCATTCTTTTTTCAAAATCTTCATCAAACATCGAGTTTTACCTATTTGACACAATATAACATGATTTAGGCTATATGTCATTGGAAGAATTATAAAATATCATTATTTAAAGTCCCGAATAAGTGTATAAAATACACTTATCAAGAATGTGCGATTAAAACTGAGTTTTGAAAAAAAAAAAATTGAGAAAAATGAGCTCAAATGTAGGATAAGTCATTTTGGGGAAAGTGAATCAGTTGATACACAAGACATGGAGAAAAAATTGGAGTCAGAAGGGAATATAGATCAATTCATCATGAGATATATCATCAATATAGTTGAAATATGATTCTTTTATAGGTCACAACCTAATCACTCTAAAGGAAAAGAAAATTGACAGATAAAGGTTTACGATTGTTGTTTGTCTAATGAGGATAGCACAAAAAAATTCCTCTGTAGATCATCGGAAAGTATGCAAAATCGTGTTACTTCAAGAATGTAAACATGAACAGGTTATATTGTCAATATACTGTCAAAAAAAGATCGTGGATGACAGGGGTACTTTTTGAGGAATATGTTTGGTGGCTTGACAAAGAGATGCATGGGAGAAAAATTCAAAATTTGTTTTGTCAAAGGATAGCCAAATTTAAAATTTGAGAAAGATAATATTTATGATACTTACCAATTTGGGAAAAAAGTATTTTATACCTAAATTATACTCATAAATTATACTCATCAATTTGCTTCTTCTCCACGCGGATCTTTTCGGACCATCTAGAATCTCTAGCTTAGGCTGCAAACATTATACTTTCGTCATTGTCGACGACTTTTCTAGATATACTAGGATCCTATTTTTTATCCTAAAAAAATGAAGCTTTGAATGTTTTTAAACACTTTTGTCCAAAGGTTCAAAAAGAAAAATGATATACAATTACAACTATTAGAAATGATCCTGGTGGAGAACTTGACAATATCACATTTTATAATTTTTGTAACGAAAATGGATATGAACATAATTTCTCGGCTCCTAGAACTCCTCAAAAAAAATGGCGCAATAGAAAAAAAGAATCGTACATTGAAAGAAATTGCTAGAACCATGCTTAATGAAAATAGCATACTAAAATATTTTTTGGCCACCGCTTGTTACATTTTTAATAGTGTTCTTACTAATAAAAAAAAAAAAAAAAAAACTCCCTATGAGCTTTGGAAAAATAAGGCTTCAAACATCGATCATTTCAAGGTATTTGGTTGCAAATGTTTCATTTTGAATACAAAAGAAATTTTGAAAAAATTTGATTAAAAATTCGATGTTGAAATCTTTCTAGAATATTCATCGACTAGCAAAGCTTATAGAGTCTTCAATAAAAGGACTCTAGTCATTGATGAATCTATACATGTTACCTTTAATGAATCTAATTCTTTTGATCAAAAGAAATGTATTGCTTATGGTATAGGATTGGAGATTCCATTCAAGCAAATGAATATCCAATATCAAAACAAGGAAAATCCTAAAAATCTTGGAGACCAATACAAGGAAGAAGCAAATAATCAACAAGATGAAGTAAATATCTACCGAAAGTGATCCACCTTTTAGCTAAGGATTTGAGGTTTGTTTATTCCCACCCAAAGGAACTTATTATTGATAATCCATCTAAAGGTATTACTGCTAGAGCTTCTACGAGAAATCAATTCAATAATTGTGCATTTATTTCACAAATTGAACCAAGAAATTTTAAAGAAGTTGAGTTTGATGAATTTTGAATTCTAGCTATGCAAGAAGAACTAAATCAATTTGAAAGAAATCATATTTGAGATTTAGTTACAAAACCAAATGATCAAACCATCATTGACGCAAAATGGATTTTTAAATAAACAAGATGAGAATGAGATAATTGTACGTAATAAGGCTAGATTAGTGGCCTAATGTTACAATCAAGATGAATATATTGATTTTGAGGAAACTTTCGCACTGATTGTTAGATTAGAATCCATTCACATGCTTGTTGATTGATTGAATCAAGTTCTTCATTCATCTTTACGAAGTTTTCTCATATAACACTTAAACCTTCATTTATTGTTATTTATTAAAGTGTTGACCTCTTCCTCTCTTAATATTTAATTTATTTATATCATTTATCAGGAGAATGTTTAAATTGTAAAATCATTTCTCTTTAAATTTGTGGGTCAAGATTATATAAGGGTCGGTGTTCCTTATTTGTAAGTCACCAGAAACGTTGTAAGAGTTGGATTGTTTCATAAGTCAATCAAATATAATAGAACGGTCTTACTCGTGATTGAGAGCTCAATAATGGAGGATGTAGACGATTTGGATTGAAATCTTCACAATTACATCATTTGTACATTCTCTTCCATTTTTACTTATCTCTTTCATATTTGTGCATTTTGTTTGATTGATATATTCATTTTAAACTTGTTTAATTTTGAAGTAAAATTTCAAAAAATAAAAATTGAAAACAATTTCACCCGCTCTTAGCTAGTTATTCTCAAGCTTTCAAAAAATTAATGAAATTTGTGGATCCAATAAAATGTGTAATTAAAATTAATTGTTGACTTTGACTTTAACTTTTTATCAACATTTTAAACTATTTCAAACAACCACTAATTGAACATTCTTGAGGATCGATTAATTTCATTTGTAGTACAAATACTACAATATGACTCCTATATTCATTTCATCTTGCGAATTATTTCAAAAATAGACTTTCCACATTTTAAAGTCACAAGAAGTTGAAGATTCATTAAGCTGGTTTGTAATTGAGTCCAATTATTTTTGTAAAATGTCGAAGAATCCAAGAATCAAACAAGGTCTTATCTTCTTAGATCCAACCAATCAATAAAGAGTTGTGCTATAGTAACCTAAAAGTTGACCTAAGGAATGACATTCCCTCACACATGAGAGAAAAAATATTATTTTATTCAAATGAGCTCCTCACCTTCATGTGAGAGGGATGTCATCTCTTAGGTCATCCTTTAAGTTTGTTTAACATTATTCATCAATAATTGCATGTAGGTAAGAATTTAGAATTAGTCTATATATACATAATAATGTACATAATAGACTACACCCCCCTCATATAAAGGAGGGCCTACACATAATTAAATATTTGTAAACCTCCCTCCATGTAAAAAAGTATAATCTATTATGTAGTGTACATGTAGACTAACCCAAGAATTTAAATCATCACTTCTCACAGTGATGTTCCTTACACCACAGCCACACATATGGCCTTAGGTTTTACCCCCACAAAAGCTGTGTTCCCTCAGTCGTGTGTTAGCATCTGATATGTCCCTTATCTTCATACCCTTCACCGATTCAAAAATATCTTCCGTTCCGTTTTGGTTTTCTTGATTTCTTGATCTAAAATTTTTTACTAGAAAGTCTGAATTCAAAAATCCCATCTGAGGTTTTAGCAGATACTTTTTTGAAAAAGCCTCTTTTTCCTGATATTCTTTCATACACTTTATTCTGGGTTTTTCTTGATTCTTGAAAAAGGATTCAGCTTTTGGGCTTGTGGCTATGTCTTAAGGTATATTTGTGGTTGCTGTTTACTGAAGAATTGGTTGTGAAATTGGGATCTGTGAAAAAAGATGAAGATTCAGTGTGATGTCTGTGAGAAAGCTCAAGCAACTGTGATTTGCTGCGCGGATGAGGCGGCTTTATGCACAGAATGTGATATTGAAGTGCACGCTGCTAACAAACTTGCAAGCAAACACCAAAGGCTGCTTCTTGAATGCCTCTCCAGCAAGCTCCCTCCCTGTGATATATGCCAAGTAATGAAAAATCTCACCATTTTTTATGCGTTTATGGCATGTTCATTAGAGAGGATTGGATAGTGTCGATGAAGAAAAAGAGGTTAAAATATTTGTTTCTTAGACTGGTCAATAGTATGTTCCAAATAAATATAAATATGTTAATCTCCAGTGACCTGCTTAAAACTTCTTGAATTAAACATAAAATGAAGATCAGAAAAATTACTTTTGCTGTTAATTTGAAATGGAAATAGATTTTGAATTAGATCTAAATTGTCATTTTAGTTTATTTGATTTAAGTTTTATAAAGGGTTTGAAGAACTATGTGCTATAATGTTGTTCAATCACCTAGTTAAGAAATACGTGAAGGGAAGAAAATGTTCTTCAATCAAACAGTGGCATTATTGCTCTTTTGGGAGCAGAGTTCTGTGTGGAGATGGCGACTGCAGACCTCGATTACAAATTACAAGCTGGAATTTTGATGATAAGTAGCATATTTCATAAGCTACTGGAACCTGAGTTTGTGATCGACTAAAAAAGGTTGAGACGAGACATAAGAGTATATGCATCAAAGATGATGTTTGTTAAACCATTTCATCTTAAAGTACAAGTATTTGAAGAGATGACGAATTTTAACACACTCCTCACATGTAGGGGCGAAATTCATTTTTCATTGACACATCGCAAAATTTTCATGATTGGATAGTGATGAGACTAGACATTTGCTGGCTTTGATACCACGTTGCACCACCTCATATGTGGCATATTTTGGAAGCGCATAAAATCCATTATATTGAAACTCATCTTCAATTCTGGTCATGATTGATAAGGGAAACAGCCACTTTCGATTTAGGAGTTGTTAATTAACGCTCACAATGGATATACAGCTATGATCATGAAAGCATTAATGTTAAGGATCAGCATCATCAAGAGACAATTATCAACTCCGAAATCAAAGGGAATGTTTACCTTATCGATTACTTTCTAATGCTTGAAGCGAGTTATTGATCTACTGCATCTGTGGAATGGTCTGGTAAGAGTTAGGATCTCCTTTGTTCTCCCAGAAATGACCTTGCTAACTAACTTAAATACTATGCAGAGTTGAATATAAAGATTCCCTTGTTGAGTGACTGGAAGTTTACCAAGGGGAGAACACTAATTGGGCATATTTCTCTCACCTATAAGAGCAGAGATCTGATGTGTGGGAATGAAAAAGTGCAATCCAGAGAAAACTGACTTTTGGGCTTCGATATGAATCTCGATGAGCTTGAACTTCTAAACAATTGAAGCACAGAAGATTTATCTAGGAACAATAAATTCTTTCTTTTTGTTCAATTGTATTTCGTTCTTTCTGTCTATGCTATTCACGCAAATGCCTTTTAATCCTTAAATAGAGCCCATATTCTTATTTAAACCAGTTTGCTGAATAGTTGATTTTCTATTCCATGAAAGAATGCCAACAATAGTTATGATAACTATGTATCGAGACATATAACCCTTTTAGTGTGTTGATGGAACATGATAACACATTCATATTGCCCTCTGAAAAAAAATCGAAAACATTCTTCAGTCTTAGTAAGAGGGGGAGGGGTTAAGGATTTACCCGATGTAAGATATCACATTGTTCGAGGAACCCTATATGCTGTCAGAGTAAAGGATCGTCAACAATCTGAGAATGCCCCACGTGAATATTCTACCATAGCGGGTATTCAAGAATCAGTCCATGAAATTCTAATGAATTTAAAATTGTATTGAGAAGTAATCTATATGGAACAAGTGCTATCAGTGAGAAAAGTGATTCATTACAAAACCATATTCATGCCAAACTCATTTCAGAAAATATTCTTACTTTTTGCCTCTGTATTATCATGTACAGGAGAAAACAGCTTTCATTTTCTGTGTTGAAGACAGAGCACTCTTTTGCAAGAATTGTGATGAGTGTATCCATTCAGCCAATAGCCGTGCTGCAAATCACCAGCGATTTTTAGCCACCGGAATTCGGGTAGCTTTGAGCTCTAGTTGCAATAAGGACACAGTGAATGAAAATTTGGAGCCAAAGCCACCCAAGCAGAATTCACAACAGATTACTGCGAGAACACCCGCGCAGCATGTAACTGGTATCACATCACCATCTTGGCCTATTGATGAGTTACTACAGTTTTCAGATTATGAATCCTCCAATAAGGTAAGAAAATTACTACCTATTTCTACATTGGATGAATACATGGGACATGTTTTGTAGGGAGGATTGGGATAACGGTAGACTGTACGAAGGTAGAAGACAAATATAAAATGTACTTTTTCTTTCTCGTCAGATTGCAACACCATTAATCAATTTTTCAACTTTTGCAGAAGGATCAACTTGAGTTTGGTGAGCTTGATTGGTTTTCAGACATTGGTCTGTTTGGCGAACAACTATTGCCAAAGGCTTTAGCAGCGGAAGTACCTCAGGTACCAGTGTCTCAGCCAAGTAACTTGGGTTCTTATAGGCCAGCCAAATTCTACATGCCTCACAAGAAACCTAGAATTGAAATTCTAGACGACAACGAGGAGGGGTATTTCACGGTTCCTGATCTTGGATGAATCTACCGTCACAAACTCAATATAATAAATATGTTGAAGCACAAATCAAATCATGCACCAGTTCTTCATAGATATACTCGTCTATTAGTTAGATGTTTTAGGAGGTGTGTTTTGCTTTTACCTTCTTCTCTCCTGTTTGTGTTGCAAGAATTATTGATTTTAAATTACTTTATATTGGAATTAAATTTGGCTGAATGAGTCCAGATATTAATCGAGTATCAAGCACAACAATGCATGTTGACCTTTGTGAATTCACTGTTTCATCATTGGATAATATAAATGACGTTTGTCTTTAAGACTTCAGTTAAATTGGATTTTTTGTAGTGTAATTTGTAAAGAAAAATACAAGTTGAGTAAAGTTCGATTCTTGATTTTGGTTATAGGTTATAAGAACCAAAACCATTAAAAAATTTAGTAGAATTCAGTTCATTTGGTTCCGGTTCTTTTGTTCACCCCCACGATTCACGATGAATCGTTAACTTTTATTATTATTGTTGATTGTTTATTACTCCCTTATTCCGTTTTGATACTTCATCACTATTAAAATGTGTTTGATATCACGTCTCCAACACATATCGAAAACTGGCACGATCGAACACACCAGGTGTCAATTTATACACCATAATCAACATATCACTTGATATCAGAAATTGTTGGATGGAGAAAGATGACTCAAACTGCTGGAATGATTTTGTGCAGTTCTGGAACATTGCATGAAGGCTTGCCTCCAAATTCATTCTTCCAATTAATCCATTTATTGTCCTAGTTATTACATCTGCCCGAAAAGTTTGGTTTAGTCACAATTTTCTTTATCTTGAAATTCGCAACGCCTTTCAAAGCATCCTATCTAAGAATTAACTAAGACTTGACTTAATATCAAGATCAAGAGAGTTGTCTTGACGGAATCATCTTGACTGAATAATCTATTTGAAATAAATAAGTGGGGCAGTGATGTGGGAATATGTTATTTTCAAAAGCATTAGTATTTCCTTTTCTTTTTTGTTTTATATATAGTACAAGGGAAGGGAAATAAAATTCTGTGTTTGTATAATAAGGTAAAGTTGGGTTCTAAGGTTGATATAAACTCTTTATTGTTATAAAAGTTAGAAAGATTATAATATTAACTAGGATGTCACAATAATCACATAAACTGTTATTACGTAAAATAAAATTTAAAAAATTGACCATATCTATTATTATTAGGATTTGTTTGATTGCAAATGTGAAATTAGGGTGGAAAAAAAATAAATAACAGGGAATTGAATTGCTTAGAATTTGTTTTACTGAAAAGTGTCGATTAAATGTGTTTGATTGGTATAATTTTTCACCCGAATTTTTTTTGAAATTTTGAATCTTTTTATATTCGTTTGACTTTATTTTTTTATGAAAATTGTCCATTAAAGTGATAAATTTTTTCACCATTGGGTTTAGAATTTATTTCAATTGACCAAAAAAAAACAAAAAAGACCATACCGAATACCATTCGTCTGGCTTTGTTTTTCATGTAAATTGTCAATTAAATTGATAATTTTTCATTATTGTGTCTAGAATTTGTTCTAATTACAAAAAAAAAAAAAAAAAAAAAAACCATTTTCCCACCAAAATGGTGGGAAAAGCTTTTCCCACAAATCAAGGAAAAGAGGCACGTGGGAGGGGTGGGGGAAAATGATTTTTATGTCAAATATTTTGTATCAAACAAGGACAAATGGTGGAAGATGGAATTTTTTTTTCCATTTTTCATGAAAAACTACACTATCAAACAGGCCCTTAATTTCACTTTATACCTTGATAATTCATACGAAATTCACATCCGAAGATAATGACGAACGGTTGGTTTGTTAATCTACAGTTGGATAAATATCATTTATCGATCCGATTCTTTTTTTCTTTCAGTTTTTTGTTATGCCAATTTCAGTCAACTCTTCATCATCTTTCTTTGGCGGAGCACATGCCTCTTCAGTATACTCTTTGTTTCTCAACTACGAAGTGTAACTAAGTGATCCAACTCATATTGGACCTAGGGCTCAGGTGGTTTGGTCAATAGTGGGCCAAGAAATATTGAATGGTAACGTGGGCAGGGGTATCCAAGGTCCAAGGATTACAACACCTTTTATTTTTTCAGATTTGGCGAGTATCTAAAATCAATTTTTCTAAATAAATATAATGCTGCAAAAGACAATGAATAAACTTTTAATATTGTCAAATAAAACATACCAAACATGTAATGTGTATTCAATAAACAGTGCCTAATTAAGCTGGATTTAATTATTGATAAAGATATTTGACCAGAATGAGCTGGATAACAATTGTAGGAAAAGGAAAAAGAAGATTTCAATGATCGCTGCAACTGCAAGCCACAAGCATTCTCAAAAGAAAATGATGAATCCTTATTTATTTAACTACCTTAAAGAAATTATTTCATCATCTCAAGCAAATAAAAAGAAAAACTGAAATTGAGAAACAGGAAGGAAACCTACTACCAGTTGCCAAATCCAAATCCAAAACATGTCAAAAATCAAAATTAGGAAAGGAAGACACACTCTTTCCTCTATTTTCCTTCTTTAAGAAAAGCGAGGACTTCTTTCTCGGTTGGGAGAGCTGGGATGGCTCCCTTTTTAGTAGTGGTGATTGCTCCACAGGCACACGCAAATTTAAGTACTTCCTTCAATCTAGGCTCGTCCTGGAAATCAAGAAATCAATAGAATCAGTGCTCGGTAGATACTAAACATAATTAGAACGAGAAACATATTAACAATATTATCAAGAAATTACATTACCTGGATTATGTCATGATCGCTGACAATCTTACAGAGAAGGGCTCCTACAAAAGAATCGCCAGCCCCTGTTGTGTCCACCGCCTTGACGTGGTAGGCATCAACTGATCCATGGAAATTCTATTTTCCCACACAAGGGACAAAGCCAAAGTTAAATTTTGTGTAAAGAATTTATCCTAACAAACAAAATGGTAAAGGGAGAAAAAGAAAGAACAAATGCAAAATCAAAGTATCTTGGTATCTAAGATAGAGGGTAAGGAAGTGACAAGTTGTGGTTCAAAATGAGCTACTTTTGGTAGCTTTTTGAAGCCGGGAGTACCTATCAGGAATGGAATAATTCAAGTTGGTGGCAGTTGTTTCTTAGCTTATATAGTATAGTAACCTATAACATTTCTTTTCCTAGAATATTTTATCTACCATTGGCATTTCAAGAAAATACACTAATGTTGGATCATAAATACTCAAACCACCTTGTAGGATTTTTTTTTTTTAATGTAGTTAATGAATGTCTCTTTAATGAATCATGGTAAAAACATTATTCTATTAGCTGTCTCCTCGTTTTTATACCTCAAGATAACCCAATAAATCCAGTATTTCAAATTTAATAGAATGAAACAGAAAATTATTATAATTTAGAGCCACATGAATCACATTTTTGAAATAGTGGAAAGCTATAAAGAAATATTTATGAGATGCAGAAAATGCAGCGAGAGATATGTAGCCCTGTTTGGTTCAGCCTAAAATGTAGATTAAAAAATCTAAGTCAAAGTTAATATTTAATTTTAACCAACCCACAATTTTTCAACTACACGTTCCATCAACTTTTATAAAAATCTACTAATAATTTGATTTTTATCTAATACTACTATCTTTTTTAAATATAAATATTTACTGCCAAATGATAATATTATAACACTGTTTTCCACAAAATATATAGACATGGACAAAGGCTGATTCTTCTTTTAAGAGCTTCACCTACTCATCATGGCATTAATGCTCTGAAGTAGAGAAATTAAGAAGATGAAACTAACAAATAAACGTACCTTAGTGTAATATCTGCAGCCATTTTCTCCAAGGGTCACCAAGAGAAGCTTCAAATTATCGTGCCATAGGGACATTGCCGAAGCATCATCAATTTTGTTATTCCCTGTGAGGAACTCTAGTTCAACATCACTGACCTTGATCACATCCGCCTTGTCCCAAATGCTCATGATTTGCATTCGGGCCTCGTCAGCTGAGGGCCACAGTGGCAGCCGGAGGTTGGGGTCGTATGAGAGCAATGCCCCAGCTTCCTTGGCCACCTCCATTGCCTTCAAATGCGCCGATCTACATGGCTCCACGATCAAGCTTATCGATCCATAATGGAACACTTTAGCCTGTGGAAATTTATGTAAACAAGTCTTTTGAGTATACATGATTCACAATATTCATTTTGCCAAATTATATTAAAGATAGATATAGAGCCCACTTAGCAGGGCTTCTGCTTCTTGTAGAAGAGCTTCTTCTATCTTATGTCAACTTCCTTTAAAAATTCTTCTAGTCGGATAGAGAACTTTCAGAAAATTATCTAAACACGTTCAACCGTATCAAAAACAGGTTTTGACTTTTCAAAAAGCATATCAAAATGCCCCATATATATATATCTTACAAACATATTTGAGCTCATAGTAGAAACAATGAGAAATTGCAATCGATAAATGAACATTCAATATGCCAAATATCTTATGTTTTTCTTATCTTTGGCTTATACAAATTCGAAGTAGAGGGAATAGGGCACTTAACTTCGAAGCTTATCGACTAGCAACTAGATGGTTCTAATGCATTAGGCAAAATTATTGAAGATTGTCTTTTCATTGGGAGTAAGACTTACGTTTTTTTGCAGGCATAAGGATATATAATAAGGTATTATAGTGTTGTCTATATTTAAGAGTATTTAACAATCCTCATCCTATTATAAGTGAAATCCTAATAACACTCAACTGCACCTTCAAAAATTGCATTTTAATTTCTCACTAGCTACCTAAGGGCCCTACAATTCCTCCTTTTTCATAATCTTTGACCAAAGATTTGTCCAATGCCGATATTAGCCTAAGCATGCGAAAAATCCGGATTTAAATTGAAACGGATCTGAGTGGAAAATCCACCTGGGCCCAGTTAATGGCGTCGGTAGGCCCATGTGCTGCGGTTAATAAATCACCATGACAGTGAGTGGCGGCGCGTGGAGAAAACAACGCGCGTCCACAACAACCATTTGCATCATCTGCCTCACAAAAGGCCAAAAATTTCTTCAGACTCTGCTTGTATCGGAAACTGAACCCCAGAAAATTGATTGCTATTATGTTATAATTGTCATGTTCTTATTATCAAGAAACAATTTTTTTTGTCAATTCTTAAATGAAATTTCTTGATTTCACCAACCCACTCGTAGGACATGGATGCCCACATTAAATTAACAAAAAGTCAAAAAAAATTACCAAAAATAATTGATTAGTCAAAATAATTCAGAATTATCAAAGAAAAAAATTGCATAAAGATCTCAATGATCATTCACGTTGATCGGAAATCAAGAAAAGTATCAAAAATTTAAAAACAAGAAATATCCGTATAATAGAAACAAGATAGATCAACCGACAAAAAATCCAATTTTTATATGTATGTAAATCTATATATAAAATTGGATGATGCGACACTTACAGATCTAATGAGCTCGATATTCAATTCATCGGGCGTGAGCAACATGTCAGCACTTGGATTCCTATAGAACATGAATTCACGCTCTCCATCAGCGCGTAAGGTGACGAAAGCGAGGGCGGTGCGTGCACCTTTATCGAAGGGGATGCCATCGGCGGAGACACCGTTTTCCTTCAGGATACCGGCGAGCATGTGACCAAACTCATCCTCACCGAGTTTTCCGATGAAGGCGGCCTTTCCGCCAAGCCTCGCCACCGATATCGCCACGTTGGCCGGAGCTCCACCAGGTGCCTTCAAGAATCCCGGCGCCTCCGCCAACGACACGCCGGAGACCGTCGGCACAAAATCGATTAACATCTCGCCGAAACTCACGATCAGGCCCTCTGAACTGCTGTTTGAAGCCATTATGATGATTCAGAAACTGAAGACACGATTGTATGTATCGATTAGAGACAGAATAGAGAAGAGAAGAGTGTTGATTATGGAGGAGTTTATATAGGAGAAGGGCACCGGTGGGGTGGAGAAAGAAAATGATTCATTTTAAAAAGAGATAACTACTAATAATTAATTGAACTAATTTTCTACAAAATAAATAATTAATAAAATTAATTTTTGTAATTTATAGTTTGATTACTGTAATTATTGATCATAAAATTCGAATATCAAGTTATTATTTCAAATTTTATGTATTTATTGTATAATACCACAATAATATTGTTAAGATTGTAATCGCGTGTATGGCTTAAGAAAAGTTTGACCATTAAAATTCGAGATTTATCAAGACCCACATTTTTTTAACATTTTTTTCCTTATCTTTATTATTAAGATTGTAAATTATCCACTACTCGCGTGATATAAAATATGCTTTAACCATTTACTTACATGGTAAACCGATCATTTCACGATTATATCGAAATGACAATGTATTATATCCAAAAATTTATTTGTAAAATTTAATGAGGTGGCATTACCAAATGAAGTACAAATTTGATGAATTTCCTTAATAAAATCTTATTTGGAAAGAGTAATGCTAATTAGTATTATAAATTAATTTCTATTTGAGAAGGATCGTTGTGCCCGATAATCATAATTGTAACTTATAAATATGAGAGTTTGATATTAAAAAAAAATTGCATGCACATCCATTGTCTCCATATTTTCTTTTATTTTTCTTTCTTGTTCTTTTAATTTCATAACATATTGTCAGCACGAATCACTAATCAGTTGCAGTAAGAAAAGTAATTTCTCGGCTGCATAGAGTTTTAACCAAAAAAAAAAAAAAAATCTTATTTTCGGATCAAAGAGAAATGTAGCCATTCTCTTAACTTTGAATTGCATAATGAAGCGGTAAATGTTAATTTTGACCATTACATAACAAAGCAATAAATGTTATTTCGACTATCTCTAATTTCTTTACTTTAATGTTATTTTTTATTATTGATTTGAGAAGACTAATTATTATTCTCCTAAATTTATGAATTTGTCATTAACAAAAAAATTTATTTGTATATTTCTTAATTAAATATTTTAATAGCAATGGATAATGATTGATTAGTATATTTTACCGAGAATATGTAGATTTCGGTTAGGGTGGGTGTGGTGTGGGGTTTAGGCTTGGTGGAAGCTACTTGATATCTATCGTTAAACCAAATTGAAAATCATCATGAAGGGATAGGAAACCTAATGAATTTATATGATAAAAATTGGATCAAAAGTCTTCGTTAAAACGGTTAAATACAGACTCCTAATTGTATTAAAGTTTATAAAAATATATATGTAAAAATTATTTTCTGGAGAAACTAAGTTCGTCGATTGAAAATATAATTTTAATAATCATGTTTGACAAAATGAATAACTTGAAAGTAAATTTAATTTATTTCAAATACAACCAATTACTTATTCTTCAAAACCCACAAAAAAAAAAAAGGTCCATAAAAACGTATCAATTCTTTTGGATTTTAAAATGAGTCGTGCTGTTGTGCCAGATCGGTAAAAGATCTGACACAATTATTGGATCATGGGGTGGGTAGGTGTTTAATGAGGTGGGTCCCGAGAACCCACCTCATGTGAGTGAATTTTCTTTGCTAGACCCTTATCAGGTCTGGCAAAGGAGAATAATCCTTTTCAAATGTTTGTCAGAAGTTTCCTAAAAGCGTAGGTAAAGTTTCCTCAAGCTTTTCAAATTTTATTTAAAAACCAAAATAATTAGGAGTTTCCTAGAATATTTGAAACTAAAATGACTGTGGATTTGAAGCTTCGGTGCAACTTAAGCTTTTTTTTCAATCAAAATATATTTTTCAACAGTGATTTGATTCTACTTCAATCACATTTTTCAATAAAATAATATTACACGTAAATTAATTTTTTTTATTTTTTAATCACACATTTTTCATCAATACACTATTCAAAAATTCATATTTTTTTTTTTACGTGAAAAGTTTATTTTTTAAACAAAACCCCATAAGTATTGCAAGTTTATTAAGGGAAATAGTTTTTTAATATCCTATCACAAACCACTGAATTCAATAACCTAAGCTGGTTGTTGGGGGGAAACCAAAGGCAGATTTGACAATATTGATTACTGGTGGCCAATACAACCCATTGGTTGTTAGTTTTTTTCTTTGAATAAAAAAATAAATTAGCCTTAAAGCCATATTTAAAAAAAAAAAAAAAAATTATTGATGTATAAAGATCGAGCATGTCCTCAATTATGCTCGATCTGAAATATTTTTTTTTTTTTTTTTTTAACATCAACAGTTTGAAAAATAAATTTCATTTCAATTGCTTCTAAATTAATAATTAGAAACAAGAACTCCGTCCATTGATTAAAAATGTGGGTATCATTTTTTCAAATTGAATACTAAAAAATTTCGAATATTAAGTTATTATTTCAAATTGGATCGAGTCTTTAGAAAATTGAAATTTTACAAGTCATGCAAATTTTATAAATTTGTTGAGTGAATCTTTCTTCATTTTGACTTAAGTAAAACCGACATAGTTTTAAAATATATGACGATTATTATGTATTTATTGTATGATATAACAATAATATTGTTAAGATTGTAATCGCATCTAATGCTTCATCAACCACACATTTTTCTTATCCCTTTTTCCCTTATTTTTATTGTTCAGATTGTAAATTATCCACTACTCGCGTGACATAAAATACTTTTTAACCAATTATTTACATTATTTAACCAATGTATTATATCGAAAATTTTATTTGTAAAATTTAATGAGGAGGCATTACCAAATGAAGTACAAATTTGATGACTTTTAAAAAATAATTTCCTAAATAAAATCTTATTCAGAAAGAGTAATGCTAATTAGTGTTATAAATTAATTTCTATTTGATAATGATCGTTGTACCGATAACCCTTATTGTAACCTATAAATATGGGATCTTAATCTTCAAAAGAATATATGCACGTAGGTTTGGGGAAAAAAATCGAAAAATCGATCAAACCAATCAAATCAAACCGATTCGGGTTGGTTTGGATCGGTTTGACATAGGTAATTGATTTGGTTTGATTTTCTTTTAAACAAAATCATGGTGGGTTGGTTGGATTATGGTTTGAAACCTCAAACCGTTAATTAATCGAATCAACCCAACCCAATCCATTTATATGTTTACTTTTTTTAAAATATATATATATATATATATATATATATATATATAAGTCATAATCTTATAAGTATATGTCGATTCCCTCCAATTTATAATGTTGTCGGTAAGTAATAGTATTGAAAATTTTTATTCACAAGCTCATTATGTTATATTTAGTTTTTTTCCCTACTCAGACAGTCAAACTAAATAATGCATAAAAATAAATTCTTAATATTTTTATTGATCTGTCTTTATTAATCTAATTTTATTTGTTAATCAATAATTCTTGTAATATAAAATTATTTAGTTATTTTAGTTCTTAAAATTTAAGTGGACCAAAAACTTGGACAATTTTTTAAAAATAAAACTAATTTGAACTAAAAGTCCAAACCGACTCGGTTTGGTTTAGGAGTTAGAGTGGATTGGTTTGGGTTGAAATTTATCAAATCGACTAATTTGATTTTTGTTCTGGTTTGGAGTCGAAACCAACCCAAACCAAACCGCGCCCAGACCTACATGATGCACGTCTATTGTATCCATGTTTTCTTCTCTTATTTTTCTTTCTTGTTCTTTTAATTTCATAACATATTATCAGCATGAATCACTGAGCAGTTGCGGTAAGAAACGTAATTTCTCTTTTTTTCAAAGGAAGGCACAAAATTTTAACCAATTAAGTACCCAAAAAAAAAAAAATCCTCTTTTCGATTCAAATAAAATGTAACCATTCTCTTAACTTTGAATTGCATAATAAAGCGGTAAATGTTATTTTGATTCTCTAATTTCTTTACTTTAATTTTATATATTTGAGAATACTAATTATTATCCTCCTAATTTTATGAATTTGTCAATAACAAAATGATTTATTTCTATTTTTCTTAATTAAATTTTTTAATAGCAATGGATAATGACTGGTTAGTATATTTTACTGAGAATGTGTAGATTTCATTTAGGTGGGTGTGGTGTGGGGTTTTGGCTTGGTGGAAGCTACTTGAAATCTATCGTTAAACCAAATTGAAAACCATCATAAAGGGATAGGAAACCTAATGAATTTATATAATAAAAATTGGATTAAAAGTCTTCGTCAAAACGGTTAAATACACTCCTAAAAAAAAAAAAAAAAAAAAAAAGGATACATGACACGATGGGTAAAAATTTTATTTCTAAAACGTAAGATATCAAGGCTATGGAAAAATGGTGTACAAAAAAGTTATAATTTAATTTTATAAATCAAATAAGTAATTCAAAAAAAGTTATCAAGTATTAACTCAATCTCCAATCACTTGTTAAATTTATCGAAATATAAGAATCAAAGCATGAAATTATGTTCATATTTAATCAAAGTTGATAAAAATGTGTGGTGGAAAAATTGATTAAAAAAATGTGGATCCTATTAAAAAAGTGGTTTAAAATGAGCTTGAGGAGAAAATTAATTTAGAGAATGAAGGCCAAATGTAATATGTAGTTAAAACTCTTAATTAAGTTAATTCTAATTCAAAAGGGAAAAAAAATCATAAATCGGGTATTAAGTATCACCAAATCAATTTTTCAGGCCTTAAGTTTAAAAATGCAAAAAATCATGTATTTATTTATTAATTAAATATATTTTATTGATTAAATTTTATTGATTAAATATAATAATGTCGCAATTATATAATTATAAGTCACAACTTATTTATTGATCAAATATGATCAAATTTATTGATCACAAAGATCACAAATAAAAAAAGTTTATAACTCACAGTTTATTTTATTGGTCACGAATAAAAAAATATAGGTCACGATTTATCTATCAGACACATATTATCAAATTAAGTAGTCACGGATTATTTTCACGATAAATTTTTTTTTGAATTCTTAGGTCACAATTTAATAGTTGGTCACATATTATCCAAAAACTTGGTCACAAATAACCCCACATCGATACTTGGTCACAAATTAACCAACCCATCTCACACCACCAGATCCAAACATTGCCACTGCACCGAAAAAATCATATCCAAATTACTGCAAATCTGAAAACTACCGACCAAAAACCATCAACAAACCATACCATCGCAACTGCCATCACTACCACCAATGCTAGCACCACGAGAACCACCACCAATGCCAGCATCATGACAAAGACCACACCACCACACAGATCACCGCTACCACCTCCACAACCGCCTGCTCCAACACCACATACCAACTCCACCTACAACTCCAACCAACCATTGTACAACCACAACAACCGTCTGCTAAAACCCGCAATTTCTTCCAAAACTACCACACCCCACAGAAGCCAACCACTACACCATCACCACCATCATCGCCACCTCCACAGTTAAACTATCACCTCACAACCAACACCACAAAAATCATCACTCAGATCGCCACTACAAAACTCAGGTCGCCGTTCAATGGCACTTTAAGCGCGGCACGCAACTGCGAACTAAGCGTCACCACTATCCTCAACGACGTTAGATGCTTCAAAATGATGGCGCTTTGAAGTGATGTTGTTTGCTTCAGAGCGTCGTCACTACATTTGCGACATCATGAACGCCACTGATGGAGTCTCCGGTGGTGATTTGTGATAGAGAGAAGAGAGAAAAGCTAAAGGAAAAATTATTAGGGATTGAAATTGAATTGGGTGGAGATATTTAATATTTAATTATTATATTAATATCAAATTTATGAATAATAAAATTTCATTCCTGATTTTTGAATCGTAATCTTTAAACACCTGATATTATGTAATTTCCACTATTCAAAACCAACAAAAAAAAAAGTCCATATTCTTAATTTGGATTTTCAAATATGTTTGTCAAAAGTTTCTTAAAAGTGTAGGTAAAGTTTCCTCGAGCTTTTCAAATTTTATTTAAAAACCAAAATAATTGGGAGTTTCCAAGAATATTTGAAACGTGTTCAAAACTGGAAATGCTTGAGTTGCGTATTTGAAATTTTGATATAAGGAATAAACTATTTTGTCAGACAAATTTTATCCATTTAAATAACATTCACTCACATATATGGAACTCGTGTAAATAAAAATGCCAAAAAAAAATAAAATCGGACCCTCTTATAGTGAGGGTCAGTTAGGAAAGATATTAAACCCTCCCTATTATATAGCATGATTGGACACTCTCCTCGTTCCTACAGCATGATTCTCGGTACAACTTGTGTCGATGCTATTGTGTTGCTGACGTGGAAAGTCTATTTTTTAAACAAAAACCCACAAGTACTGCAAGTTTATTAAGGAAAATAGTTTTTTAATATCCTATCACAAACCGCTGGATTCAATAACCTGAGCTGGTTGTTGGGGGGAAACCAAAGGCAGATTTGACAATATTGATTACTGGTGGCCAATACAGCCCATTGGCTTTTGGCTTCTTTTTTTTTTTTTTTTTTTTACTTTGAATAAAAAGATAAATTAAACAATAAAGATCCGTTTGATTCTCATTCTTTGTAAAATAAAAATAAAAAATATAGTTATTATGAGTCCCACACAAAATATGAAAAGTAAAAAATGATGACTAAATGTGATGAATAACAATCATATTTCTCATTTTTATGAAGAAAAAATAACTACCAAACGAAGCCATAATTTGCTCATTTATACATCCTCTTGAAATCATTACTAATAATTGTTTTGATAAACTATTGCTTCATCAACTAATTAATTACGTACAAACTATTTTTCTGGTAAATTTCTCCTTTTACTCCTCAATCTACGGAGAAAAATGCTATTTGTACATTGAGGGTGACCGCATGTGAGTGTGCGGGACCCATGTGAATAAAATAATTTTTCCCCCATACTCACATGCGGTCATCCCCAATGTTCGTATAGCATTACTCATCTACGGATTATTAGCAGTCATCGTTCCATTTTTTGATGATACAAAAATTTACATTCGAATATCAAGTCTTGCTCCCAATTAACTTGTCTGATGCTTCTCAAAACAATGTCACGTTTTCTGTGAAGAACTCTATCCAATTTGGCTAAATCAAATCCGGAGCAAACTAAAGTTATATTTACCTATTATAATCAAACTAAGATTGTTTTCTTATTCTCAACATCGATCAATTAGTAAGGTCCTAATCTAATAAGGTCATTCAGACAGTGCAAAACTCTGTCCAACTGGGTTCAATCAAATCCTAGATAAACTAATGTTGTATTTTCATAATATTATTTTGAACGATTGTCTTTCTGTTATAACTAAACACTCTATATCTTTCAGGTAATCCGACGAGATATTTCGTTGATGTATAAAGATTGAGCACGTCCTCAATTACATCAACAGTTTGAAAAATAAATTTCATTTCGATTACTTCTAAATTAATAATTAGAACAAGAACTCCGTCCATTGATTAAAAATGTGGGTATCATTGCGAAGTAGGTGAGCACGTGCAAATCTGTGCGCCATTACATCAAAGAGTAAACGTGAAGGAAAGCTAAAATACGCCACTCCAAGGACAGTGCTGTAATTTCCAATCAAAAGGACTTCAAGAAGAAGATAAGAACCCAACATTACAAAAAGTAAAATTAGAAACAAGTTAATATTAAAAGACAAACTTTTTGGAAAGAAATGATTCTTTTTCAATGGATTATTATTATTTTTTTATATGTAAAAGGTGTTCTTTATACGTCAATATCTAATTTATTCTTATGGTGTTCCTTAGGGTGGATCCATACTTCTTATGTTGTGGGATCCAAAATCAAAGTATAATTTTTTTGCTACTTATATAGTTAATACATATTTTGATACTTTGAAAACGTCTTATAATTATATCATTATCAGTATTGTTAAATGAATTTTGCTACTTATATAATTTTGTTTACCATTTTCTTGATAGATGTTGAGCTAACAAAGAGTAAATCAAATCGAAGTATGAACTAAATGAATTGAAATAAAATTCACATTAATCTAAGAAGTAAATGAAATTTCAATTTAATGCAGAATTAATTTGAAAGTAATTAGAATTATATTAATCCGTAACGATCCTATTATGAAGTCGTATTTCATATAAAATTTCCTAATAAAATGATATAAATTATATTAAAAATTTATTGTGCAAAAAATAATAAACGTTAAAGAAATAATTGAAATTTTTTAAAGAAAAAAACGAGGTAGACGCCTCTTTTAAGACGTACGTTTGATTTATATTTAACTTTTTTCAATATCCATTTGGACAATTCAACATGACTACGATATAGTTCTCGAAACGTGCTTCTAGATGAAGTAAGCGATTTGTGGATTCGGATAGTATATGATCATCGACGAATTTTGAAAGTTAACATATTATTGAAATTCTTGAATACTAGTTTAGAACAACCTACTTTGATACGTCGTAACTTTTGCTACGGTTGGTTGTTTCACAAGCTATTAGCGAGCGAAATCTAGGCAATGAACACTTCGAAATGGTATTAAGAATGTAATGTTTTGACATCATTTGACATTCCATAATGAGTGCATCAAAGTAGGCCGTAAAGGGGTAAGCCCTTGTTTGGTACGGATTAAAATTTAGATTTTTATTAAAATCAAAGTCAACAATTAATTTTAACCACATATTTCATAAGACCCACAAATTTTCAGCCACACGTTTAATCAACTTTTATTAAAATTTTCTAAAAATCTAATTTTAATCTCCAACGACTAAGGGCTAAATTTTTAGTAGATTTTGATAAAAAAAAAATTAAAAAATAATTGATGAAATATATGATTTGAAAAATTGATAAAAATTGTGAATCTCATGAAACATGTAAATAAAAATGAATTTGAAAAAAATAGGGTCAAATGAGCATTTCTCTAGCTAATTATGAAGTAGTTGTCTTCGTTTTCAAATTATACATACAATTTTTACGTTCAAAATTTAAGTTGATAGTTTTCAAACGTTCTTAGTGGAAAAAAATGTGAATGAAAAATTCCATTGAATTGAATTGAGTCCATGAATCTAAGAAATGGTGAGAATTATTGATATCTCTCAATATCTCTCTTGAGCGAAAAAGGTGAAGAAGATAGAACGTATTTTCAGAATCGGATATAGCTGAACGACAACAATAAAAGAAAAAGATAGTCGAGAAGAAGACGATAACATTTTTAAATAAGAACTAAGGCGACGTTGTACGATATAAAATATAGTAAAATAAGTTATTTTTAAACAGTAAATGAAATTAAAGTATGTTATACGATAGAATCGAGTGACAACAATAAAATAAAAAGATAGTTGAGAAGAAGACTATAACATTTTTAAATAAGAACTAAGGTGATGTTCTACGATATGAAATATGAAAACACTTTTTATAATAGTGATAAGTGCGATTTTCGCACTCATTTAGACCGTTAAATTTAGATAGTTGTTAGTTTTTGATTATTTTTGTTACTTTTGTTCCTTATGTGAATTCTCGAGTTTATGGTTGTTTACGTGGTATTTTGAGTGTCAATTGAACCAAAAGAGTTGAAGATGAAATATTCCAAGATTCGGCGATCTAAACCATGAAGAAATGGTGGTTGGAAGGGGGATGGAATCAAGTGCAAAAATTAGGAAGAAAATGAAGCTGGCACAAAAATGGGCTATACGTACGCATAGGCCTGCAGGCCGTGCGTACACACACTTGTTAAATTCAACTACTGAAACTTAAATGTTTACACTATGCGTACTCACGTCCAGGCCTATGCGTATGCATGGGCAAAATCTGGAGGATTTCCCGGGTCGCGCTAAAACGCGATTTTTAATATCTTTCTCGACTCATTTCTACCCGACCCGTCTCCTATCTTCCACCCAACATAAATACATCACTTGGGGCTCATTTCTAGGGCATAAAAGGGAGGGGGGAGCAGCCCCAAAACCGACCCAAAATGTGGATAGCTTCCATAGCCAAACCTTGAAGAAAATGGGGAAGATGAAGAAGAAGCTCCAATGCCATTGATCTCAACCTTCCATATCTTCATCCATAAGCTTTTCTCTTCTCTTTAATCTCATTTTCTATCATTGAGTTGTATATTTTTGTTAGCTACTATTGAATATCTTATGGATAGCTAAACTTCTATGTGATTGAAGGTTATTTTCTAACCATAGTAATGAATTTATATCGATTTGTGTTTTATTGTGTTCTTGAGATTAATGTGGTTAATTCATTGTGCTTATAATGTTTATTGTTATTCTCGATTATTTAGCGGGCCAACTAGATGATTGTGTTGTTTACAATTTATACTATTTTGGGATTTATAGTTCGTAATTGTTTTTTATTCCAAAACCTAGTAGCAACTACACTTTGATGGATTATGAGGAATTTTCTATTAAATGTAGGTGGATTATCACTTAAGTTAGTAAACCGAGCTTGCGAGTTTGCGCTTAATTCAATTCGTCTCTTTCGTCGTAATAATTTTGTTGAATTAAATCTAGCAAGCTTATCTTAGGTTGTTTGATGAAAAGGGTTGGGTAACGATGCTTATCTTATTCAACTAATATGTAAGAAGAGATTGAGGTAATCGAGCTTGTGATTATTCTCGAATTGTTGTTGATCTTTTGAACGAAAATCCTTTGCGAATATCGATTAGATATTCATTCTAGCGGTGAAAAAATATCTCTCGATCACACTCTCCCCATTTGATCATTTATTTACTTTGTAATTCTTGTCTTTCTTTATTTTGCATTTATCGCTTCCTTAGTTTAGTTAACAACCCCCCCCCATTTACTTATTTGTGCATTTTTACTTTCTTATTGCAATTGGCGTAATTGAAAACAATCATCTGCGAGAATGACCCTTACTTGCTATTTACTATTTGAACGACAAATTTTATAAAAGTAAGGAAAATATTTTTGATCCCCTTTTTGGCTTGTCAATTTTGGCGCCGTGTCGTCGGGGATTGTTCTTTCAATTTTGTTAATTGCAATATTTTCTTTTTATTTATGTTTTATTTATTTTTGTGTTTCTTCTTTGTGACTTAGGTTGTGATTGAGCGAAACAAACACATCAAGAACACGACAACCTAGGAGCAAGAGAAGAGGTTGGTTATTGAAGTTTGTGAGATGGAGGCAACTTCTCAACTTGATCGTCAATTGGCCGACCTTGCATCTCTTGTACAACAAGTGGCTCATGGGAATAGCCAACAAAGCGCCTTTGAATGAGCGGATGTCATTGGGGGCAATCAAATGCAACCGAGACAAGGGTATGATTCATATGCCTACATGTATAATTATGGATTTAGTGATCACCCTAGTCTCGGTTATGAAGAAAATTATTTCAAATCTCCACAAGCACAATATCATCCACATGGTTTCTATCAACAAGATCAACCTCAAGCTTCTAGTATGTCTCTTGAGGATATGGTTAAATCTTTGGCATCAAACACGGTACAATTGCAACAACACACGATGCAAATCCAACAAGAGACTATTCAATTTCAACAAGACCAAGGGCAATACTTCCAACCTAGTCAACAACCTCAAACTTCAAGTGCTAGTATGTCTTTAGAGGAAATGGTTGAGTCCTTGGCTTCGAGCAATCAACAAGCTCCAACTCAAAACTCGAATATGTCCCTCGAAGAAATGGTAAAGTCTTTGGCCTCAAACAATATGAAAATCCAACAAAACACTTTGTTATTCCAACAAGAGACTATGCAATCTCAACAAGAAACAAGGACCTCAATCATGAATTTGGGACACAAATTAGTGAATTGGCTAGCATGGCGGAGAAAATGGAGGCTCAAAGATTGGAAGAACTTCATTCTCAAGCACTTAACCCGAAGGAGGAAAATGTTAGTGTTGAGACACTAAGAAGTGAGAAGAGTTGGGATGAGGCACAAATGAAGATGGAAGATCTTGATGAGGAACCAACACAAGAAGAAAACTTAGCTTGTGAGAGTATTGTGATATCCATGGCATCTCTTGAGACCTTACCGAGCAATTCACCAAGGTATAATCTTTCATGTTTTACTATTCCGATTTCTAATAAGAAATTTTTACCTTTGGTGATGCAGGCTCCCACTTTTGAGTTCATACTATTCCCCGAGCACTTGAAGTATGCAGATTTGCAAGAAAGGAAATCATTACCGAAGATAGTTGCGAGGAACCTCACAACACTTCACAACCAACTCAGAGGAGTACTTGAACCCCTTGCCCTTACCCTTTCATGTTTTATTCCTAAGGGCTTTGTACAGTTTAAATTTGTGTGTAATGATTTATGTTTGTCGGTTGGATAGCCTTGTCGGCTTTGTTTTTAGTTATTGCATTGCTTTAGTTTATGGAATGTGGACATAAATGCTATATGTTATTTATTTTCATCCATTTATTCCATGTTTGACTATTTATGGAGCACTTGAGTCATGAAATTCGTCACACGCACTTGTTGGTGGCACTTGAGGTTGTTATGAACTTAAATGACCACATTGTTGATGATAATAATTTTTTTTGTCACTCTACTTATAAAAAGATAAGTTTGGGGGTGGTTGAGCCGGTGAAGGAAATTGTTTAGAAGTGTATTATTTTCTTGTTCAAAAGATTGATTTTATAGAGTGCTCTTGAACTTCAAATGAAAGTTAGATGTTGTTTCTATCCCAATCGAAAAGAAAAAAAAATTTGTAGGAAAAAGTTGCCCACCTTAAGGAGTGTGAGTCAGCGTTGAGTAATCTGGCCCTATGCATCTCCAATGTGTAGGAGACGATCTACCAATGAAGAATGCTACCCTTAGGGACCGGAGCGTGAACTACCTACATTGAAAAAAGAAAAAAAAAGTAAAGCAAAAGAAAATGGATGCTATATCCTTTGTGCTATTGATTGAATGATTGGTGAATTGTGCGTTAATTGCCTAATGAATATTTGTAGTTTAAGCACTCAAGGTTTTATGGTAAATTAATACATGACTAGATGGTCTAATTTGTCGGTTCGATCCAACCAAACTTGAGAGGGAAAGATTGAGTGATTTGAGAGCAACCCTATGTTTTTGACACCTTGGGGCTATAGTGAAAATATCAAGTTTGGGGGAGTGCGCAACCCTCGAGCGAGAAAGGGAAATTTGACCCTTTTATGGGTCGGGAACACCACCAACTTGTTTAATGCGATGAATTGGAATGACAGCGAACATACACACGAGTCAAACTTGGTATAAGTTTCAAATTGTTTGTTGTAGTATTTTTGTGTGCATTTCATAAATTTTTAGCATATGTGAGAATTGAGGCAAAGTTCGACGAACTATCCAATCTTTATAGTTTTTGTTAATTTATAATTTTTTGTTTGATTTTATTTGTGTATTTGCGTGCTTATTTTTATTGCTTTGTTCGAGGACTAACAAAGATTTAAGTTTGGGGGTGTGATAAGTGCGGTTTTGGCACTCATTTAGACCGTTAAACGTAGATAGTTGTTAGTTTTTGATTATTTTTGTTACTTTTGTTCCTTAGGTGAATTCTCGAGTTTATGGTTCGTTATGTGGTATTTTGAGCATCAATTGAGTCAAAAGAGTTGAAGATGAAATATTCCAAGATTCGACGATCTAAACCATGAAGAAATGGTGGTTGGAAGGGGGATGAAATCAAGTGCAAAAATCAGGAAGAAAATGAAGCTGGCACAGAAATGGCCTATGCGTACGCATAGGCCTGCAGGCCGTGCGTACGCACACTTGCCAAATTCAACTACTGAAATTTAAATATTTACACTATGCGTACGCACGTCCAGGCCTATGCGTATGCATGGGCAAAATCTGGAGGATTTTTCGGGTCGCGCTAAAACGCGATTTTTAATATCTTTCTCGACCCATTTCTACCCGACCCGTCTCCTATCTTCCACCCAACATAAATACATCACTTGGGGCTCATTTCTAGGCATAAAAGGGAGGGGGAGCAGCCCCAAAACCGAGCCAAAATCTAGGAAGTTTCCATAGCCAAACCTTGAAAAAAATGGGGAAGATGAAGAAGAAGCTTCAATGCCATTGATCTCAACCTTCCATATCTTCATCCATAAGCTTTTCTCTTCTCTTTAATCTCATTTTCTATCATTGGGTTGTATATTTTTGTTAGCTATTATTGAATATCTTATGGATAGCTAAACTTCTATGTGATTGAAGGTTATTTTCTAACCCTAGTAATGAATTTCTATCGATTTGTGTTTTATTGTGTTCTTGAGATTAATGTGGTTAATTCATTGTGCTTATAATGTTTATTGTTATTCTCGATTATTTAGTGGGCCAATTAGATGATTGTGTTGTTTACAATTTATGTTATTTTGGGATTTATAGTCCGTAATTGCTTTTTATTTCAAAACCTAGTAGCAACTACACTTTGATGGATTATGAGGAATTTTCTATTAAATGTAGGTGGATTATCACTTAAGTTAGTAAACCGAGTTTGTGAGTTTGCGCTTAATTCAATTCGTCTCTTTCGTCGTAATGCTTTTGTTGAATTAAATCTAGCGAGCTTATCCTAAGTTGTTTGATGAAAATGGTTGGGTAACGATGCTTATCTTATTCAACTAATATGTAAGAAGAGATTGAGATAATCGAACTTGTGATTATTCTCGAATTGTTGTTGATCTTTTGAACGAAAATCCTTTGCGAATATCGATTAGAAATTCATTCTAGCGGCGAAAAAATATATCCCTCGATTACACTCTCCCCATTTGATGATTTTATTTACTTTGTAATTCTTGTCTTTCTTTATTTTGCATTTATCACTTCCTTAGTTTAGTTAACAACCAAACCCCCCATTTACTTATTTGTGCATTTTTACTTTCTTATTGCAATTGATGTAATTGAAAACAATCATCTGCGTGAATGACCCTTACTTACTATTTACTACTTGAACGACAAATTTTAGAAAAGTAAGGAAAATATTTTTGACCCCCTTTTGGGCGTGTCAACAAGCTCATTTGATCAGGACCTGTACAGATCCTCTTTATAGGGGGTGGGTGATAAAACAGGCTCTGGTCAAATGGGTCTGTACAAACAACACCCCTCTATGAAATATAGTAAAATAAGTTATTTTTAAATAGTAAATGAAATTAAAGTATGTTATAAGATAGAGTTGAGTGACAATAATAAAAAATATATATATAGTTGAGAAAAAAACGATAACATTTTTTAATAAAAACTAAGGTGATGTTCAACGATATGAAATATAGTAAAATAAGTTATTTTTAAATTGTAATGAAATTAAAGTATATTATAAGATAAAATCGAGTGACAACAATAAAATAAAAAGATAGTTGAGAAGAAGTAAATGAAAACAAGTAAATACACATATAATTACAGAGGCAAAATCATTTTGAATTCAATATTCAAAATCAATGACAAGTGACATGACCGAAGATAAAAAAATAAAATAAAATAAAAAATGACCACAAGATTAAATTCAATTGGATTTAATCTATATTCTACAATTAGATCAAACTAGCACAATCCTTGCCAACCACTCAATGCTCATAATCATGTGCTAAGTGAATTTAAGTTATTCACCTCACAATTACAAAATAAATAAAATAACAAATGTAATGCTATAATTGGTTGAAATAAGAAAGAGAATGGTTTGGTGTTAATTACTCATTGATTGCTTAGAGCGTGATATAGGTTGGTAAAAAAAAATAATAAAGTCTTGATGGGTACAATTGGAGATTCAAAGAATGACAATTTTGTAAATAGAGTATTTTCTTAAATTAGTGAAAATGTATAGAAAAAATATTGTTAAATTATTGCATAAGCCATAAATGAATCCATTTTGCAAATTCCATCAATGATAATAGTATATAAAGATATATAAAGTGGCGATTTTTTGTCCAACCTTTTGTTCAAAAATTTATTTCAAAAAACTTATAAGGTCAAAACTCACTTTTATGTAAAAATTTGCTAGTAAGTAAACATCATTACTTAAAGCTAAAATAATCACTTATAAGTAAAAAAATTATTATTTGTTAGTGTAAGAAATCATTTATAAATATCATTTCTTATACTTATATGGAGAAGAAATCGCTTAAAACCAAAATGTTTACGTATAACTAGAAAAGCTTATAAGTTATAAAAAATTAAAATTTCTTATAAGTTAAAAAAAAAAAATTAAATAAAACCTTATCATTTAGATGTGGTGCCTTTGCTTTTGTAATATCTACATCATTTTCAAGCCTTTACCCTATAGTTTGATTGAGATGGACAATTGTGTGTCCTTTTCAATCAGTGTCTTAAACTTCTAACTTAAAATCACTCCTAGTGGTAATTGCATTTCATTCATATCATTTTCCAGTGTTTTAAATGAAGCCATTAAACTTTATAAATGTGCTGCTCTCAAAAATATCTACATTGGATTTTAGATCAACTTATTTTCATTGTTACCAAAATTATATGAAAAATGCTTGTTGTACATAACAACTTACATAATGATGAGATATCAAAATGTAAGTGAAGAATTTTTTTTTTCCCTGAGATTTTGATCTAATTAAATCTCGTCACATCATCTATTGATAAACCATTATGTAAGTTGTTATGTACATATAACACGGAACATTATTTTTAAAGAATGTATTTTGAAATAGTAGATTGATGGAGAATGTGTAATTAAAAAAGAAAGAATTTTTTTTATTTGCGTGTAATATTATTTTAATAAAAATATATGTAGTTGAAAAAAAGAGAGGGAAAATAATTTTTTGGAAAAATTGGAATCAAACAGGGGTATATACGAAGTTTTTGCATTTTGTTTGGCTAATAGAGGCTGATGGAGAAGGGGGCAGGGTTGGCCCAGAAGCAAATTGGTATGTTAAAATTGAAATTTTAGCCCAAATTTACAGTGCAATGAAAAAGAATAAAATTTTAGTCCAACCCAAAAATTAATTTTAGCCCAACTAACTTCCCCCAACCCAAAGCCCAATGTCATTCAAATTTAGAATCTTATAAATTATTAAAGTAATGTTTGACTAAACTTAAAAGGAATTAAATATTTTCTTATGTATTTTTTCATATATTGAATACTTGTGAGTTAAAAATTTACTTATTTCAACCATGAAATATTCATTTTTTTAGTAAAAAATATATTTAGAACTTTGTCACGAGTGTCCAAAAAATATATTCTGACCAACTTTTCATGAGCATAATGAGTTTAACATTTTAAACTAAATCTCGTGTGGCAAGGAGCATCTTCTATGATACGAGTTCAATGAATTTTTTTATTTTTTTTAATTTCAACTCATTCTAACATATCTTTCTGGTCCGTCCCTGTTGACTAATGCACAAGATATAATTGAGAAGAAAATTTGCGAAATACTTATGACTTGTTTGATAAAATTTTGCTAAAATCAATATTTTAACTTATCAAATTTTAATTTTAATCACATATTTCATGAGATACGTACAAGTTTTTAGGTTAACTAACGTTCTTGTAGATGTAATTATGCTGCAATGGAATCAAAGGTTTACGATTATAATTGGCATAAATGAAATGTTCGATAAGTCTGTAAAAGAATGAAAGCTTTGAATCACACAACTTCAATTATCCCTAATTTTAAATTACACATACTAGCTTGAACTATAGAATATATTAGACGTGATATATGAGACAAAAGAAGGTCACATATTTGTAACTGGGTATCACAAATAAGTTATAATTACATAATATAATAGGTTATAGTCACATAATGTATTACAAATAAATTTTGCAAATTGTGGGAATATATGATCAGTGCGTTGCGAAATTTTCAAAATTATGATTGAAAAATATGATGGTCGATAGACTCGATACCCATGAGCGGAAATTTTGTTTCTAAATGATTAATCATTCTTTGCTTCACCAATAAATGGAAAAATGGTGAAGAAAACTGTGACAACATGAAGGAAACATTTATCTAGAGAAATCAAGTTAGGGAAATTATGGATAAAATTTTCATTTATTCTGAATAAATCAGGACATGAATGTGCAAGATTCTATTTTATATTTTAGGATGTGTGAGAATATTGGGGAGAAATATCAATTGTTGACTTTTAAGAAAGTGATAAGATGAGAGATAATATCTCAATTATTCGTTAGCAAATGTCAATTTAAGTAACATTATTCTCTTATATAAATCTAAATATTATTATTTTTTAAATATTGATTTATCACCTGATTTTTAAAATAATTTGACTATTTTAATTTTTTTAAAAATGAATTCTTAAATTATAATAGTTATGATTTTTTTTCCTTCAAAAAATGGACTATGCTATGTGTATACAATGATATACACAATAATTTATATCCATCTCTTATGTACAATATGAGGTGTACACGTAGCTTTATCCCTCAAAAATACCCTTTCAAAATTACCGTTTCCAATCGCTTTGAAAGAATCGATTTTTTTTTTTATTTTTTTATTTTTTTTTCACCCTCTAAAACAAACTGTAGACAAGATTGATTAAAGCCCAATAGCCCATTTTGTGGTGCTTTCTCCTTGAATTTTGCACTGACCGCAGTGAGATACCCTCTCCAGGTGGCTCCGCCGTGACGGCGCCGTCGAGTTGTGTATGGTTATGTGCTTGCCTACAGCACCGGCCGTCCCTCAAGTGTAATCCCTTCCTCCCCTTCCATATACCTGTATTTTCTGTATTTTAATTATATAAATTTGGCCAGTAAACTGAATTTATTCACAATGTTGTGCCGACCATCAGTTTCTTATGCGTTACATAGAGCTCATAGTTTATTGAGGAATATATGGTCGCCGTCAGTCACGATTCATCACCACCCGTTCTTATTTGCTGTCCATTTTTGTCGTTGTGATAGTTGTACCGAAGTACCCAAGTCTCCAATTTTTACATTGAATCGAAGTTCACTCATCAACCCATCTTTTGTTTATAGGAGAAGTTCTAGTTCAGCTGCCGAATTAGTTCTTCCATTAAGCTTTGGTGGTCAAAGTTTTAGGAAATTTTGCACTTTAGAAGCAGTTGCATTGGAGGAACTATCTCATACTAGATGTAATGATGGTATTGACAAGGTGTACAGAACAGTCTTAGATAACTCCCATCCTGAGCATAAAATGGAATGGGCTCTTGATAAACAAGGCATAGAACTGACAACACCTCTGGTGGTAGAGGTCTTACACAGGCTTCGTTTTGAGGAGAAACTGGCATTTAGGTTCTTTAATTGGGCAGGGCATCAAGAACACTATAGTCATGAGCCTCAGGCCTATAATGAGATGATTGACATTCTATCCAGTACAAAGTACAAGGTCAAGCAGTTCCGGATTGTGTGTGATCTGCTGGATTATATGAAAAGGAACAACAAGAGTTCTGTTCCTATTGAGGTTTTGTTGACCATTTTGAGACAGTATACCGAAAAGCACTTGACACATCTTCAAAAGTTTGCGAAGAAGAAGAAAATAAGAGTGAAGACTCAACCGGAGATTAATGCATTTAATTTGTTGCTTGATGCTATGTGTAAGTGTAGTCTTGTTGAGGATGCTGAAGCAATGTTTAAGAGGGTGATGCACAAGGTCAAACCAAATGCTGACACATACAATATTTTGTTTTTTGGATGGTGCAGGGTCAGAAACCCAGAAAGATCTATGATTTTGCTTGAAGATATGATGAAAATGGGTCATACTCCAGATAGTTTTATGTATAATACTGCGATTGATACCTTCTGCAAATCAGGTATGGTGACTGAGGCTGTTGAAATTTTGGAGTTTATGAAATCAAAAGGTTCAACTATGTCTTCTCCTACTGCAAAAACTTATGCTATAATGATTGTGGCTCTTGCTCAGAATGACAGAATGGAGGAATGCTACAAACTCTTAGTGGATATGAGAAATAGTGGCTGCCTTCCAGACGTGTCAACATACAAAGACCTGATTGAAGGAATGTGTTTGGTTGGAAAGATTGAGGCAGCCTATAGAGTTTTGGATGAGATGAGCAAGTCGGGTTACCCTCCCGATGTCGTTACACACAACTGTTTCCTAAAGGTTCTTTGTGATAATAAAGATAGCAATGAAGCTCTTAGGCTATACAGGAAAATGATTGAGGTGAATAGTGTGCCAAGTGTACAAACTTATAATATGCTGATTGTAATGTTTTTCAAGATGGGTGATCCTGATGGAGCTTTTGAGACCTGGCAGGAGATGGATAAGAGTGGCTGTGCACGGGACGTGGATACTTACTGCGTGATGGTTGAAGGGCTTTTTGATTCTGGTAATGCCAAGGAAGCGAATATCCTTTTGGAAGAAGTTGTAAACAGGGGAATGAAGTTTCCATACAGGAAATTTGATGCATTCTTGATGCAGCTTTCTGCTATTGGTGATCTCCATGCTATTCAAAGACTATCAGAGCACATGAGGAAATTCTACAATCCTGCTATGGCACGTCGTTTTGCTTTAAATCAGAAGCGAAAAAGCATGAGCTTAAGAGGGAAGTGAACAAGAATTTTTGTGGGTTACTTTTTGGTTCAAAATAATCTCTCTGCACTATTGTGGCGTTTCTGTATGTGAAATCTAAATAATGACCGAAGTTATCCCTGAAAAGCACAGATGGAAAAAGTTCCTTGAGGCTTCAGAATACTTTATTTGATTGATAATTCAGCTTTAAGATGTGGGACACACATGCTCCCCGCCCCCACTAAAGAAATAGAATTAAGGGGGGCAGGCCCGGCTGGTTTTGTTGAGAATGCTGTGTGATGCACTAAAATATAAGCATTTTGTATATACACGAAAGATGGAAGATAAAGTTCACATTTCTGCTGTTGGCGTTGAAAAGATCTTTTAGACATCCAGAGTACTCTTCAAGAGTAGGTTATGTTACTAGCCTTCACAATGTTTTTTGAAGTGGAATTGAAGAATCTCAACTGAGTGAAATAAATTATGTAGATCTTGTGAAATGCTAAATTTTAAGGAATAAATTATGTTTTCCATGTTTTGGCTTGTTACTTCAACTTTAATGCCCAAGGATAAATTTACTCAGAAATGAAATTGACTAGATTTTAGTTTCTTTCCTTAAAATACTGTTCATTCCAAAATTCTCTCCCCCCCATTATGTTTGGTTCATTGCTACATCTATTGAAAGATCTTTGATAAACCTCCCATTAGGTACACTTAATTCTAGAAGGATTAGGAAGACTTGTGCACTTGCTGGGAAGAAGCAGCAACAGATTCCATTAAATAAACAGAATGGCTTGAACAGAATTAGTTACTAGAGGCTTATATAAGTGAACAGGAGGAACCATTGTAAGGAGGCAGAATTTGGATATAGTCCTGTACTCTTTGGAGAGAAGTAGAGCCTCAGCCTCTCGAATGCTCTGCAATTTATTGTATTTTCTTTCATTCAGTTTGTTCTTATCAATTTCAAAGTACTTGATCCTAAACAACCATACATGATGCGTTAAGTTATGATATACTCCCTCTTTTGATGTGTTATACTGACATTATTACTTTTATAAACGAGTCGCTTTAGATATGCAAATAATTAGTAGCCTTCCATTTCACTTCAGAGAATTGTTTCTATTGGCTTGTGTATCTCATTGGCTTATCATCTGCATGACATTATATATTCTCCCACAATTCATAATGTACATTTCCAAGTTCAGATTTGAAGTTGCTGGGGAACATTTTGGTTTTGTTGTGATCGCCTGGATTTTTTTATTCTTTACTCATATGCCCATCTACTTGTACGCAAACAGTTACATTACATGTACACAGACAATTACATCATATGTACACGAACAAATACACATGTATCTCTAGGTATAGGCGAATCTACTCTTATTACTGCATTATCAAACTTATGGTGCCATTTTTCCTTGAGCTTCATTGAGATCATATAAAGATTGGGCAAGTTTGCACATTTTGTCCTTTAACTTGTAATCCATGTTAATGCTGCATATAAGTTTTTCCACTTAACATACTATTTGAAAATGCAGTTTTTGCGTTCATATGATGATCTCTAGATTTGTATAAATAGTTTAGTTCCTGTTTTTAGATTTATAATCTACAAACAGGATTTGTAAGAAGGAACTCTAGTGATATATTGATTTTCCTGTATGTTATATTTTTTAAGAGGATGATTGACAGAGTTCCCTTTGAAATTTTGCTAGCATTTGATATATTATGGAGTAATTTAAGCTTCTTATAGTATGAAAATGCTGATTGAAGAATTTGTAACCGAAGCTCTCTTCTTTGCCCCCTTTTTATTCCTTGTGAGCTAGGCAGTCTCCCAAGTTCTTGTAGAAGCCATTAGAACATCAGAGCCTATTGGTTTGTTGGAACCCCATTTTTGAAAGTATGGGTTTTATAATAGTGACTTTTGGAGAATGCGCTCTTAAAAATGTAGGAAAAAGTTTTTGATTTACATGTAAATTTATTTTATTTATAAAAAATGTATGGTTAAAAATGAGTTTTTATTGTGAAATATTTTGTTTAATTAAAGCTTTTATATCTTTTAATTCTCATCTCTTTTAATTTTGTCTTTTCACTACTGTCTTCAGTTTTTGAGAAATTTAAAGCTTTTCAAGTTGTATTTTATTAAATTTAAATCTTCAAAGGTAAAAAATTCTTTCAAACGCTGTACTTGCTATAATTATTATAATTATGGTGGTTAGGCAACACAATTTTTGTTTGTTACGTTACATTTTAATTGTAGTTAAGCCTCTCAATCTTTGCTGCTTGTAGAAATTATTGCCTTAATTTTCTTTGTAGAATTCTTATCTTCAACATTTCATTAATTAGTACATTTCGTCCTTAATGATGATTTATGTTAAAATATTTTGTTATCTAGTTTTGAAATGAGGAAAAAATATATATTTTTTTGTGCTTTTTATTTATTTTTATTAAAATATGATGCAAAATAAGTTATACAATATTTCAATGAATTTTTTGGACAAACGTTATCAAATACAAAATATGTTAATTAATAGAATTTTGAGAATAAGAATGTCATGAAAAATTGTTAATGATATAAATTCTACAATAAGTTTGTCACTTGAGAACCTTAAATTTAATTAAAATATGATGTAAGAAATAAAATTTGTTGTGTGAATATAATTGCCTTATAATTATTGTTGGAGGTATGTGTGCAATTTGGTCCATTAGTGGTATTTATGCGAAAGAAGAAAAAAATTGCCATAATATTTATCACCAGTCTTATTTTATTCTTTTACCTAGTTAATTTTCAACTTTAGCCTTATAAGCCTTGAACATGTCCAGTAATTATGATTTTTTATGAATGAGATATAGGTAGCAAGAATAATCGTCTATGAACGTAATATGTGAATGTTGACCTTTCCAAAAAGTTGAAGGGAATGATCCATAGATATCTGTATGAATTAGTTCTAAGACATTTGGAGTCCTATTGACATCTAGCTCCCCTTTGGCCCCATTATTCCACATTATAATGAGAGGAATATTAATTTTTTTTTTTTTTTGCAAAATATGTGATTAAAAAAGAATGATTTTTTTTTTTAAGGTTTAAGCATAATATTATTTTATTGAAAAATGTGTGATTAATAAGAAGAAAGAAAAATGAATTATAATTTAATGAAAAATAATGGGGTCAAACAGAGACATAATCTCCTTATGTTTGTTTGTTTCATTTCAATGTAATTAACACAAACATTAAATTAGAAGGATCAAGAATTCCTTAGACACTAGCTATTCATTTCCCTTTTGAGAGATGTGACCTGATCGCTTGTATCATAATGAAGCGAATTTTTCATTGGTCAATTTATTTTTAATACCACGTGAATTCGCATGCAATGTTTCTTTATAAGATATAACTATATTAAGCAAATATAGATTATCATAACTGGATAAAGAACTGGTATCCACAACATTTGAATCAAGAAAATATCAAATTGATTATTTTCAATTGAACAAGAATAACCAAATTTGCCAATGTAGAAATAGAAACCAAATTTCGTCTAAAAGACGGTATTGCAAATATCTTTTTCATATTCAAATAATAATTTGTCTTTAATAATAACATAAAACTCCTTATAGCCTCAACTCTAACTGATTTGTCATCGTCCTACATAGATGCATTTTTCAGCATTAATTGACTTTAGGCTGTTTAGACAACCTTGTATAGATACGCTTATTTGAATAGTGACACCGAAATTTATCTACTAAGTGTGTCTAAGTACTAAAACTAAATTAACCTCAGAACAGACCGAAGTGATAAGTGTATTTTACTTTACACACCAAGCGTGGTATTTAGTACAATCTCTCTTCATGTGTCCTAGATTTTCACAAAAGTAACATTTAGATGATTTATCATTTTCAGACTTTTGTTATTTCTTTTGAACCGAATCATATATATCTTTCTTATTCTTTAACTTGTCCTTAAAGGTACTTGTCAAGTGAGTAATATCAATTTTATCTCGATTTAACATTTTTTTCTTTTAACACACAATATGAAATGAGCTCATCAAGAGTCCATTTTCCCTTTTGACACCCTAAATTGATTGAATTGTGCAGGAGGAGAAGTCAAAACCAAATGCATGAGCAAGTCATAAGACAATTCAAGCTTTAATGCCTTTAGTTTTGAAGTAAGATGAAACATCTCATTGATGTACTTCCTTATGTTTCTTTACCCTTATAATTTAGTGAAATTGTGTTTGCTAAAAGTGTGCTCGTTTCGGTCTTATTGTCTTTTGTAAAGCGTTTTTCAATTTTATCAAAAAACTCTTTTGCAATAGTTACCTTAAGTGCCACCAAATGTTATTAGAATTCTACGCTTTATGATCATAAGACTAATACAATTTGAATGATCCCATTTTTCAAAGTCTCTTTTTTATCAATGGAACTTTTTTTTTATTGGTATCATCAATGGAACTTTTATCTCTAAGTATAGTGGGTATTTTAGTCCTTAAAGCAGGGTTTAGATCCATATAGTCAATAACGATATGAATGTTCTCTTTTCAGTCCTTAAAATTTGGTTTCATCAAACACAACAATTGAATTAATGTTGGTAGAAATTGTAGAAATGGATTGATTAATCGAATAGAGAACTTAAACTAAAATAGCATGTTTACATGAGAATCCGTATTTTGGACAATAACAATTTCAACTGATGGTGGGCCCATCACAAGAGACCGAACACAATATTGATATTTAATATTTGGACATAAATATCAACTTGTAAGTTGTACTCTTAGTGGAGTTATCAAATATTGACAATAATTTTTTTAGATAAATACGGTATCGCAAATACTATGGCAACCTTAACTCGGTAGGATCAGATAAATACGATTTTTCTGCACAAAAAATAAATTTATTTAATATGCATCTAAACTTTTATGCTTAGTACCTGTTTAGTATGGATTAAAATTAAACTTTAATATATTTTAATAAAAGTTGATGAAACATGTAATTGAAAAGTTGTGGAACTCATAAAATATATGGTTAAAATTAATTATAGATTTCGACTTATACTAAAATTTAAATTTAAATTTCTACCAAATAGGGACTTTAAAATTCTAATACATACCAAAATTCTAATATTACTTTTATACTTAATATTCTAATATATAACAAAATAGGTTTTTTTGTGAACATTATAAAATTAGATATAGTTATACGTTAACTATTATTTACTAAAATTTTAATCTCTACCAAATAAATGAACGATCTTTAGAAACGATGGAAAACAATATTGATGCCACATATGAATCAAGCAAAAAGGAAATTTGAAAGGGCAAAAAGGCTAAAAAAAATCCAACTCCGAAAAAAATAAAATGAACGCACGCATTACAAATCATTTGTTCCCTAAACCTCATTCCTCCCACTTTCTTAGAATGGCAATTCATTAACCCGAGGTTCGTTCGCATCCACAATGCAATAATAGACAATAAATATATACCCCACGTCCCTGATGCAGTATTAGATAGAATTTGACAGTATATACCATTCAGTGATGTCCAATCTAACGTGGCCGAATTGCTTAGGTTTGTAATCACCATTCTCTATTGCTCTCTGATCTATTGTGGTGATCAAGAAAGAAAAAGAGAAAAAATAATAACAACTATGGAATTAATGCCACTGGAAATGAAATTTCATTAATATCAAGTCAATGCAGCGAATCCACCCCCTCTCATCATTTGCTTGAACTCGTGAAAATCCACCATACCATCACCATCGACGTCCACCTTCATTATCATCTTCTTGCAATCCTCTGTGGTTCTCCCTTGATTGAGCCCCAGTGATGCCAAGACCGATTTCAGCTCATCAACGGTTATAAACCCATCACCGTTTTGATCAAAAACTTTGAACGCCTCTCGCATGTCCTCGTCCTCATCGCGCTCGTCCATTATGGTTTGGTATAGTACACCAAATTCATCAATGTCGACGCATCCGTCTCCATTTACGTCAATTTTTTCTATCATCAGAGTCATCTCAGGGTCCGGGATAAAGATTCCCATCTTCTCTAAAGAATCGTTAAGCTCCTTTTTCGTGATCCTACCATCCCCATTTCTATCAAACATTTGAAAAACACGATTCAGCTCGTTGGCGTCCATTAAGGGTGGCAAGACAGGAGAGTAAGAGGACTAAATGGGTTCTTTTGTTTTGATCTTTTGATGTTGTAGGCGGGGTGGGTGAGTGGGGGTCGCTTCTCTAGAACAAGTAGGAAAGGAAAATCCTCAACAAAGTTGTGGGCGATGAAGGTTTTGTATTTGAACAAAATTTGTGAAGAAACTTGAGAGAAACTTGGAGAGAAATTTGGAAATGTTGGTGCTAAATAAAGGAAGGAAGGAAGGACAATCAAGAAACGAGAGAGAGAGAGAGAGAGAGAGAGATTTTCGGGTTAGATAGTCAAAGAAGGATCCAATCATGGAAAATTTGTGGGATTTCTTTCTATAGCTGTCTTGAAGCAGTTAAATTGGATCTGTCAGCATACGCGTTTTTTTTTATTTTTTTTTATACGCAGGTGTCCCAGTTTCGCCAGACTAAATCCTGGACCTCGAGTCTTTGGCTCCTCTCCAACTCGAGGAGGTAAACCGTGAGATATACTCTCCATAGCCAGGGTCCGTGCGCCCTTCTACTTGTTGTCCCAAGAGACCCTCCTCCATGAGTCTTACAACACCAAGCTGTTCTGCCCAAATGTTTTACATCACTTGGCTGCTCCTCCCAGGATTCGAACTTCCCACGTTGGGTCGGCAAGTTTCAACACACACGATCTTTGCCACTTTAGATGTTCCTTAGAGTTAAAGAAGATGGAGTAAGACTAAAGCAATATTTTTTCTTCTTCTTCTTCTTTTTTTGGGCCAGAGTCGAATGCGATCAATCTAATAGAGCATTCCAAACTTGATTGACCATCGGATAACTAGTTTCCCGGTTGTTCGAGTTTTAAAACATTAATTTAGATATTAGATTTCTAGATAAATATTGCTCTTTTCTAAATATTTTTACTTTCTCAGTTAGAAATTACATGTGTCGCAAGACGATTTAATGTCAAAATAGACTTTTCTGTCAATTACGGATGTGCCACCAACAATGTTAAAAAATTAGAAACATGGACACCACAAATGGAATATCAGGACATGGATGCCGTACATATAAATAGTTGGGGACCTTATCGTTCCTAAATATAATTTACTAAATATAATTTAAAAAGAAAAAGAGTGTTCTCAAAACCGCGTTCTTAGCTGTGTATCTAATGGGGTCGTCTAGCAATTTAATTTATAATTAAAGGTTGTAATAATGATTTCTGGTGGGGCCGTTTTGCCATTAAAAAAAGTTAAGTGGAGAAAGTGAAGAAAAATGACCGTTAACAATGGAAATTATGGCCCCGTTTGAAAAATATATGGAAAACTGGAGAGAGCCGTTGGGGAATGAGAACGTTGTGAAAAAGGCCGGCCGAGAGTGATCCGAACGCGTGATTGGTGGGACGTTGACACCTGGGCACGGTTGGCAGTTGGCACCGGCTATAGTTGATTTATTGGGTTGGAAGTATTATCAAGGAAGGTATGGTTGGAGAGTAGTCAAGTTAGTTTGGATTTTTACGTTCGGCGTGGAGTTAGGAAGGGAAAAAAAAATTATATTCAGTTGAGACATAGAAATTTTATTATTATTATTATTATTATCATCATCATCAGCTTACAAAAGTAATTAAAGTAATTGGGCCTTTAGCCCACACCTGCTCCTGCTCCTGCTCCTGCCCCTGCGTTTGAGAGTCGTAATAGGTCTTTTATAATGGGAAAAAAAATCATATTTAAGGTGTATTATTTACCCCAATTCAAAAGTCAATTAGATAGTTTAAAATTTTAAAATTCAGGTATATATTTAGTTAATTAAAAATATTTATTAAATAAGATAATCATAGTTACATGATTAATGGTCAAAAATTCATAATTATAGGTCACAAATTTATTTACTGGTCACATATCGTCAAATTTATTGGTCACAGATTATTTTGAAGTCGTAGATCAAAAATTTTATAAGTCACAGATTATTTTCAAGTCACAAATCAAAAATTTTATAGTCACAGATTATCAAATTTTAAGGTCACAGATTATTTCTTAGTCACAGATTATCAAATTTTAAGGTCACAGACCAATTCATTGGTCACATATGCCAAACACTTCACTCCCGATCACAATCCATTGCCAATAATTGGTCACAGAACAGCCAAATAGTTGGTCACAATCCGCCACGACACCCCCCACGACCACCGTGAAAAAAAGACCAACAAAACACGACCGACTGCACCACACCACCACATAATCGCCAACCACCATCTCACCACTGACGCCACCACCAGCATCACCACTACCCCCAAAAGTGCACCACCACATTATACCTTCAGCAACTACCGCGCACCACCCAAAGAAAACAACCACCATTTGCCAAAGAACCACAGTTTCACCTCCATCAGCACAAAAAACATTAGCCAACACCGAACACAACAGTAAGGATGGACTTGCACTACAAATTTTGCCAAATAAAGAAATCAGAACAAAGAAGAAGAGGAAGATGCGATTTGTGCACAGCGATGGGTCTTTGAGCATCGATCTAAAAAGCTTCTCCAACGCCACCTGCACCACCACACTATCATCGAACGTACAACCGGCGCCATCGTTTCGTTGTACAGATTGCCGCTGCTCCACTTCGTAGCACAGATCGCTGTTGCAGAGGCTCCGCTTCACCATTGAAGATCGTCGTTGCAGATCGTCAGACCGTCGCTGCTCCGCTTCGCCGTTGCAGATCGGAGGGTGGCGTGTGTGTCGCTGACGCATCACCATCTTGGGTGGAGAGAGACGAGAGGTATAGAGAGAGAAAGGGCCTGGAAGAGAGAGACGAGATGTATAGAGAGAGAAAGGGTTTGGGAGACGATATAGAGGAAACTGATTTAGGATTAATTATAGTCCCTGACTTTTGCTTAATCAAAGTTTGTACCTGATTTTTGAACCAAGATCTTGAAACACCTGTAAATATGTAATTTCCACTTTTATAATTTTGATTGATTTTTAATTTTTTTTCCATGAGATATAACAAATTAGCCCCCTGTTTAGTGGTCATTCTTCAAAAAAATAAAAAAAAATAAAAAAAAAAATATATATATATATATATATATATTAATAATAAAAAAATTAAATAGTATCTTAGGAGATGTGTGATTAAAAAGTAAGAATAAATTTTTGGGCTTATGTGCAGAATATTTTATTGTGTGAATGTGTGATTAAAAATGATCCTGTAAAAAACAAAGTTTGAAAAGAATGAAAACCAAACTGGAAATTAGTAAGGTTTGGTCATTTGAGATGCATGACTTAACAAAATGCTATGTTGAATTTAGATAAAAAAAAAAATAATAAAAAATAAAAAATCAGATTTTAAGTAAATTTTAATAAAAATTGACGAAATGTATAATTGAAAATTTGTGCATTTCACGAAATGTGTAGTTAATTTATTATCGATTTTGACTTAAATTTAGTTCTATTTTTTAGTTGAACCAAACAAGGCCACCGTCTAAAATATGATTCACATGACATCTTAATTATGTCAAAAGTTTTTAGAACCATGCTATGAGTACAGGAAATACGTACAGAATTGATATAAGAATTCAAATTGGATGGACAAGATTAAAACACAGATGGACACAGATAAAATACAGATGGCAGGATGCTTTCAATTTGAATTCTTATACAAATTATGTATAAATTCCCTGTACTTAGAGAATAATTCAAGTTTTTAACATTTATTGGTTGTCAAATTTATGTATCTAATTTTATTGTATTTTATTTTTTATTTTTTACATTATTATCTTAAATTTTTCATTAACTAGCAAATATTGTCCATATATTTCGATTGTGGTAAACAAATTTGTTGGCACACAGCATGTCTTTATCACAAATAGAATATAAAATACCCACAAGTCCACTTGTGAAAGAAGTCGATTTAATCTTGGGCTCAGCAAAGAACACAAGATTCTTAGGCAGAGAAAGGAGAAGGCATAGATTCTTCAATTGCCCTAGAAGAAGGGAGAAGGAATAAATTCTTCAATTGCGCTAGGTGTACAGGGGTAGGGTCACACGAAAGTTACAGAGTGAGATGACCAACATTAAAAAGAAGAATTAAGCTCGGTGTACAACCCCCTCACTTGAGGGGCGTGTCCCACGCCAATTAATGCGTCGGGCCCACCCCCATGTAAAGGGGTTGTACACCGAGCTGTATGACTCAATGTACATGAAGCATGATTATAAAAAGAAAATAAAAAATGAAAGAAATAATGAAAAGAATACGGCACGCCCTCATCAACTCATTTTCCCTAATATGGATACCCTTTGATGCTCTCACTTGCAACCGATTTCACCATCACACTACTCACCATCTCCAGCCACCGTTAAACCACTGTACCACAAATCTCTCTTAGTCTCTTTAGCCCTGAAAGAAAATCGGACCTTGCAAGCAATCCCCAAACATCTTCTCCGACTTCGAAAATTAGCGAAACATATTTCCACTAACTATGGCTGTGAAATCTAACGTGGAAACTGGAAATGTAACGCCCCAAATTTCACTATTAACTCGAGGCGTTACTTAAGTCAAAGTAACCTGTAAATAAATATTTTCAAAAGTCGCCACAATACGAAAGCAAACATATACTTTAAAAATCCATAGCAATTTAACACAAAACGCGGAAACATCACTTCTAAAAATAATTTTTCTCACATTCAAGAGTCAATACCAAATATGATTAGCAAAACCAATATTTGCAAAGATACCAAAATTCAATACTTAAGTGTCAAAATGAAATCAACTATTTAAAATTTCTTGTTTCAAAACTTGAAATTCAAAAGGTCTATTATTAAATTAAAATTGTCCCGCTCGTTGCCTTGCCCTGCCAAGCTCCTTAACCTGAAAGGTTGGAAAAATAGTGGGGTGAGCATAACAAATTATACTCAGTGGAGATACAACAATCAGTCCAAATTAAGTCAAAATATGCAATCAAGTGGTGAAAATAATATCAATACAACATACTATAGAATTATGTACTGTGGGCATTCCCAAGGACCCAATTTCGATCCCGGACCTATTTACAGTCCCTGACAACATGATATAAGCTTAGCCAATTTTAGCACTGTGAGCATTCCCAAGGACCCGATTTCGATCCCGGACCTATTTACGGTCCCTGACAACATTTTCATATGTATAAACATCATATCACAATCAAAATCACACATCGAGAATTAACATGGACAATTAACCACAATTGCTTAAATGTAAACTCCACCTCGAAGTCTTGAAAGTTTTCTTGGAAATTGAACAATTGTAATGTTACCGTGCTTCACACTTTGCCCGCGATCTCGTCTAGCAAGAACAAAATTAATTTAATTTAAGATACTAAGTTTAATTAAAACTTTAAAACTTTTAGGGACTTAATTGAAAGAGTATTAAAACTGAATTTAAAAGTTTGAAGGGCTGAATATGAACTTTTGGAATTTATGGACTAATTTTTAAAAGTTACTAAAACATAGGGCTGAATTAAACAATTTATAAAACCTTGGAATTGAAAATAATAACCTTTTAAAAACTTTGGGCTAAATTGGCTAACTTTTAAAAACTAGGGTTTAAGAGGTAATTTCTCAAAACTTAAACAATTATATATAATTATATATATCTACTATCCCTCACTCTCTCTCACGAAACGCACGGAGGAGTCGACAACGGGGAAGTGGCGACGGGAAGGCGAGGCGAAGTGGGGTGTTTTCCGGCCAACAATCGGAGTGTGTCGCCGTTGCGAGGTAGCACCGGCGGTTGGGGTCGATTGGGGGTCTTTTTGGACGACGACCGAGGCTAAAAACCGAGGCTAGGAGGCGGAAATTCTTGGGTTTTCCGGCGAGCAGTCCGGCCGAAACGTGCGTGGGGTTGAGGTAAGTGATTGGGCTTTGTGATTTCTTGGTTTTGTGGTTGGATTTTGGGCGAAATTTGTTGAAGTGGAGGGGTCGATTTGGCAAGACGGCGCTGCCGTTTTGGGTGGCTACAGGCTCGGCTTTGAGGTGGTTCGATTTCTTGGTGGCGGCAGTGGTTTGTGTGAATTGCAATAAGGGTTCGAACGTGGGTTGTTGGATCGTGGATGGTGGCTCGACTGTGGGAATTTCATCTGGGTTTCTGTGTGTGCAAAGGTGAATCGAGGTTGGAGGGTTTCGACATGGGCATGGTGGTGATGATTGTGTCAAGTTTTCAATTGCTACTTGATCAAAATTGAAGGAAGATGGAATGTGGATTCTTACCTGGGTGTTGGCCGTGTGTTTGGAGAGGTCGAGAGGTGCTGTGGTGAAGGTGATTGAATAGTATCAACAGTATATTAGGCACGAAAAACGAGGCAATAAATTGGGCTTGGAGTTTGGGTTGAAAAGTAATTCTTTGGCTAATAGGATTTAAATAAAATTGAATTAAAAGACAAATTTGGGTTTAATGAAATTGGATTTTAAATAGAATATCGAACCTTAAAATTGGATTTAAATCGATAAGAATTCGATACTTTTAAAATTGTTCGAAATTGAACTCGATAAGTAAATATTGAAAATTTTAAAATTTAAAATCGTTTTGAAATCCTAAATTAATTGTTTTTGCTAGACAATTCGACGAACGTAAAATAAATTCTAAACTTTAACGGGATTGTCGTAGCGACATACTTTAAGTTATAAAATTTGTACCTTTAAAATTTCGGGTCGCTACAGAAAAGCTAAGCATGTTCCCTCTTAATTGTTACCATTTTACGAGATAAATAGAACAAGCATTGATTTGGTTGCTGTCTGCATTTGGTGTGAATGGAATGAAAAGAAATAGCTGGATATAAATGAACACGGGGCCGCGTTCTTTCCTAACTGAAAACATTGTCATATATTTATGATCCCTGTTTCTATTTTAAAGTTGTTGGAAACTTTGAATTTTTCTATTTGCTTCTATATGTTGATGATAAGCTTCTAGTTGGTCATGATAATGTTATTGTTAATTTTATGAAAGAAAAACTTAAATCTGAATTTGAAATGAATGATTTAGTACCTGCTAGAAGGATATTGGGCATGGAAATTGAAAAAATGAAAAATTATTTTTTAACACAAGAGTCTTACATTCAAAGGGTTGTTAAAAGGTTTTCACTCAATGAATCTAACCCTATCAGTTTGCCTTTAGAGAGGCGTTGCAAGTACAGCACGGTACACAATCGCCTCACATGCAGAGGTGGGGCCCACGTTTAAAAAAAATCGTAGACCCCATCGGCTCGGTCACGGCTGTGCAGCAAATGCTGTACAAACAGCATTTCTGTTGCCTTTATCCGTCTGTGTGAATTTATCTATTAATCATTCACCTAAAACTAAAGATGAATTTAATAGAATGGCAAATGTGCCTTATACTAATGCAGTAGATTTTGTTATATAAGTTATGGTATACTCTAAACATGATATTGCTTTTGCTACAAGTGTTTTGAGAAAATTTATGAGTAATCCTGGTGAGCTTCATTTGGAAGCCATGAAATATTTAATCAGATATCTAAAGGGTAATAATAAAATAAAAATAAAAATTAGGACTTATGTTTAAAACTAATAAAAATGGTTTTAACTTGAAATGATACGTTGATTATGATTTTGCTAGCAATTCGATAACAGAAAGTCTATCTCTGCATATTTTTGTGATAAATAATACTTGCACTAGTTGGAAATTTTAGCTTCAAAAATTAGTTGTTTTATCTTCTACTCAAGCTAAATATATTGTTGCCACTGAAGCTATAAAACAAAGTCTTTGGTTGAAATGTTTATTAAATGAATTATGATTTATAGAGAATAAGGTTGACATCTGTTCAGATAATCAAAGTGCTATTTTTTTAGTAAGAATCCTATGTTTCATGATAGAACTAAATATATAAATTTCAGTTTCACTTCCTTCGAGATATAACTGAAAAATGTGATATAAAACTTGTTAAAATACATACCAAAGTGAATCCAACTGATGCAGGTACAAGGTAATACCATTGAATAAATTTTAGGATTCTTTAGGATTATTGAATCTTGAAACTAATTAGTTCTATGTTTTTGTAACATTTTTAGAGTCTCAAAATGCAGCAAGGGTGGAGATTGTGAAGATGGGTTACTATAATTTGAGAGCCCAATCTAATCTGATCCAGTAAGATGTTTAAGCCCAAATACCCGATCAATTATTGATCCAATTATTAGATGATTCTATAAGAGATAAAAGTGTGTTTCATACTTGATTAAATTCACGCCTTCACTGGATGCTTAACACTTGGAATGATTTGCACCGTTGGATCTGTTTTTGGGGTTATCTCTTATAAAAAGGCACTTCTATGCCTTTATGGTTACATCGTTTTAGTTCTTTATTCGTCGTTGTGAAAACTCTTTCCATGTGTTCATATTACTCGTCATCAACTGGATGATTTTGAGTGATTACTATGTTAAATTATTGTAATAAAGAGAAGAGCATAGGCATAGCAATACACATTTTCTTATGAGTGATTACCGTAATAGAAAGTTTGAGAGATAAGGGTTTCATTGAACCCTTTGCAGTTTTTTGTATTGTACTCGATCTTTGCCCAATTTTGGGACTTTATAGTGGATTCGAGTTATATCTTTAGGGATGCTCAACGGGAAATTAGGCATTAGAAGCGATCGCTGAATCTTCTGGGCCCTTTGCTAAAGAATCTTGTGTTCATGTTGTTTTGAGTATTTTTTTTACTGCTTATACAAAACAAACTCAAGTCAAAACGTCAATTTATTTATCTGGGACCAACATTTCCAAATGAACTCCATTGATTAACTTTGGAATGAGCTCATAACATAATCTGTAATTTCAGTAAAATAATGCTATTTAACAACGGTAATATTTAACACTAGTCTATATATAATTGATGTATAAAAAATACATATCAATGTGTTTTTAAATTGTAGAATTTCTCTAGAATTATCTTTTCACACAAGTACCATCCCTCGTATAAGTTTTCACTAGCAGGGATACGGTTGAAGAAAATGTGAATCTAATCAACTTTTTAAAAAAATAGATTTTCTGAGATTTTATCGCTTCTTACCTTGGTCAATAGGCAAATTTTAAGACATATTGCTATCGCGAATTGACACTTAAATTGGTACTGAATACAATCGATGCACGCTCTATACAATTATTCTTTTTAAGTATCAGAGTGTTTCAGAGAGAATTTGTCGCCTATGCAAGCAATATTTGACACTCATGACCAACTAAATGTGTTCTTTTATACCATTCTACGTTTTAGATGTGTTCTTTTATAGGAACTAATTGGTTGGGAGGAAAGAGCCCCAAAAAAAAAAAAGTGAATTATGTAAGCTTCTGGAAGGTTAGCACGCATGCAATTGGGTAACTTAGAGATTAGTTAAGCTCACCGATTGATGTTGGAAAGAAGTAAAGGCAAAAAGAATAATATTAGTTAAGCTATCCAACTATGAGTCTAAAAACAAAGTTCACCTGTATGACTAGTGAATATGTGTGTAGAATAGACAAAACCGTTAAATAATTCAGTACATCGAACTAACAATTCCAAAACCATGGATACACCAAGCCCAAGTTTCGCTCGTGTTTATAAACAATTCAATTCAATAACATAAAAAGAAGTAACCAATTCTCCTATTCCCGGTTGGTTAGGGATTGTTGTTTCCACAACCAAGCTCAAGGATTTCCCTATGCCTCATTTAAAAAAATGAAAAAGGAAAAAAAGAAAAAGTAATAGAAATGAATGAATAGTGCACTGAAACTATTACAGAAGTAGACTTACCAATAACTTCTGTATCAGAGCCTTCTTCTTCATCAACATCTGGGAGATCTAAAGCCACGAGAGGTCAATTAGATAGGCAAACCGCAAACACATACAAGCATGCACCGCAAAACATACGTGCAGCCTTCAAAGAATAAGGTCCAACACTTTCATCAGCAATAAGCCAACAAGAAGAGGACTCTCCAACCTCACCTACAGGTTAATTAAATAGTTTATTTGTACCGTCTCAATACTCTAATGGAATGTTTGGCAGCCAATGCTGGACGATACTTAAAAGTTTTTACCCTTTTTTATTCCTTTGTCTTGTTCATAAGAACAATCCAATAAACCAAACATGCCTTAATTAAGTCCAATTAAACTTAATCTCTTAGATGATTGCAATACATAACAAATTAAATATGTGTACTCTTGAACTTGAATAATGTCTCCTTCACCGAGAAACACCTGTTTCATCGCCGTGAATCTCCTCATCTTGTGGAGACGGAGCGTTCATCTTTAATTCGGACTGCAAAGGGAGGTTACAGGAGAAAGATTTATCGACGGTTTAGGGCTTCGTTGCAAGAATCAGAGTTCATTTCAGAAATAGTCACTAAAATTCAAATAGTCAAACTACCATATATTACTGCTGCAAATTTCTTATTTACTTATCGATTTATAGACCTCGCCAATTAATGGCTATCTCCAATGAATATAAAATTAGGATCTCTACTAACTAACACATATAAAAAAATAAAATTTGGTTATAGTTCTGGTTCTCGGTTCTAAAACTAGAATCGAGCCAGAAACTGTTGCAAATGGTTCTCGGTTCAAAAAATGAAAATCATAATTTTTTTACTGTAGAACTGAACCAAATCGCTCGATTTGAATTTGGGACATTTCGTCAATCCCTACGTTTGATTTAATTATTGTTATTCTGCGTGAAAAGTTAAGAGTTTCTAACTCTATTATAACGTAGTATAATTAGATTGACGTAATGATATTATTTATCTTTTTATTTAACTCAAAATTTCACTTCTTTAAAATTGAGCACTCTAATCTTAGTTGTTCATGTGATTAATTATCGTATTTAAATTTGGATTATACTATTTTTACATAAAAATGGTATATAAAAGATTATATAAAATAATGTGAAGGAAAAAGATTGAATGAAAAAGTTGACTGCATTTTAAACTAACAAATAGTAGAGTGACATGTGACATTTTTTTTTTAATTCACTAATCTTATCTTAGTTGTTCTCTTTGATATTTTCGGGCCGTTTTCTGTTTTCGATTTTTCAAAATATTGAAAACGCGTTCTCTTTCCCATTTTCGAAAACGAGTTTTTGAAAACGGTTAAAAATTTTGTGAAAAAAATAGAAAATAATTTTTTTACGTTTTGGCTGTTTTCTTCACAAATCTGTCAAAACTTAAAAAGCATGGGTTGAGAATTTTTTTTTCAAAACGATAAAAAGAACGAGTTTTCAATAATCACAAAATAGACACTCAAAACACAAAATACAAAACGAATTCAAAACTCAAAACACAAAACTAAAATACAAAGAGAACGTCTTAAAAGTTTCTTTTAACTCTATAAAATGGAAATGCTAGAAAGGAAATGTGACTTGGGCTCACCAGACGAAAATGGTCTCTGCAATTTTTTGAAGTAATATTTGTAATTAGTTTATGAAGAAAATGTGTAATTAAAAACGCTGACGAAACATTTTTATTCAAGAACAAAGTTCAAAAAATTTCTACACGCGCAAATCTTGGACCCGAATGAATCATTTCTGTGAAAGACGTATTCCGATTAGAAATTATCAATTGAGTTTTCTGTCGACCCAACTGAATATCACTCCACTCAAATCACTTCGAACGAGCCTCAATTTGGGTTATAAATTCAGCTCTTGTTCGAATTGAATCCATCAAGGCTGGAAAAAAGATGTTAATGTTGCAATCGCCTATGAAGATCGATTTCATCTACTTCATTCTATTAGCAATCTCTCTTTTTATTGTTCAGTTTTCTCCTCCTGTATCAGCTATCAGGTACAAGGAAAAAAAGAAAAAGAAGAAGATCAAATCCGTGTTTTATTTCTAATTTTCATTAGACTGTATTATAACTTTGCGACAAGGTTTATTTACGGCGTATTAGTTTGATAAATATTTGAGTTCTTTTTGTTTATTTTCGTTTCTGGAATAATGTTCCTAATCTCATATGCAATTCTAAATTGATAGTCTAGTATTTTGTTTGGGAGTTTATTGAATTTCTTGTTTTCTATTCATCAGCCCATTATTTTTCTTTTATTCTTAATACAATCGTATACACGTTTCTGGTTTTATTATGGAATATTTTGTTTTATCTTCTTCTTTTTTTCTTGGTTTTGGATGGTTAAATTTAGTGGCAGTACACTTGATTTTTGTATTTTACACATTCTAATATGAATGACAGGAAGGATGTGAGCATGCAGACAAAGTATAATTGCAGAACCACGGTTCAAGGGAGGTTCTTGCTCACTGACGATAACGGTATGTAAGTTTCTTGAAGTTAAAATTTGGATGTTTCTGATAAAAAATTAAGAGATTTTAGTCGGGTATATAGCCAGCTAATTACTAGTGGTAGTACACCATAATATACATGGCTAATGAAAGAATTAATTAGAGCAGTGTGTGAAGAGCCAGGAATGATGGATGGGAACTGTTCAGAGCTCTTATTTAACAACATGACCACATTACTTATGCACTTCACAATATGATTTGAATGTATCATGTTTTTGCTCACACCTTGTGGCAGGTACTCATGATTATGTGGAAAAATACTTTTGGGGAACTAGCCACATTCTTTTTATGTAAACGAAGCTTCATCTCTAGAATAGTATTTGATGAATTGGATATTGTCTCTCTGCCTGCAGACAAATGAATCTAGAATTATCAAGGAAGGCAATAGGAAGAGGTCATTTGCAAGAATGTTAGACCATAAAGAAGCTATAATTTCTCATTTTTGTTGGCCCTGTCTCTTTTCTGGATCCATACCAAGGAGCTTTATGTTCTTAACAATGTTATGTTTGACCTAGGCACTTTCAGAAAAGTCAATATTTAAAATTGAGATTGTTTTTGTTATTTTGTTGAGGCAGCTATGGCTGATAAGTACCTGACATTTCTAATTTGTTAGTATTTAGAAAGTGATTTAGAGAAATATAGAGACATATTGGATCTATAAAAATACTTGGCCCTACTCTTTCTGTCACATTAGCATGATAGCTCCTTTACCAAGCTATACAGCATCCAGTTAAGTAGAACTATCATGTGGTATCTTATTGCATCTAATGTGAAGTTAAATTTGTAGTGTACACTGTACACTATATAATTGTCACGTTGTTCCTTTCTTTGCCGCTATTGAACTTCCCGTGAAAAAATTACTTTCTGCATTAAGAAATCAGGAGTGCAGCCAAAATTATATTTCTGGAAAGGCCTGTGAAAAATAGAGAGTTTTGTGGTATAGGATGCTGGCTTGGATTATAATATACCGAATTGAAGGGATCTCAACTCGTTGAGTCTTAAATAATGAGAAGAAACGTGGAAAGTCATAGAGTTAGGAGATCCATATCCCTTCTTGACCCAGATGATGTTTTATTTTTGCAGGTCATGTCTGTGATCCTTTGTCAGTTGACCCACTCTCTCATTGCTGCCCGAGAAAAGGAGATCAATTCTCTTGTCGGTAAGTTATTATTAGAGACGTATATTCAGTAATTTAATATATGACTTTCCTTGTATAGCCTAATTATATAGCATAGAATATGGGATTGAACTTCCTAATTACTTTCCATGTATAGCTTTGTAATACCTTATAAATTAAGACAACATACACGAGAAGATTATTGAGCAAAAACTTGTCTTGGTATCAGAGCACTAAAAATTACTTACTTGTTATTGTGATTTGCGGTGTTGGCTCTCTGTTTATAGTAGTCGGAGGTCGGCATCTTAGATGGTCATCTGGCAGGCTGCAATTGCCTCTCTGTTCATAATAATCGACGGTTGAAGCTCGCATCTCAGGTGTCATTTACGTTCATTCTTTGCTCGATTCGAGTCGGCGTCTTCTGCGTGGAGGAGGCTTTCGCGCGTCTTTTTTTGGGGGTTAAGTCTTCTGGACTTCGTAGTTTACTCCAGCCTCGGTGAATTCTTCGATTTTTCGGCTAGTGTGGATTTGGTTTTTGCTCAAATTTCCTTCCCATCGTCGGCTTAGAGGGATCACTGTGAATTGGGTTCTGTTGGGCTGATTGGGGGGTTTTAATCTATGGTGTTTTTTTTTTTTTTTTTTTTATTTTAAAATTTAGGCAATCTGGTTGATTGTGTTGTGCCAATTGGTTTAATTAGTATTGTTGGGCTTAGGCTATCAATTGTTTTTAGTTTTTTTTAATTGTGTTGGGCTATTAGCTTTGTTGTGCTTGGATTGTTACGCTGATTGGACAAAATTAACTTATTTTTTGGCCGGATTATTCACGATTTCATCATGTCAACGGAAAAGAATAAGTCTGTTTGCATTCGCTTTACCCGAAAGAACTACTCTTCATGGGTTTTTCACTTTCAATTATTGGTTGAATGCAAAGGCGATCTGTGGAGACATATTGATGGACCTACCGCTTAACCAAGAGAACGATAGGAAGAAGTACCTTGACCGAAAAATCAATGATTCTCGAATTATGACTTGGATAATCGGATCGGTTGATCTGATTGTTCTTAATTTGAGGCTTTACAAGTCAGCTCGTGCTATGTGGGACTACTTGAAGAAAATTTATACTCCAAGCAACAATGCTCGAAGGCTGCAACTAGAGTTTAAATTGGCAAATTTCTATGAGGTCTCGCGTTCTATTGAAGAATATTATTCTAATTTAACCTTTGGACTGAGTACACAGATATTATCTATGCTTCGGTATCACCTGATAGTTTGGAGGCTTTCCAAACTGTGCATGAAGTTACCAAGAGGGATCAATTTCTCATGAGTTGCGAACTGAATTTGAACCTATTAGGTCTAGTCTTATGAATAGAGAATCTATTCCAACGTTGGATGACTGATTAGGAGAATAGTTGAGGGAGGACCAGCATCTTATTACCCCGTATGTCTTTGGAACAACAGCATAATCAAGTAGCGCCGACTTCTGTTGCTTATGTGGCTTAAGGAAAATTCATACCTCGAGGTACGTCTAGTGTGCAGTGTTACAACCGTAAGGGGTTTGGTCACATGGCTCTTCAATGTCCCAGAAAAGTTTGCAATTATTGCAAAAAGGTTGGACATGTCATCAAGGAGTGTCCTACTCGCCTGCCACGCAAAACTGGAATAATTTATGTTGCTACTGCCACTTTTGTCCCCAATTCTGCAATGCTAACTACTCTCGCTCAAGTTCCAGCCTCTTTCAATCTTGTCCAAAACTCCATCACTCCTGAGAAGATCTAACAGATGGTCATTTCTGCTTTATTCACCTTAGGTGTCTCAGGTAATTCATCAACAACATCTTGGTTATTTGACTCGGGTGCTTCTAATCATATGACTGATGATCCTCTGTTGTTTAGAAACCTTAGACCATATACTGGATACCTTAATATACACACTATCGATGGTAACACTTCCTATCTCGACCGTAGGTGATATATCACCAGATTTACCTAATGTTTGTCTCTCCTAATTTATCAACTAATCTTGTTTCTGTTGGTTAACTTGTTGATAACAATTGCACTGTGTCCTTTTTTTCTTCAGTTGTCATGCGCAAGATCAGGTGTCGAGGAGGATGATCGTGAGGTGGTCTAAGTAGGGACATCTCTTTCCTATTTCACCAAAACCCATTTCATCTTTTCCTATTGTTTGTAATTCTGCTACTTTTGATATTTTTGATTGACATAAGAAATTGGGTCATCCTAATTCTAATGTGCTACAACACTTGTTAAACTCTTGTTTGTTTGGTAATAAGAATTATGCTTTGGTTTCAGCTATTTCTCTTGATTGTGCTAAACTTAAAAGTAAGGTCTTACCGTTCTCATCTCATGGTTCTTATGCTTTGCATATTTTCAATATTGTTCATAGTGATGTATGGGGTCTTGCACATGTGGTATTTCATGTTCATTATAAATACTTTGTTACATTTATCGATGATTATAGTCGCTTCACATGAGTTTATTTTCTCCATGTAAAAAATGAAGTTTTCTCTGTTTTTCAAGCTTTTCTTGCTCTCATTGACAACCAATTTTCTTCCTCAATCAAAATCTTAAGATCTAACTTAGGAAGTGAATATATGTCCGAATCTTTCTTACAGACCAAAGGTATTATATTTCAGCGATATTTCCCTTCTACCCCTCAACAAAATGGGGTGACGAAACGTAAGAATCGTCACCTACTTGATATGGTTAGAGCTCTTCTAATTGAGTTTTTTGTTCCTTCGCGTTTCTAGTATGAAGCCTTGTCTACCGCTGTGCATCTTATAAATCGACTGCCTTCTCTGGCTCTTAATAATATTTCTCCGTTTTATGAGCTCTTTGGTCATCATTCCACATATTCTCATCTCCAACCCTTTGGGTGTGTGTGCTTTGTTCACTTACAACCACATAAAAGGACAAAACTCACATCGCGATCTGTCGTGTGTGCCTTTTTGGGATATGGTGGGACTCAAAAATGGTATGTTTGTTATGATCCCAAGACACAACAAATTAGGATATCTCGTAATATTGTTTTATTTGAAAAACAATCTTTTTTCACTTTAGAAACTGTTCATCCTCCTGTGTTCTCTGTCTTGCATGATTTTCATATAGAATCCTCTCAGTACAAGCCGAGTCTTCTTTATACTCGCACACATGTTGCTCCGGCCATTACTCTCGAGCTTCCATCTCAGACGACAATCCCTACAAGCCTTCCCGATCTCTACCTACGGCATCAGATCCTTCACCCGATGACCTTCCACCTCCCGTCACTTTTCGTCGCACTTCTTGTGTTCCTCGATCACCAGATAGGTATGATTTTCCCTCTCATAAATCTATGTCTGCTACTCTTAACTTGATTTCCATCCTTTCCACATATAGACAGGTTATGGAACAATAGTGCTAGCAATAGGTGATGAATGCAGAAGTTGAGACCTTTGAGGCTAAACAAACCTAGGATCTTGTGCCATGTCCATAGGATGTGAAACCTATTGAAAGTAAATGGGTATACTCGGTCTAACTTCATTCAGATAGTTCTCTTGAGCGTTAAAAAGCTTGATTGGTCGTCTTGGGTAATCGTCATGAGTATGGAATTGACTACGATGAGACATTTTTTCCCGTGGCTAAAATGACTACCGTTCGCCTCTTGTTATCGCTTGCCGCTTCCCGGTCTTGATCTTTATATCAAATGGATGTAAAGAACTCATTCTTGCATAGAAATCTCAAGGACAGCATTTATATGAAACTCTCACATGACTCTGTATGTAAGCTAAAATGCTCATTGTATGGTCTTAAGCTGGCTCATCGAGCATGGTTTGACAAGTTTCACCGCATTTTTTTGGATTTTTCCTTTAATAATTAGTATGACGCATCACTGTTTTTTCACAAGACTACTTTTGGCATCGTTTTCTTGCTGGTATATGTGGATGATATTATTATTTTAGGATCTGATCACATCCTTATTTAGAAACTTTTGCAGCATTTACACTCGATTTTTCATACGAAAGACCTTGATCATCTCACTTCCTTCCTTAGCTTAGAAGTTCACACAGCATCACGTGGTATTTTCTTGAATCAACATAAGTATATTCAAGACTTTATTAGGTTAGCTGATTTGTCTGAAGCCCTCTCAGTTGATACTTTGTTGGAGCTTAATGTTAAGTATCAAAAAGACGAAGGTGATATTGTTCCAGACCTTATCTGTATAAGAAGTTGGTAGGTAGTATCATCTATCTCACTATGACACGTTCAGATACTTCTTTCACATCAAATTTATGGATGCTTTGCGTCATCTATATTTGGTAGCTGTTCGCCACATAATTCGCTACTTTATTGGGACTCCTCATCGTGGTTTGTCTTCCCCGAGGGACGTCTCTTGAACTTACCGTTTATAGTGATGTTGACTGGGTGAGTTGCCCCAATTCTCGTTAATCTACTACCGGGTGGTGTATCTTTCTGAGCAATGCTCTCATTTCTTGGAAATATAATAAATTGGTTTGTGTTTATAAGTCTTCCACTGAGGCTGAATACCGTGCTATGTCAGCTGCATGTTCTAAGATTGTGTGGTTGCGTGGTCTTCTAGCAGAACTTGTTATTTCCCAATCACAGCCTACCACTCTCTATGGTGACAACACGAGTGTTATTCAATTTGCAGTCAATCTTGTGTATCATGAACGCACCAAATATATTGAAGTGGACTGTCATTACATACGAAACGCATATGATTCCAAAGTCATCGCTCTCCTTCATGTTTCCACTTCTCAACAGATCATGGATATCTTCACCAAATCTTTGCCTCGCCTCCGTCATAATTTTCTTGTTAGCAAATTGATGATTGTGGACTGAGTCACCAACATCAATTGAGGAGGGTATTAGAGGCGTATTTTCGGTAATTTAATATATGACTTTCCTTGTATAGCCTAATTATATAGCATAGAATCTGGGATTGAACTTCCTAATTATTTTCCATGTGTAGCTTTGTTATACCTTATAAATTAAGGTAATACACACAAGAACATTATTGAGCAAATACTTGTCAGTTATCTCTTTCAAGTTCTTTTTATAAGTTTCCCAATTTCAAGTTCTCCCTGTTAGAAAATATCACTATTAGGGGGATATTTGTACAACGTATTGATTTCAGCTCCAGTCTTCCCCTAACCCACCAATGAAATTGCAGAGGGTGCAATCTTGTTTCACAGTGTTGCAACTCATATGAATTTTGCGTTTCGTGCTGCTCGAATCCAGCTAGGGTAATTCACTCCCTTATTCTGTTTTCCCTTTACCTTTCTTTATACTATTCTTCAAATTGTAAGATGCAGCGCTACTTGTTGTGCAGACACTAAAAGAACTGGCATTAAAGGTTAAAATAGCAAAGCCTTTGACTGCAGGTAAATTTTTTCAATATTAGATTGACAGAAGATATAAATTTATGATATTATTTATTTAGTGCTTATATTGTCATTTTATTTTGATTGGATTGTTTAATTAAAATATCTGTATTCAATTTAAATTAGCCTCATCTTCAGTGGCCATTGGTTTGAAATCAGCTTGTTTCTACCATTTATGGCAGGTTATTGGGTTAGTGTCTTTCTAAGATTATTGTAGTAGTTGTTGGTAAGAGGATTGATAAACTTATCAACTACCGAAAATGACTAATCCTACATTTATTTGAAGAAATCAATTAAAAGGGATTGAATTGTGAATTTGAAGAATTTTCAAATAACCTAACGAGTAACATAAACAAATCAAGAATGCCAGAGCATGTGATTTTTTTACCATGTCTAATCCAATTCAATCCTTCAATCATGTTATTTGAAGATTAAAGCCATGTGATTGCTGAATAACCCTTGGTTCTTTTGGTACTCTCTCTCTCCAGTGTGAATTTCAATATAAGAAAGCATATTAAATGATGTGGTAATTTTGCAAACAAACTGGACAAGTAATAGAAGTATGTCTATATCTCATATGCAAATTTTTGGTATTCATTATAATGAGCTAAATACGTAACCTCTCTTCCTCGTATGATTCTCGAATCAATTAAACATTGATTTGGAATAATAAACACTCAACATGAAATCATAAATTTTGAATAACACAATTAAAACTGAAATTGAATCTTCATAGATAGGCTACATCATGGCCCTAGTAACAAGAACTTAGTTCATGATAAAACTATGAAAATCCATGAACTTAGTCATATACAATCAAACAGAAGATAGAAAACAGAATAAAAAAGGGTAGGAAGACGAATCGGTTGATTTGGAGTCAAAGACCTCACATTCTCTTGCTTCTTCTTCTTCCTCTTCTTCAATTCGGTCAAATGTCTATACTGAGTTGTTCCAAGTCTAAGAATGTCTAAGAGGGGTCTCCCTTTGTGTTTAAGTTGGAAGATATTTGTACCTAAGGGTTGTAAACTCTTTTCACGTCCCAAAAGTATCCAAAATGCCCTTAAAATATGAAATATAGCAAAATGGACCCATATTCTCATCCTCCCACTTGCTATGTTTAGATAAGCTCTCCCAAGTGGCAGCTTCAGCTTCAGACACCCAACTATTTTGGAGAAAAATGCCCATGACTTTGTGGAAAAGTCGAAATTGAGAACTGTAAAATGCATTGAAATCTCGACTTGATAAGATTTCCACTGACATGTTATTTGCCTAGTAAAAGTCCCTGCTTCACATTTTGGGACACTAAATTGTACTTTCTTATTTTTTGCAAATGTGTCTTCTAAGCTTGAAGGTTTTAACTCCTTTTGTCAAATATATAAATAGTTTACATAGATGAATAGTAGTGGATCCCAATAAATGTGTGGAGAGCAAAGTTATGAATGTATACTTGAAATTAATATTTGACTTTGACTAAATTTATAAACCATTCTTTCCAAATGGAGGATCAGTAACACAAGAAACAAGTAAATCAGTTGAACTGCTACTCAAAGTGACTAAAACAATTTAAGTTATCAATAAATAATTGTAGATTTCACACGTATCGGTAGCTTTTGTAAGCCTCCATAAAATTTATTCTTATGATCACATGCATTGCTGTGCAGATTAACAACCTGGTTCTTGTTTTTGCAGGAATCTATACGAGTGTTTTTGACTTCTGTACTGGGAGGTGTCGCCATAATTCTGAGAGTGTGGTATGTTTTCTTCCTTCTGCTGTCATTTTATTACCATGTGGTCAACCCCATTCAAAGACACATAAAGCTAAGTGCTAACTTTATTTGTCAATATTACACATTCATTAATGGCCATAGTGGGGCCATAACTGGGAAATTAGAACACGTTAACCATTTATAATAGTTTTTATGATATTGATTCCTAGATGTAGGGGCGGAGTCAGGAATTCATCGTATGGTGGGTTAACTGGGTTGGATAGTGGGCTAACTGGGTTGGATAGTGTAAAAAATGGGCTATAACAATTTTTTTTTTTTTTTTTTTTTTTTTTTTTACAGCATTGGGTTTGGAGAATGGTGGGACAATGGTGGGCTACAAGCCCACCACTAGCTCCGCCCAAACCTAGATGGCTAGATTCTTCGACTACTTTGTGGATTTTTTTATTTCTTCTTCTTTCAGGTTCCCCCAATCCCAAACAAAGGAGTTCAAAGAAAAAGGAATGGGTTGAATAAAATAAGTCTTTAATTTCCCTTCTATTTATAACAAGTAAATTTTGCTATTACCTCTGTATATTATTTAAGTGCCAAATTTAAATCAATTATATGTGAAAGTGAATGTTCAATACATCGAGAAAAATGTCTAGCATCAAGGAAAAAAAGTTTGAACTTTAGGATATTTAGTCTCAGAAGAAGAAGCCTAATGTCTTAATTTTTTTTTAAAAACAAAATGGTTCTATGGGAAAGTGTTGGATACTCAAATTTCAATAGAAATGACATTTGAATCTCCTAAAGATCCATCCAGAGCCTTCACATTAGTTGAATAGTTTATCTAAGAGTTGAAAAGTTTCTTAAGAATAAAAAAAGGCTTTATCATATAAGAAGCTTAATTTTTCTGTTGTTTGTGTCTCGAGCAGGGAAGTTTTTGAAAATCCCAGGTCTCCATTTCTTGTGTGCTTGTGCATTTTCGGCGGGGACATCTATTATGTTGGAGGATGTGACATATTTCCATGCTTTTTATCATTTGTCCTTGATGTAGTGTGCTATAAATTTTTAGTTTCGTTATTGACTTTATGCGTATTCTTATAAAATAAGAATGGTGAGTTTTAGTTCTTCAGTGGGATTTCATTTTCTTGATTTTGTTAACTATATTTGTTCCTTATGTTATGGCTTACACACAGGCATTTGATATGCTTATTTAATATTCAGGTTCATGAAAATGCTTATATCAGCGATTTTCATCATTGTTTTTCCCTACCATCTAATTCTTCAGGTCAGTATTATGGATGGTTTTTTGTGTTAGGATTGTGTTAATTTCTGGGGTCTAAAAAATTGACTAAAATAACAATTTGATGTACTCCTCCATTAGCCATTGCTAATAAATTTGATCTCCAAGTCGGGCTCAAGCAAACAGATTTGACACTGAGCTTTCGTACTTCCTCATTGGCCATTTCTAATAAATTTGATATCTAAGTAGGGTTCAAGAAAATAGATTTGACCCTGAGCCCCTTTTTTATTCTTTCTTAAAATTATTTCGTATTGACACACAAAATATTATTTCTTAAAATCCTCAATGAAATAGAATAAAAGCAAACCACCCAGTAACAGTTTTGAATGTATAACAATGTCCCTCATATACCTTTCCAACCAAATACTAGATAATTTTGTCCATTCATTTTCCATACATGGATTTTTGGATTCTAATGGGTTTTAACAGAGTTGCAATCCACTAGTTTTCTTTTCCCTTTCTTTAGCAAGCTGTATTATTCGTTTTGTTTGGATTATCTTATTCTGAATAGCACGCATGATAGACATTGATCAAGTGTTTTCTGGTTTTGTAACTTTTCTACATCACTTGTATCTGTGCCGCATGAAGATCAGGGAATGATATGACATACAATATCTGCGCACTTCATACAGCCTTTGTAACTATTATCGTTTATTTTCTTCATAAACTCCAATCCTTTTTCTTGACTACCACTTTAATCTTTCAGTTTTCTCACTGCAACTTGTTATGAGCGGTCCTCTGCTTGTCATATCTCTAAAATCCTTTCTTTCTTATACTGATGATCCTCGGTTGATTTCCACTATGCTCATCTTCTAAATTGCTTTCTGAAATTTTTGATATACAGCTGTGGAAATGGAGTAAATTGCATTATGTCAAAGCCACTTTGCAAAATTCTTTGCCCTTATAATTTGTATTGGAAAGAGTAGTTTTGCTAATTGTTTATAGGTATAAAGAAGAAGAAAATACAAGAAGACGTGCACTACACACGAGAGACCTTTTGATCTATAGATGTGCTTGATTATAGCGAAAGACTCTTTGGACATTATTATAGACTCTTAACAAAAATATGCTAGAAACTATAAAATACTGAAACCTCATTACATTTCAGCAAATAAAGTCCCGACACACACATAACAGATCCTCCTTAAAGATTGGAATAAACGACCCTAATGCATAATAGGCTATAAGGCAAACTTTCTTTTCCTTCATAGGCCTCACTCGGTCGCCTTGTGCAACTTGTAATTTAAGTTCTAGCTCTAAACTACCTGAAGATCTAGTATAACAGATACCAAACATCAGTATCAGTAGTAAAGCCCTAAAATGCAAAATGATCGAGCAGTAACTAGAGTTTCTACAAGTATTAAATTTTGAACTTTTTGATTGAAATGTTGTTATCTATTTCTCTTCGTTTTCTTCTTTTTGTTTATTTATTCAATCATCAATTTCCACGTCAACTTAGTGTATCACTTTGAATTGGAACTGGAACTCTGTAATTGATTTCATATGATTAGTTTGTGAAAGGGAACCTGTTTGAGACAGGTTTGAATTTCGGAAGTCAAAATTTGTAATATTACCTTTCCATCATAGGCTTCCACGTGGAACATGATCTCACAACTGTTAGAGTCGTTATAGCTACTTAGTGGGGTAATGATTGACTTTCCTTTGATAGATAGCATAGAATTAGGGATTTTCTTTCTTTATTATCTTCCCTTTTATACCCATGTAAATACTTTATAAATTCGGATGTAATACATAGAAAAGGTATTAAACCAAAATTGTATCATGGTATCAGAGTCCTAACATTTCTCTCTCGTGTGTGCGGTAGCAGCGTGGGTACGGGTTTCTCGTTTGTGTAGCAATCAGATCTCGGTCCTTCATAGTAGGCATCACGGTGGTCGCCCTAGCGTTTTCGACGGTCGACTGATTATTCATAGTCGACGTCAATTGGTTTTCTCAGAGGCGGCGACTTCGGGTTGGAAGTTCTTGCACTCCGGTGGTCACCATCTTAGTCTGCATCAGGGTTCTTCGATTCTACGTATCTTTGGCTGTATCGGCGCCTCTGTCAGGCCTTCTTCTTCCGTCGTCTGCACAGTGGAATCGTGGTCTGCATTTTGGAGCTCCAGTCGCGTCCCTCCTGTGAGTTCATCGTGTGTGTTTGGTTGGTTTGGGCTTCAATTTGTAATTGGGCCATTGTTTGGGCTGATATTTATTTAATTTGGAAGCTAATTATATTTTTGGTTGAGCTGATTTGTTGAGCTTGGGCTGAATTTAATTGGTGGATTGTGATTAATTTATTTTAGCGGGACTATACATTTTTTTCATCATGTCACTTGAGAAAAATGACTCTCTTTGTATTTGTTTTACTGGCAAGAATTACTCGTCTTGGGCATTTCATTTTCAATTATTGATTGAGGGAAAAGGCGATTTGTGGGAACATATTGATGGAAGCTTACCACCTCCTGATCAGGAGAAGGAGAAGGAGAATGAGAAATATCGTCTGGAAAACCAAAGATTCCCGAATTACGGCCTGGATTATTGGATCCGTTGATGCTCAGATTGTTCTTAATCTCAGGCCTTACAAATCTGCTCGTGCTATGTGGGAATTTTTGCAGAAAGTCTACACTAAAAGCAACAATGCTCGGCGACTTCAATTGGAATTTGAATTGGCAAAATTCTCTCAAGAATCTTGATCTATTGAAGAGTTTTATTCTGGTTTCTCTAATTTATGGGCTGAGTACACGGATATCATCTATGCTTCAGTTGCATCTAATAATTTGGAAGCGGTACAAGCTGTGTAGAAGTCACCAGGAGGGATCAATTTCTCATGAAATTGCGTGCCGAATTTGAACCTATTCGTTCTAGTCTTATGAATCGTGAATCTCTTCCAACATTGGATGGTTGTTTGGGTGAGTTACTGCGGGAGGAGCAACGACTTATTACTCGTGCATCTTTGGAGCAACAGCAGAATCAACTAGCACCAGCTCCTGTTGCATATGCAGCTTAAGGGAAATTCAGATCTCGGGATATGTCGGGAGTGTAGTGTTACAGTTGTAAGGGGTTTGGTCATATGGCTCTTTAGTGTCCTAAGAAGGTATGCGGTTACTGCAAAAAGGCTGGACATGTAATTAAAGAATGTCCTATTCGCCCTCCTCGTAGGTCTGGAGCAGGTTATGTTGCTGCTGCCACTTTAGCATCCAGTTTTATTACACCAATTGCTACCACTCAAGTTTCAGCCTCTCTCGGTCCTACCCAAAATCCCGTCACCCCAGAACTAATCCAACAAATGGTCATTTCTGCTTTATCTGCCTTGGGCGTCTCAGGTAAGCCACCGACTACTCATTCTCCTTGGTTATTAAACTCAGGTGCTTCTAATCATATGACCCATGATCCTTTATTACTTAGTAACCTTAGGCCATACACTGGACCCCTCCATATACATATTGCTGATGGTAACGCACTTCCTATCTCGGCAGTTGGTGATATATCCCCAGATTTGTCTAATGTTTTAGTATCTCCCCATTTATCAACTAATCTTATATCTGTTGGTCAACTTGTTGATAACAATTGCACTGTGTCTTTCTCTTCTTTTGGCTGTGTTGTGCAGGATCAGGTGTCAGGGAGGACGATTGTGAGGGGGCCTAAGGAGGGACGTCTATTTCCTATCTCACCTAAGCCAATTTCAATTTTTCCTTTTGTTTGTCATTTTGCAACTTTAGACATTTCTTTTTGGCATAAGAAATTGGGACATCCCAATTCTAATGTATTACAATATTTGTTAAACTCTGGTTTGCTTGGTAATAAAACTTATGCTTCGGTTTCATCTACTCCACTTGATTGTGCCTACTGTAAACTTGCTAAGAGTAAAATTTTACCTTTCCCTTCTCATGGTTTTCATGCTACGCATATTTTTGACATTGTTCATAGTGATGTATGGGGTATTGCACCTATGGTATCTCACGCCTCTTATAAGTACTTTGTTACCTTTATTGATGACTATAGTCGCTTTACATGGGTGTACCTTCTTCGTGCAAAAAGTGAAGTTTTCTCTACTTTTAAGACATTCCTTGCCCTCATTGATAATCAATTTTTCTCGTCCATCAAGATCTTACGATCTGATTCGAGGGGCGAATATATGTCTAATGAGTTTCAGGCTTTCCTCCAGGCTAAGAGTATTATTTCTCAACGATCTTGTCTTTCTACTCCTCAACAGAATGGGGTGGCGGAACGCAAGAATCGGCACCTTCTTGACATGGTTCGCGCTCTCCTAATTGAGTTTTCTGTTCCCTTTCGTTTTTGGTGTGAAGCCTTGTCTACCGCTGTCTATCTCATTAATCCGTTACCATCCCCACGCTCAATAATGTTTCTCCGTTTTATAAACTCTTTGGTCACCATCCCACATATTCTCATCTCCGTACTTTTGGGTGTGTTTGTTTTGTTCATTTACTATCCCATGAAAGGATGAAACTCACACCTCAATCTGTTAGATGTGCTTTTCTAGGATATAGTGCTACACAAAAAGGTTATGTCTGCTATGATTCTACTACACATCGTATTAGGATATCTCGTAATGTAGTTTTCTTTGAAAAACAATATTTCTTCACACAAAACATTATTGTTTCTCCTCCTGTGTTCTCTGTTTTGCCCAACTTCGATACAGATTTCTCTCGATACAAGCCAGGTCTCATTTACGTTCGCAAGCAGGTTGCACCGTTCACTGAACTCGAGCTCCCTTCTCCGATGGCTGTCCCTCCAAGTCTCTCCGATCCTCCGCCTATGACATCGGATCCTTCACCAGATGATCATCCATCTCCAGTCACTCTTTATCGCTCTTCTCGCGGTCATCAACCACCAGATAGGTATGGTTTCTCCTCCCACAGCTTCCTGTTCGCTACCCTTAACTCAGTTACTATTCCCTCCTCCTATAGACAGGCTATGGAACAAGAGTGTTGACAACAGGCGATGAATGCAGAACTTGAGGCCCTTTCTGCCAACCATACTTGGGATATTGTGCCTTGTCCCCCGTCTGTGAAACCCATTGGTAGTAAATGAGTCTACTCAGTGAAACTTCGGTCTAATGGTTCTCTTGAGCAGTACAAAGCTCGGTTGGTTGCCTTGGGTAACCGTCAGGAATATGGAATAGACTATGATGAGACATTTGCTCCCGTTGCTAAAATGATCACTGTTCGTCTTTTGTTGTCACTTGCAGCTTCTCAGTCTTGGTCTTTACACCAGATGGATGTCAAGAACGCTTTCTTACATGGGGATTTAAAAGAAGATATTTATATGACACTTCCATCTCGTATGGCTCTTTCCTCCGCTAACTCTGTATGTAAGTTAAAGCGATCTTTGTATGGTCTTAAGTAGGCCCCTCGGGCGTGGTTTGACAAGTTCCGCCGCACTCTTTTAGATTTTTCCTTTATCCAGAGTCAGTATGATGCATCTTTGTTCCTTCACAAGGGTACTGCTGGCATCTTTTTTTGTTGGTCTATGTGGATGATATTATTATCTCTGGATCTGATGACATTCTTATCCAAAAGCTTCGGGAGCATCTTCACTCGATTTTTTATATGAAAGATCTTGGCCATCTCACATATTTCCTTGGCTTGGAAGTTCATTCCGCTTCACATGGTATCTTCTTGAATCAGCATAAGTATATTCAAGACTTGATTGGGTTGGCAGATTTATCCGAAGCCTCCTCAGTTGACACTCCGTTGGAACTTAATGTTAAATATCGAAGGGATGAAGGCGATATTCTTCCGGACCCTACTCTATATCGGAGGTTGGTAGGAAGTCTCATCTATCTCACTATCACACGTCCGGATATCTCTTTCGCGGTGCATACTCTCAGCAAATTTATGGATGTTCCTCGTCATCTCCATTTGGTGGCTGTCCGCCGCATTATTAGATATCTTATTGGGACTCCTCATCGTGGCCTATTCTTTCCGAGAGGGACGTCTCTTGAACTCACCGCTTATAGTGATGCTGATTGGGCTGGCTGTCCTGATTCTCGTCGATCTACGACTGGATGGTGTATGTGTAACGCCCCAAATTTACTAATAACTCGAGACGCTACTTAAGTCAAAGTAACCTGTAAATAAATATTTTCAAAAGTCGCCACAATACGAAGGCAAACATATACTTTAAAAATCCATGGCAATTTAACACAAAACGCGGAAATATCATTTCTAAAATAATTTTTCTCACATTCAAGAGTCAATACCAAATGTAATAAGCAAAAATCAACATTTGCAAAGATATCAAATTCGGTATTTAAAATGTCAAATGGAAACCAACTACTTAAAATTCTTGTTCAAAATCAATAATTCGAAAATGTTATTAATAAATTAAAATTTGCCCCGCTCGTTGCCTTGCCCTGCCAAGCTCCTTAACCTGAAAGGTTGGGAAAATAATGGGGTGAGCATAACGAATTATACTCAGTGGAGATACAGCAATCAGTCCAAATTAAGTCACAATATGCAATCAAGTGGTGAACATAATATCCATACAACATACTATAGAATTATGTACTGTGGGCATTCCCAAGGACCCGATTTCGATCCCGGACCTATTTACGATCCCTGACAACATGGCATAAGCTTAGCAAATTTTAGCACTGTGGGCATTCCCAAGGACCCAATTTCGATCCCGGACCTATTTACGGTCCCTGACAACATTTTCATAGGTATAAACATTATATCACAATCAAAATCACACATCGAGAATTAACATGGACAAATAACTACAATTGCTTAAAAGTAAACCCCACCTCGAAGTCTTGAAAGTTTTCTTGGAAATTGAACAATTTGTAATGTTACCGTGCTTCACACTTTGCCCGCGAACTCGTCTAGCAAGAACAAAATTAATTTAATTTAAGATACTAAGTTTAATTAAAACTTTAAAACTTTTAGGGACTAAATTGAAAAGATTTAAAACTGGAATTTAAAAGTTTAAAGGGCTGAAATAACCTTTTTGGAAGTTGTGGACTAATTTTAAAAGTAACTAAAACTTAGGGCTGAAATAAACAATTTATAAAAACTTTGGAATTAAAATAATAAACATTTAAAAACTTTGGGCTAAATTGAAGGACTTTTAAAAACTTGGGCTAAATGGAGTAATTTCTCAACAATTAAATATATACAATCCTATCTCTACTCTATCTCTCTCTCACGCGATTCACACCGGGGAAGAAGAGAGGGAGGCGAGGCGAGGCGGTGGAAAGGTGAGGCGAAGTGGGTGGAAAGGTGAGGCGAAGTGGGTGAAGGCGACGGCGACGGTGGAGATGGTGGCCAAAATCAGAGGCGCCGGCGGGGAAGAGATGATTGGGGAGTTTTTGGGTGGAAACCGAGGCTAAACCGAGGCTAGGAGGTGGCGGTTTCATGGGTTTTCCGGCGAGAAGTCCGGCCGAACGTGCGTGGGGTCGAGGTAAGTGTATGGGTGTTGTGTTTTCTTGGTTTTTATGGTTGCTTGGTGTTGAATTTGGGTGAGATGAAGGGCGGTCGATGGCAAGAACGGGGCTGCCGTTTTTGTGTAGTTGCAGGCGGTGGTTGGTGGCGGTTGATGTGGGTTGGTGGCCGTGTGGTGGTGGTTTGTTGGTGGTTCGATTGTGGGTTGCGGTGTTTGCAGTCGGGTGGTGGCAGCGACTCGACTGTGGGGATTCATCTGGGTTTCTGTGTGTGAACTATACATTGGATTAAGGTAGAATTGATGGAGGGTTTCGACATGGGTGACATGGTGAAGAATCTGTCAAATTTCCAGTTGCTAATTGATCAAAATTGAAGGAAGATGGAATGTGGATTCTTACCAATTTCTGTGGTGTTGGGAGGAGGCCGTGTGTTGGAGGCTGTGAGGTGTGGTGAAATCGAGAGAGAACGGGATGATGAATAGTGAATGTAGGGCACGCAAATCGAGGCAGTAAATTGGGTCTAGAGTTTGAGCTGGAAAATAATTATTTGGGTAATAGGATTTAATAAAATTGAATTAAAAGATAAAATTTGGAATTAATGAAATTGGATTTTAAATAGAATATCGAACCTTAAAATTGGATTCAAATCGATAAGAATTTGATACTTTTAAAATTGTTCGAAATTGGACTCGATAAGTAAATATTGAATTTTAAGATTAAAATCGTTTTGAAATCCTAAATTAATTGTTTTTGCTAGACAACTCGACGGACGTAAAATGAATTCTAAAATTTAATGGGATTATCGTAGCGACACACTTTAAGTTATAAATTTTGTACTTTTAAAATTTCGGGTCGCTACAGTATGTTTCTCGGTAATGCCCTTATTTCTTGGAAATGTAAGAAACAAGATTGTGTTTCTTAAGTCCTCCACTGAGGCTGAATATCGCGCTATGTCAGCTGCTTGTTCTGAGATTGCGAGGTCTGCTTGCAGAACTTGGGGTTCCTCAACTACAGCCTACACCCCTCTATGGTGACAACACTAGTGCTATTCAAATTGCGGCTAATCCAGTGTATCATGAGCGTACCAAACATATTGAAGTGGATTGTCATTACATCCGGGATGCCTATGATTCCAAAGTCATTATTCTTCCTCATGTCTCCACAGCTCAACAAATAACGAATATTTTCACAAAGTCCATGACGCGTCTCCATCATACTTTTCTTGCTAGCAAATTGATGCTCGTGGACTCACCAACATCAATTTGAGGGGGGTGTTAGAGTCGTTATAGCTACTTAGTGGGGTGATGATTGACTTTCCTTTGATAGATAGCATAGAATTAGGGATTTCCTTTCTTTATTATCTTACCTTTTATACCCATGTAAATACTCTATAAATTCGGATGTAATACATAGAAAATGTATCGAACCAAAATTGTATCAACAACGTGGTTACTTTGATAAGGACGGATTTAGATTACCTAATCACGCTTCACCGTGTTACTTTTTATCAATCTACCAGTACCAGTGTGTGTTCCCTGCCTGTCATAGTGTATCTCCAAGTTGTATTTCTTGCATGTCAAGCTAAAGAGAGATTTGAACATTTTGTTTTTGAATTATGTTAGCAACACGGTATTCTAGTACACAAGTAGAAGCAAGACTGGCTGGCATCAACGTTGTTGTTGGAAGGTGATTTATCCTAATTATGGATTTATGTTTCCACATCTTAATGGAGATTGCATCTTAATATTTTGATCTTTTGCATCATGTTGGACAAAAGACAAGGCGAGTCATGTGACTCAGTATGCAAGTCAAATGGACAATCTTGTGTGCCCAATAAACTTGCATTACTTAACCAGTGTGAAATGTAAGCTTAATCTTCTGAATTTTTTTAATTTGTGGAATTCAAGTTTAACTTGATATGTTTTTCATTGTCATGACTCATGAGAGCTATATTAGTTTCACTATTATAGTCTATTATATTTTGGTTTCTTTAGCATCTCTTTGCTGAATAGTATCCATCAATGTCGTTCGATATGCCTAATAGAACTGACAGGTCATGAATTCTTAAAACTCTTAATTTTGTTATGAATTATGCCATTTGTACATCACTTTCTTTACATCATGGTTGACATCATCCATGTTGTCATGAATTGATTGGATGAAAAAACTGTTTTATTTTTAAACTGTCCAGTGTAATGACACGTGGCAAAGTGTAAAATATGATGTACACCAAGCATGATTGTTCTGTTATATGCAGCATTCAAAGATATATGAGTTGCAAAGGTGCCTGTTTGGAAAGCATTGGAGCTGACCAACCAGCTGAGGTTGTTGACGATGCCCCAAGACATCTGGTACACCTTCCGCCTTGTGTTATTAATTTAATCCTGAATATATTGTAGCATATGCTGCTTCAATTTGAGAAAACACATTAGCCGTTCGTGCAAGTCAAGGTATTAAGGCTAAATGTTCTTTATTGGTTTCCTAAAATCATTTACAACCCATTCATTCAGTTAAATTTTTGTAACTCTAGAGTCATTTATGAGAAAGTCGATGGCTCTATTTAAAAATTTTATTGATGCTCATATCCAAGTTAATTGTTTTTTTAAGAACCAAAATTAATTGCTTAATGAAATTAATTAAAAGTGACGAGAGGAAATAATGTTTTTCTCTATTAACTTGTGAACAGTACAATACACATATATACAATTAGGGTTTTACAAGAAAAGGAAATAAAATAAAATAAAATAAAGTCACAAGTCAATCTACTTAATTATAGAATGATTATGATTTGGTAATATTTCTTTATTCCTAATATTCCCACACTCCCCCTCAAGCTGGAATGTAAATGTTTTTCATTCCCAGCTTGTGCACCAAGTCTTCAAAATGTGGTTTGTGAAGACTTTTTGTCAAGATGTCTGCAGTCTGTTCCTTGGTTGGAATGTACGTCATGCAGAAGCTTCCGTTGTCAATTTTTTCCCTGATGAAATGACGATCCACTTCCACATGTTTTGTGCGATCATGATGAACTGGATTGTGAGCAATACTAACAGCTGCCTTATTATCACAGTAGAGCTTTATAGGAGAATTGTTAGGGATCTTTAATTCTTCCAATAGTCTACCAAGCCAAATTCCTTCACATATACCGTGTGCCAGTGATCGAAATTCTGCCTCTGCACTACTCCTAGCAACCACTGGTTGCTTTTTACTTCTCCATGTCACTAAGTTGCCCCAAACATAAGTACAATATCCTGAAGTTGATCTCCTATCTACGGAAGAACCTGCCCAATCAGCATCAGTATAGACTTCTACGACCTTGTGACCTCCTTTCTTGAAGAACAACCCCCTCCCGGGATTACTCTTCAGATACCTCAAGATCCTGAAGACCGCCTCAAGGTGCCTTTCCCTGGGTGAGTGCATGAATTGGCTAACAGCACTTACTGCAAAGGCTATATCAGGACGAGTATGCGACAAGTAGATAAGCTTGCCTACTAGTCGTTGGTACCGCTCTTGATCAATCTCTTTTCCACCTTCAAGTCCCAGTTTCACATTAGGATCCATAGGTGTTTCAGCTGGTTTGCATCCCAACATACCTGTATCTTGAAGAAGATCGAGTATATATTTTCTCTGAGAGACAACAATTCCAGATCCACTTCTGGCAATTTCCATTCCCAAGAAATATTTAAGGGTACCTAGATCCTTTAGCTCAAATTTACCCGCAAGATACTCCTTTAGCAAATTTAACTCAGTGTAGTCATCTCCAGTAAGGATTATATCATCTACATACACTATAAGGATGGCTCTTTTACCGTCCTTAGAATGTTTGTAGAAGATAGTGTGATCAGTTTGCGCTTGTACAAACCCACGTTCTCTTACAGCTTGAGTAAATTTCTCGAACCACTCCCTTGGAGATTGCTTCAGACCATAAAGTGACTTTTTTAGTTTACAAACTAACTTGCCTGTCTTCTTAAACCCAGGAGGAGGATCCATATATACTTCTTCATGCAAGTCCCCATTTAAAAAGGCATTTCTTACATCTAACTGCTGAAGTGGCCAGTCAAGGTTTGCAGCTAGGGATAAGAGGACTCTTACGGAGTTGAGTTTGGCCACAGGAGCAAATGTTTCCTTGTAGTCTATGCCATAAGTCTGAGTGAAGCCTTTGGCCACGAGCCTTGCTTTGTACCTGTTGATGCTTCCATCTGTATTGAACTTCACTGTAAACACCCACTTACATCCTACCGTTTTTTTCTCGCTAGGCAATTCCGTCATCTCCCACGTACCATTCTTTTCCAAGGCTCCCATTTCCTCCTGAATCGCCAATCTCCACTTTGGGTCTGTAAGGGCCTCCTTAATATCTCTTGGTATCTTAACACATGTCAAGGCAGTGGTGAAGGCTGAAAATTTGGGAGACAAATTCTCATATGAGATAAATTTTGAAATAGGATGTTGTGTACATGATCTTGTACCTTTCCTGAGAGCGATAGGTAGATTCAAGTCTGAACTGTTGCCCAAGTCTTCACCCACAGAACTGCTAGTAGGCTCAGGGCCCGGGAGAGGGACCGGTTCAGAAGTATGACCCTGCTGGGCATCAGGCGTGCCACGACCTTGAGAATGGTTCCTGCGTGAGTAGACAAGTAGCGGAGGTATTTGAGAGTTATCTTCTAAAACGTCTCCTTGTTCTAAAACGACTCCTTGTTCTAGTTGTGGCACAATAGACTCGGTTAGGTTAGGTAGGGGAGTTAGTGGTAAGGATGCTGGTATTTGAGGAGTAAATTCATCCCAAGATCCATCTTCCACTATACGCTCCCCCTGAAGATGGGACACAGGAAAGAAAGGTTGGATTTCAAGAAACGAGACATCCATTGACACAAACATTCGGTGAAGTGAGGGTGAGTAGCATTTGTACCCACGTTGTGTGGAAGAGTATCCAACAAAGACACACTTAGTTGATCTCGGATCTAGTTTTGAACGATCTGGAGAGTGAACATGGACAAATGCTGTACAACCAAAGGTTTTAAGGGGAACACGGGCGGAAGAGTGAAACAGAGGATATGTTTGGAGAAGAGCAGACATAGGAGTTTTGAATTTTAGGATTTTTGATGGTAAACGATTTATAAGATGTGCGGCAGTTAAGATGGCCTCTCCCCAAAGGTAATTTGGAACATGCATTGTGAACATTAGGGCTCTAGCAACTTCAAGTAAGTGACGATTTTTTCGTTCTGCTACACCATTTTGCTGTGGTGTATTAGGGCAAGAACTTTGATGAATAATACCGTTTGTTGCTAGATAATCACTCAGGATGGATTTGAAATATTCGGTTCCATTGTCAGTTCTTAGGACTTTGATTGAGGTTTGAAATTGGTTTCTGATCATGCAGTGAAAAGTTTGAAAGATTTTTGATACCTCAGTTTTTTCTTTGAAGAGGTAAACCCAACAAACCCGAGTGTGATCATCAATGAAGGTAATGAACCACCTTGTGCCAGTAATATTTTTTACGCGAGAGGGTCCCCAGATATCACTATGAATTAAGGAGAATGGATAAGACTCTACGTATGGTTTTGCTGGATATGATGTGCGTGTGTGTTTGGCCAATTGACAAAATTCACAATCAAAGGAATTGGGACTTTTATTAATGAATAACGCAGGAAACAAACGTTTAAGGTAATAAAAATTGGGGTGGCCTAACCTACGATGCCACAATATTACATCTTTATTAGTAGCAGAAGAAGAAATACTCTCGGAAGAAACACTCTCGGCTATTGTAGCTTGTTGTTCCACATTTTCACCATTCTCAAAGTAGTAGAGACCGCCATTCTCCCTAGCAGTGCCAATCATCTTCTCCGATCCCTGCTCCTGGATTTGACAAGAAGTAGCAGAGAAGTGAGCAATGCAATTAAGATCATGGGTTAATTTGCTAACAGACACCAAGTTACACGTTAATTTGGGCACATGGAGGACGGAATGCAACATAAGAGTATCAGACAAATGGACAGATCCTTTTCCAGCAACTGGGGAAAGTGTTCCATCTGCTACTTTCACTCGTGTGTTCTGGTGACATGGAGCATAAGAGTAAAAGTAGGAAGCGTTACCTGTCATATGGTCAGACGCCCCAGAGTCAAATATCCAAGGTGCCTGTTTGTTTACATGAAGGGCAGTACCTTGATGAGCAAAGTTGCTTGAGGCTGTGTTACGGTGGTTCCCAGTTTGCTGATTCAGAAGTGTGATCAGCTGCTCAACCTGTGTCTTGCTCAGAATCGTTCCTGTAGGCTCATCCTCCGTAGATACTTGCAGCCCCTTACCATGAAGCTGTTTTCGTGGTTTTGGATCAGGTCTGCCATGGAGGTCCCAGCATCGATCTTCACTATGACCCAATCTATTGCAGTGAGTGCACCGTGGACGCTTGAATGTATTTTTTGCAATAAGTGCAGTGGTCTCAACAGGTCTTTCACCCATAGATACAACTGGTGAATCCTTCTTCTCCCCGAGCATAATCCGGCGTCTGCTTTCCTCACGTCGGACTTCTGCAAAGGCTTCACCGATGGAGGGCAATGGCCTTCGGCCTAGAATTCGGCCTCGTACCTCATCGAGTTCCTTGTTGAGGCCGGCTAGGAAATCGTACAATCTTTCCTTCTCAAGATGCTTTTTAAACTTCACGTTACCTTCAAGATCACCCCAGTCTGCCTCATAATGCATATCCAACTCCTGCCATAGGGCTTGCAGCATGTTGTAGTATTCGGTAATACTTAGATTCCCTTGCCGAATGTCCTTGAGTTTATTCTTCATCTCGAAAACTTGTGAGGCGTTTTCGAGGTCTGAGTAATTTACCTTAACAGCGTCCCAGATGGCTTTGGCAGTTCGGAGAAACAGGTAGGTGCGGCTGATGTGTGGTTCCATTGAGTTGATTAGCCAAGCCATAACAATCGAGTTATTAAGCTCCCAATTTGCGTAGGTCGGATCTGTTGTATTGGGACGCCGACCTTCGCCCATGATGTACTCAAGTTTTCCTCGCCCTCTGATCACCATCAGAACCGATTGGGACCACTGGAGAAAGTTCTTACCGTTCAATTTGTGATTCGTGATCTGCAGTGACGACCCGTCACCAAAGGACTGTGCGACCACTGACGTCGTGACCGGATGGGCTGCGACAGACGATGACCCATCCATAGGCGACACGATTTGGTTGGGTGAAGACTCCTCCTTTCCCGAACTGACGGTGTCCTTCTCAGAACTCATGGGTCGGACGGTGGTTTTCAGGGAGAGGAGATGTCGAAGTAATGTTTAGAGCGTGAGGCTCTGATACCATAAAAGTGACGAGAGGAAATAATGTTTTTCTCTATTAACTTGTGAACAGTACAATACACATATATACAATTAGGGTTTTACAAGAAAAGGAAATAAAATAAAATAAAATAAAGTCACAAGTCAATCTACTTAATTATAGAATGATTATGATTTGGTAATATTTCTTTATTCCTAATATTCCCACATTAATGTTTTCTGAAAATCATATAAGTTAGGAAATTTGGTTCCAAAGAAATTGTCTATGACAGTGCTTCTATCTATTCTAGAACATCTTTGAATGGACAAAGATAAAGAAACCCTGTTTTCCAAGCCCCCCCCCCCCCCCCCCCCCACATTGGGCCCCCTGCCAAAAATTTTTTGGGGGGGGGGGGGGGGACACATGTCCCCACGGAAACAGGTCAATCATTAACCCTGTTTCCATAGCATGGTTGTCTTTGAATATAGTGGAAAATATATTAATAAGGTCTGGTTTTAGCCACTGAAAGGAAAAAGCCTCAACCACACAGCACAATTGATGAAACAGTAAGTTTTGCAGACATGATAGCCCATGGCACAATAAAGTTCCTTAAGTAATGTAAGCACCTCAGTCACATGGATTTTGTTGAAAAACACTGCAAGTAGCTTCAAGAATGTTATTATATCTTGAAATGCTCATCGAAAAGAGCAACAATTGACATCTGCATGACGTAATTTTTCCTTTTTCTTTCGATATTTGGACTATTTAACTACCAACAAACTCAGCCCTTTATTATTTTTTTCTTTCTTCAAACTTGATCCTTTGCCTTCTCAGAACCCAGGTGCTTGCTTATTCTCAAAGTTGCAATCTATTCTTTCTTGTGATGGTTCACATCAGCATACAAGGAGGCTCTGCCCATGCGCCTAGAGCATTTATAAGGTATATTTTCTTTGTTGTTTTTGAAGTCACTCATTCGCTCAAATTGAAGGGTGGGTTTGGATCAAAATTTGCATTTCATTTTTATGTTGTTTGGATCGTTTTCGCTTAGATAAAAACACCTACAATATTTGAATCTTTTTGTTTTCTTTCGATTAACAAAAGTTTGTTACCTTAAAAATACTTCAAAATAAACTTGACCTATTAGACCCTTTTCCAGGTTTTCCTGCCTTTTTCCTCGAATATTCACTATTTAAACCAACTTGTTTATTCATACACTGTCTTTCATTTTCTCATCTTTGTAATGGGAGAAAAATTTAAATTGAAATTATTCGTCTAATTAAAAAGTCCAATACTCAGTTGCGCTCTATCAAGTTACCTCTTCTAAGCTGTATTGGTTTTTATGATGCACGAGCACATTTTATTTAATATTTTTATTTATACTCATGATGTTGTCACAGAGAAGCGCGTAAATCTTAACCCTTGAAGACCTATTTATATGCAATGGTGGAAGCAGCAACCTCAATGATTAATGCACGAGGATATTGGTGGTTTGGTTGTATCAAGATGATTTATCTGGTGTTCTAGATTGAAGAAAGGTCTGTGATGATTTCTTGAACTGCATTTCCACTATTGATTTATGGCAAATGGGAATGGAGAATATGCAGCCATCTTTTCTTGAATGTTAGCTTTGACTGGTCTTCAAGTACATTTTCCTAGCTGTACTTGTTTGCTAGACATATCTAGACTATATTTTGCATTGGACGGAATTTACTGCATGACTGGGGGCCGGTGCTGCATTCCCCGTCGTGGTAGGTTCAGAGCACAATGGGCTCAAACTTTCTCCGAAGAGATTTGATGGGACTTGGGCTTGGTGTCATTCAAATGCTTTATAAACTAGGGATGGACAAAATGATTAGACTTGGGCTTGGTGTCATTCAAAAGGAAAAAAAAAAAGAGTTTTTAATGATTTTGATTTTTAGAATCGAGAATCATTTGGTTTTAGTTCTGGTTTTAGAAACAAGAACCACAGTTGAGAACACCACTCAATTTTATTATATATATATATATATATATATATATATTTTTATTTTTTTTTTACAAATGAGTGAATAATGTCAAAAAAATTTAACTTTTAAAAATTACAAGTGTGAAATGAACAAAAAGGTTATTTACCAATACATTTTATTTTATTATCTACTGACAAAGCGTGAAGTCCTAGATCTAAATTCTAATTCGTTTATCTCCTTTTCAATTTTAAATTTACACTTGTACTACTACACAACAGCTCTCATTACATTTGCTGAATTTTTGATGTTTATTTATTAATTTATTTTTATTATGGTGATAAATTTCAATTTGTATCATTTAAAAATTGAAGTAATGGAACTAGAATTGAACCAAATCAAATCAAACGGGAGTCAAATGGTTTGATTTTGGTTTCATTATTATTAAAAAAAATCATAGTCCAGATTATTTTCGATTCTCTTGAAATCAAAATTAAATGAAATTATATTCACCCTATTATAACGACGAATTTGAATGATCTGGGCTAGCACGGTCCACAAATACGTGTCAGACCCTCAGTGTATCCGAACCCATCAAGGCCCGATGTAGGTTTACTCCAACTCCGTTTCAATCTCAGGAGTAGAATCAATAATTTTGTCCCCTGAAATATCTCTCTGAGTTGTCCAAGTTGCTATGGCATGTACCTGTACAAAGGGTTAAGTCTTTTATTTTGGGAAAAAAAAAATACTTAAAATGTAATCGTTAAATTTAGAAGTGTGTTTAATTAAACCTAAAAGTTATTTTTAAATTTTTCTATTTTTTTAAAGCTTATCCAAATATGCTCGAGTTCAATTTTAAAAGTAATGCAAAGATAAATAAATTCAAAAATTTTACATCAAACATGTCCTTTAATTCATATCTAAATTTAGTTCTCCCTACGTAAACCTATTCCTTATGATTTCGAATTTTGCTAGAAAAACAGGGTTTAGGGTTTAGTTCAATTTTAATAGGGGACATGTGTTTCCCTATTGACAGGGTGTCTGCTGCAGGTTGTTTCCCCTGTCAATAGAGTCTATCATTGGCCCTGTTTGACTAACAAAATTCTATGATTTCTAACCTGATAAGAGGTGGAGGGGCCACAATATACATATGTTCAAGCTCTTTTGGACCGTTTTCCAATAATTATTCGTTAAAATTAAGTACAACCAAATGAATTTCCGAATCATTTGTTAGGTTATAAAAATCAAAATAATCACGTATCTAGTCAATAAGGTTTTTAGTAATTATGTTATCGCACTCGATAGATATGTTCCTTTCACTTTGTGTATGCAAGAGTAACAGTAATATTAGTCATGTGGTTTCTTTTAAATTTAAAATTACAAAGAGACTCGATTTATTATAAAGTTCAGCAAAGAGATGTGCTTTAAAGGCTTCAAACCTTTTTCGTATAATTTATTTGTGTTTATTTCAAAATATATAAAAAAAAAATGTCTAAGCAAACGAAGTAACAAACACACAAAAAAAAAAAAAAAAAAAAAGTAGAAATAAAATTTTTTATTTTTATTATTTTTATCTTAAGCTAGTAGAAAAATAAGTAATTTACTTTTCTTCAACTTCGATATATGAAAAATCTATTTATCTATCAATCCATGTTTAGTTTTGCTAAAAATAAAAATAAAATAAAAAAATTAGCCCCTGTTTGATGGAGAGTAAAATTAGATTTTAGCAGAGTTTGATAAAAATTGATGAACTTACGGTTAAAAAGTTGTGAATTTCATGAATATGTGTTTAAAATTAATTGTTGATTATCAATTTGATAAAAATCTAGATTTTAATTTTAATTTCTAACAAACGGGCTCAGTAACTTTTGATAAAAGTTGAAAAACTGATAAAAGTTGTGAATCCCATAAAATGTGTGGATTGTGATTAAAATTAATTTGTTATATTTACTAATTAGTAAACTCTTATGTTTATATCATGCTCAAATAACAAATAAAGAATTAGTACTATACCAAGTAAAGTTATAAAGAAATATCTGGTGTACATACATATGCATTGATGCATAGTAGTTTCAATTGGCACAATTCGATCATGGACCTACATGTTAGGGTTTTGTAATGGCCCGACAAGTCACATTTCTCAGTGGACAATCTTGGTACGTCCCGAGTTAAACTACATGGCCAAAGTCGTTATACCAATCTTGGCACGACATGTTTTCAATGGAGATATCATTCCAACCCACTTTGACACCGAAAGACACGTATAGAAACACTCCACTTCGTTCCTAATGCACAATAATATGGCTGAAGTTTCTTTCTCTGAACATGTTCGGTATGTTTTTTAAGTATTTATAAGTCGTCGATCTTACTTCTATGAAATGCATGAATAAAACGATTATTTAAACAACTTTAAAAATAAGTTAAATTCACAGAATATGCACTAATCCTATCACTTGGATACTTCAACATGATCAATACCACCAAGGGGACAAAATAAGATTGAGAACAAACTCATCCAGAGGGCACATCTCCAAGTGGTAAAAAGGGAAGGTGGAGAAATTCAGATTTGCTTGAGACTGCCGCGTCAAGAGTTCGAATTCTGAAATATGAATTTGATTTTTGGATAAGTGCAAGTGTATAAGCAGTCTTCCACTTTGTACCCTTGGAGACATAACCTGCGATTTACCTCATTTATCAAGATTTAGGGCATGACAGGTAGGAGCGTCAGTAATGAAGTGTAATAAAATAAAAATAAAATATATATATATATATATATATATATATTATTGAAAACAAACAAAAGTGCAAAGCGGTCTGATTTTGTTATTTTGTGCAAAGTTGGTGTCTTCTTCCACTTTCTTGATAAATGTGTAGACTAATCAATCAACCTTTACCAGCACTTTTAAAAATTATTACAGAAGTCATCGAATTTTTCTGTGTAGTAATAATCATGTCTTCTCAGTTTTCATTGACAGATTCAAAAGCTATAATCTGTTTTGAAAACTCTGTTCCTTGGTCCCTTCAACCCTTCACTTTCCTTACCTTTTCCTGCTGAAACTTCCGTTTCCTCTCCTTTTTCCTCTTCATTTCCGTGGAAAGCAGGGTGGGTTAGAATGGCGTTAAGCAGTTGAGTCCCTCTGAGTGCATTTGTCAATGGCAAATGACCCTCCGGCGTGTTTTCATCCATTTCCCATATGAATTCACTGGGGAATGACTTGTAATTATATTGCTCAACTTCTGAAGATTCAAGCTTTTTCATCCAACCAACTTTGATGAAAAATTTGGTGAAATCCCTGTCAGTTTTCTCCCAAATCTTCTTCTGTACACTGTAACCAAATTTGTTGTCACTGTACTGCTTCCATAATCCGTCAATGGCTTTGAGATCAGATTCTTGAATGAACTGGACTTCAGAGAAGAAAATGTAGCCGCGTTTCTGGGCTGCTTCGCCGGCGAGGACTATGAGGAGGCGGCGAGTTTCTTCGTCGGCTTCCCGGAAATCTTTGGAGGATAAATGCTGTTGGAGGACGTCGAAGGAGACGTTGGGAGAAGCAGAGGGAGTGGCGATGGAGGAGGAGGAAACTGTGGAGGCGATAGCAAAAGTAGTGGTGTGGGAGAGAGAAGGGGAGGTGGTGGAAGTGGTGGTTGGTTTGAGAAAGCAAGAATATGAGGCGGCGGTTGAAGGATGGCAATCTATGGAGTGGCGCCGTCGCAGTGGTGTTTTGTGGCAAATGGAATTCCAAGAATTGGTGGCCATTAGATGGAGGGAGAGAGAGAGAGAGAGTGGATGATCAAGAGGGCATCATGAGGGAACAAGAGAGGGGAGGGGGTATGAAGTATTGAAGACAAATGAAGTGTGGAGAGGAGTTGGTGGGGGATGGGGTGAGGTTTGATTTCAGAGATAAGAAATGAGTGAAGAGTGAAGGGATCATCAAAAAAAATATAAATCATGAATGTTATTGGTTGCATAGGGGTGAGGCTGGATACTCTCTATCATAACCTCCAAGGCCGCCACCCCCCCCCCCTGCCCCGCCCCCTCTCGCCCAAACTAGTTGTTGAGGCCATCTCAACCCTCGGGCATCACTCACCCCTCTTTCTAATAATCAACGTCGGCCAGGTCACACATTTTATGAGCGAATCATGCTATAGGTACAAAAAAAATTATAAAGAATTGGTACAGGAATTTGAAATGGAGGGCATAATTTCAAAATGGGTGGAGGAAAAATTACACACAGATGAACATGATTAATCCATTTTAAATTCCTATCAAAAATCTTTTACATGTTAATTCAATTTTTTTTCAACTTTTTAATCACACATTCTCTTAAAAATCACTATTCAAAATATTGTTTTCCCAAATAATGACCATCAAATAGGGGCTTAAAATAATATTTCTTTGTAAAAATTTAGGATTTTTTCATTCTCTACTCGAAATTTATTACTTAAAAAAAATGTTGTAAACTAGATCGTGCCAAGCCCACAAAATTTTTGACTTATCAAACCAAAAGAGGATCTCATGTTGGGCTGCCTCAAAATTGATAATCATGGCTCAAGATACTCCCTACTTTTAATCCAATTCCCTCCCCAAACCCCCGCATCACACTTTCTTCTCAATATTGGTTAATTCACTCTTGCCACTTCACGAATAAAAAATGTTCTTGTGCAGCACATCTTAGTTAAAAAGGTGTGAAGAAGAAGAGGGTAACATGTCGAATATATCAAAATCGTTTGGAACCATTCAAATTACCTCCGCCCTCAATTGAAATTCTTTAAAATCCATATCACACTCTCTTGTCAATTCTGGTTAGGCGAATGATTCTTTGCGTATAATAAAATTCTTTATGAACAATGTTTTTGAATTTAAATAATCTATAATATATTAAATATTACATTAAGTGAGAATAGTTTTTTGGACGATTTTAACCATACTACAATTCAGTTATTTTAATAATACTTTATTTTTTAATTTTCAATATGTAATAAATACTACAAAATTCTTGTCATATATGAATTTCGTGTTATTAATTCTCAATTAATTAGCTTTCACAGTAATCTAACCGTAGTGAATCTTGACTTGATAAATCTTGATCTATATGAATCTTGAGTTATTATAGATGAATTTATTTCTATTAATGTATCTAGAAATTTAACGAGTGTTTAAATTCATGTATTAACAATTAATTTTTATGTTTTTTCTCTTAAATTTATATTCTAAATTTTATCTACTTTAATTCGTTTAAGACTCATCAAATCTTCCTAACAAATTTGTATTAAATATTACTTTTACAGCAGTTATAAAGTATTTCAGAATAACTTACAATGTATGCTCAACTCTGATTAATTTGAATAAATGTGTTAATGAGCATATCTTGCGAATGATACATATGACCAAAAGGCGTGTTTGAAGGAGCGAGATCGCCGCCAAAAGGTTGACCATCAACTATCAACTAGAGTGTAACCAAGCTCAAATTTACGAGCTTCTATGTGATGACCTTGTTATAATTCTATTTACCATTTGTTAAAATTTTCTTGTATGTGTATGTATATATTTGTATATGCATAAAATTTTATAATTGTTATGAAAAGTATCGCAATTGTACAATATTAGTGTGTTTGATGGAGATTATTGAGGAAGAATGAATTTTGAAATAGTGATATGATGGAAAATGTGTGGTTGAAAAAGAAGGAAATATTATTGATGTGATAGAAAATATTATTTTATTGAAGAATGTGTGGTTGAAAATGAGTAGAAGAATGAAAATGAAAATGAGAATGTGGATCAAACGGGGCCTAAACAAGTAGTAAAGTGGACCTAACGATTCAGATTATCACTCTCATAATGACTACTATTTACTGATTAATTTAAATAATCCTAACTCCTATTTGAATAAAGATGGTTAAAAGAGATTTTTACTATGATTGTAAATATGATAAATCTACGAAAATATTTAAAAGTACGCAAGCAGACAATTTAGAATTTTTCTTGATGTCTGAACTTGTTAGAAGTCACGAGTTCATCATAGATATCACCTAAATCATAGTCACCAAATTTCTACGAAAATTAATTATATGTACCCCATTGAATTCTTCTAAATTAATTGATTTATCTCTTTTGAGTCCAAACCAACCAATCATACTCAATTAAATTAACTCACTATATATATTTATGTGAATCAGAATAAACTTTAATTAATAGCATTTAATCGCGAAAGAATTTAATTAAGGACTGCAAAATTATTAAAAATGTATTTCTACACAAATTTTCGATTTTAATATAAACAAATAACTCACATCTAATTCTTTAGAGTTTACAAATCAATGAATTAGTAATCAAATAATTCAAAGTATGAAGCAAGTAAGTAAAAAAAAATAAAAAAATTCACAAACACTAACATGGAGATCAAAACATCATGATTAAAATTAAAGTTCAAAACTATATTACAATCGTTTGTCTCAACTAGCCGTTTAATTATACATCATTGGAGAAGAAAAATATTAAAATTTGGAGTTCATCATCAAATTTAAAAGAAGGACGAAAACAAGATGAAAATCTTGTACCAATAATTCGCTTTCTTCTTATGAAAATCTTCAAACTCTTGTTTTCTTAATTTTCCCCATGATTTCTTTCTAAGTTTTGGCTTTTGGAATCCCACCTCATTAAACTTGAATTAGGCAAGATCCTTATGTAGTGGTGAGAATGTCATGGGGCTGTGCCTTGAAAATGAGTCAAAATTGATTTAAAAAAAAAAAAAAAAAATTACTTAGACACCTACAATTAAGGACTACTTTTCATAAATAAGGACAATTAGTTTTAAATTCATAAATTAGGTGTTAATTAAATGAATACTTTATTTCCCTGAAACGACGTCAAAAATTTGTTCGCGCGAAACTCGCAAGCATACATGATCGTTAATAAGTAATATATTTGAGTGAGTTACGTGTATCATCCCACAATGAACAAATTTTAATTCAAATTTGTTAGTTATGTATGATTTTATACTAAATTATCTAAGAAAGTGATAAAATTATATTTTTTTATCACATATGGATGATTGTATTGGAAAGTGATAAAATTACAATTTTTATCAAATATGCATGATTGTATTGGATCTATAATCCACCTGTTGCTATCTATTTCAATTCTTGATTTATAATCTAGTTCTATTCACGCGTTCATGACAATCGATAAAACTAATGTATTTAACTTCTTTTTCAAAACAAATTAATTATATCCTAATCACAACCCAAATCTAATCCTAGCCCAATTTCGAATGGTTAGAATGCATTAAATTTTTTATTATCTATATGATTGTACACGTGATAAATGTTATTTCTAACACCTGTTGCACATATGTTAATTTTGTCACGTTCTAAATTTATTGTGAATCTCCTAACACATAACAAGCAACTAATTATCTAATTGATGACCAAACAATTAAATAATGCAATGAATATGCAAAACTAATCAAGAAACCTAGGAAATACTAAACTACTAATCTTGAATTATAAATAAATAATAAATATGATTCATTTCCATCTAATACAAAAGTCGATCTAGCCTAACATATTAAATTATTAATATATAAATTACAAGTAGAATAATAAAAAAAAATCACCCGGATCACGGAATAATTTAAAAGATGTTGATCTTCAAGTACAATGCTGAATTCTTCAAAATCTTGATATAATTGACTTCAATTCCTTGCTAGGGTTTGATATTCTCTCCCAAAAGTTATGAATTGACCTCTTACTCTTGATGAATTTGATTATTCTATTGTGTATGAAGAGGCAAGAGATTTTTTTTTTTTTTTTCAATGTGTAACCATTGTTTTGTATTTATAAGGGTCGTAAAATATGTTAAAATCGCTTTCAATTTGGGTTCTAAAAGAGTTTGAATCACGAAAAGGAAACTGGTGATTCGTCTGCGGAAAAAGCCCGTGCATGGGCATAACCATTGCGCGCGTGCCATTTATCCAAATGGCTCTCGGGTCAAAATTTTGGTGTCTTGCGCACACGAGTCAGTTTATGCGGTGTCGTCCTTGAGTAGCTTTTGTTATGTTAATCATAAATTTCTCTCCTGATATCCGATTGAGGTGATTCAAAGTGAGTTAGAAATATAACTCAAAGGGATAAAATTATTTTAGAGATACAATTTTTCCAATTCGAACACTTTCTATCTGAAAATGGATCTCAAGTTGAGGCTAAAAATTCGGAGCCTAACTTTTTCGACTGAAAATTGATTTGTGAAAATATGTCAACTCCATTTCACTCCTTTGACCTTCAATTGCATCCAATCGATCCTATATGATCTTCAATCATCATCTCATGGTCCGAATCAACTATTGAATATTTACACTTTGATCCCCCCCAAACTTCGGATTTCTTTCGTTTTTGCCATTTTTCGTTCATTTCTTCCACTTCCACTAATTTGCATTGAGTTCGATCTAACAAAATAATTAATACATAATTAAACTATAACTCATCCAAATCACTAACAAATTTTGTGGGGTTTAAGCGATTTTGTCACAATCAATTAACCGAGCATGATTGGCCCAGTTTTGGGCCTAATTCCCAATTTTAGACTGGACTAGGCCAATTTTGAAAACATTGATATTAACAACATTCCGTCAACGATCAATGACCGAAATCCCATTAGTAATTGTCTATAGTATCATCGATGATATTATCATAGGTAATCACTTAGGAGGTGCTTTGGTAATTATCGACGATAACATTATTAGTAATTTTGTCTGATTCATTAACATATATTGATTTCCCATTAAAATCTTCAAGTGTAATATCGTGAAAAGTACCAACAAAATTTTCATCAATGATAATTTGCTCCATTATTATTATTATTATTATTATTATTATTATTCCTACAACGTTTTTTCTTAAAAGCATCTACAATAGTTTCTTTATTTTTGAAGAGCGTGTTGTATTGTATATGATAGAGGAAATCTTTAAACTTAAAAGAGTGCAATATTTTATTCATTTCAATAGACTTTTAAAATCTTTATTTAGCCCATTTTTGATAAAAATGATGCTATTAAGCTCCATTGGTGATTAGCACTAGTTTGTGTGATAGTGGGGTCACTGTCTATTATCCAATCATTTTATAATGCAATGAACAATGTGACATTGATTCCACTTTTATATAGATTGGTAGCAAGTTCGTGCTTTGCACATTTTATGTATCGAATGAATAACATGCATAGTATTTTTAACATCATTTTTGAAATAGTGAAACTTTGTTGTATATAATATTTTTTGTCAACGTCCCATATTTTTTTTCTTCTTTTAACAAGACTTTTATTGGTTGCATTGAAACGCCGCGAAAAGATGCAAAATATAGTTTCCCATGAAAGAATGCATGTTGAGGAAGGTGTATTCCAATAGTATGCACTAGTTGTTCTTGAGCCTTGTTAATTGTCATTGCAAAACATAGATGCATTGAAAATTATTTCCTCTTCATCACTTGCTGAAGTTAATGGATGGGCTAAAGAAAAACTTGTTTTTCCAACATGTTGTTCAATGACTATTTCATAATATTTTTCTCGAAATCACTACAAAACCATTCTTATTCCATTACAAAGATCATTGGATAAGTCAAGATTCCTTAACTGCATCGCTGGACAATATCATTTTAAGATTAACTTATGCGGTGGGATACCATTCGACAACAATGTATTTTGGAACTCCTTTTGGTAAAATTGGTTTGTATCATCTATTTCTTCATAAAAGCTGACAAATTCTTCCCCTTTTTCAAGAAATAACCCAATTATTTTGTCTAAGGTAGTCAACATACTCATTTTTTTGTTGAAAGAATTGTGTGATATAATCAAAAGAAGCGACATTTTTCTGTTAAACCTGGGAACATTGCATTGATTAAGTGTAACTTTGAAGTTTCATCATCGTCAAATGCTATAACTATCTCCTTCAGTAAGTTGATGAAGTCATCTCTATGTAATGTTCCATTCTATTACAAATTTGAATCAAGTATTGTGTAAATCAATTGTCAATTTAAGCACTCGTGCTTTGATTTAGTTGCAGCTTTTTTATTTTCTCCTAAAGATATGATCTAACTAAACTTTGGTTAATTGTTTATTGTCTTGTTGCTCTTGGGACGACATTTAGTGCTTCGCAAAAATTTCCTCCGCAAAAATTTCCTTCGAATACAAAAAACATTTCCACCAAATGATTCTGAATTATTCAAGATATCTCTTAAAGTTCTATCAATAGTTTCTATCGTGTTTTTGTTAGCCATTGGCACTTATCCCATTTATAAGATTTGTGTATCAAACTAATTTTGCTATAGTACTTTGTTCTGATATACTACAAATTATTAATTCATTAGTCTGGACCTCCTGGCATTATTGATGTTACTACACTTGAAGTAGCTGTCACAAGTGTTATTATCTTCTGAGATTGAACTCTTATCAAAAAAGTACTGTATAAAAGTTTTTTTTTTTTTTTTGTATTGTCAAGTCTATCGACAAAAAAAACCCTCCTCCATTTTCGTTGTTCATTCTTTCTAGTATAACATCAAAAGCATGTTTTTTTTATCTGAATTTATATATAATGCTGATTGAATTTCAACATTTGAAACTCATCTAAAATTTTATTTGTATTGGGTTCATTGTTACCATGTAAAGTATCAACAAGATGAGACAAGTCATATGCATTAATAGTCTTTCCTATAGATTGGAGGAAAATTTGTATATTTCGCAAAGCGCATTGCATGTAATATTCTAATTATTCTTCAACATTTTTTCTGTAATCTTCTTTCAAATCTTTAAAACATATGTTCTACAATTTTCTTGCTTCAGCAGGTTTACAGTAAACCAATAACTTAATGGTGTTAAGGGGGGGGGGGGGATCTTAATACAATCTTTCGAATTTTTTGGTTTTTTTTTTTTTTTTTTTAAATAATTGTTTCATAGGAAATGGATGTAACTGACTATTGTAAGATTAATAACTATCGAAAGAGTTAGCATTGTAAATGTTAGAATAAGGAAATATCTTTATATTTAGTAGGTTATTATTATTGAATATTTAGTCATATTTAGATTTATTGCTTTCCATATTTAGTTGTATTCCAATTCTATATAATAAAGAGAACCTCTCATTGAGAGGCACTGAGTATTATTGATTAAATCTTAACATGGTATCAGAGCTAATTTAATTTTCTTTGGGTTAAACATTCAAGATTCCGTTTCCGGCGAGCGGCCTTGTGCCGCTCGTCCGGCTGTCAAATTTTTGTTCTTCTTATTCTGATTTTCTTGCTCCCGTTTGATATTTTTTTTTTTTTTTTTTTTTCTGAAATCATACTTCCCATATTGTCATACACCGTAGAGAACCCACTATTAATCCACCGCCTCTCCCCAAACCCCAGACCCAAATCTTTTCAAAATTTGTTGTTCAAGCTCCAGTCATCTGGCAGATTCGGTCAGTTCCTTTTTGAGTTGTTCTTCGGCAGTTTTGGTGTTCTTGAACGGCCAGTTCAGTGGGTTGTATTGTGTATCTATTCTTCTATTTTCATAATTTGATTTGGTCAAAGTTGTTGGTGTTTGGCAGCCTTTTGAGGTACTTGCTACAGTCATTTTGATTTACTTTGTCCCTTACCACCCACTCTCCCAGAGTTTGGTCAGAGGGTTGCAGAATTTTCTCTCTTCACGTGCTATCTAGGGTTCAGTCATATCATTGGGCCTTTCGGGTTTTAATAGGTCATTGAGCCCGTTTTATTTGTTATTGCTGGGCCATTTTCTACTGGATTTGGGCCTGTATTCGCTTTGTTTAAGCCTTTTTTATTTTCCAACTTGTGGGCCTATTTCTTCATTTTCTTGTTGGGGCATTGTCACATTAGGCCTATTTTCTTGTGGGCTATTTTCTTCATTTTCTGCTGGGTTTTCTACTTGTGCACGTGGGCTGCCTTGCACTTCTATTTTTCTTGCTGTAAATGGGCAAGAAAAAGGCCCATCTTTGTGGGAAGTCTCCTGCAGGTCCAATTAAGCCTGTTCAAGCCCCATCCATTGCTGTCCATAAACAGGTCAGTGTTGCACCCATCGTGCAACATGCTGGAATTTTGACTAAGTCAGTGCAAATTGCTGGAGATTCAAGTAAACCTTGTGTTACGGGTAAGAGGATCACCCCTACACCCATCCCTGCCTCTTCTTCTAGTCTTGCTCTAGCTACAAGCTCGGTGGATGGTGGAATTCTGGATGCTAATAAAAAGGACTGCAGTCACATTACTTCAAGAAAATCGGCAGTTCCAGCTTCGAATGTTGACGCTCTTGAAGCAGCTACAGAATTCTGTGTTGGCTTCTTCTGTTGAATCACAATGAAAGCAGTTTGGGGGACATCTCGGTTTTGCCAGAAACTGATCTGGGATATGGGTTTGACTTGGTCACTCTGATTTACTGGAAATTGATAGACTTATTTTTTTTTGGTGATTTTTGCTTGTAGACCTGCAAGTGAGTATTTGGGCTGACTATTGGACCATTGGGCTAATCATTGGCTTACAATAAGTGCATTTTACTGTAGTATTTGTTCTCAGTTTGGGCCACTTTATGAGTGTAGTGAAGAGATTAGTGGGCTGCAGTATTTTATTTGGGTTTTGGGCAAAAAAAAAAAAAAAAAAAAAAATTCTTGTTGTGGTTTTTGGAGAAAGAATCGTGAGTGTTTCTTGTTGAGTTTTTTGGTTGCTCGAGTGATGCGCTCGAGTTTTGAATTTTAGGAGGAGGATCATCCTTTGGTGATTTGTGGATTCTCAGAGGAGGATCATTTTTGTTGTTTTAGTGTTGTTTTGTGGCATTTTTGCAGCATTTTAGTCAGCAATATATTGCTAAAATTCAGGCCTGTATTGGCGTTCCGACGTCTAGGGCTCATGGTGTGTTGTCAGTACACTTCGTGAATTTCTTTTAGAAATTCTTCTTGGATTGTGAGCTCTCTTGGTTTCTTCTCAGTCATAGCTCAGCATTTATGGTGTGGGTTTCTCGGTCTCGGTCATAGCTCAGCCTTTATGGTATGGGTTCTCGGTCATAGTTATAACTCAGCCTTTCTGGTGTGAGTTTCTTTCAGTTGTCCACGGTTGATATAATTTTTATCAACGTGTGACTCTTCGGTGGATCAAGTGTGGTGCAAGTTTTTTCGGTGTTTTGGTTTGACTCGGTTCTTGAGTTTGAAGATGTGCAATGTTATGTTCTTGGTTTCTGGGTTCTTTGAAGATGATGACTCGACAGCGCAACTAGCTCGTAATGGCAAATTGATGTTTTTACAAACATCAATTTGAGGGGGGATGTTAGAATAAGAAAATATCTTTATATTTAATAGGTTATTATTATTGAATATTTAGTCATATTTAGATTTATTGCTTTCCATATTTAGTTGTATTCTAATTCTATATAATAAAGAGAACCTCTCATTGAGAGGCACTGAGTATTATTGATTAAATCTTAACAGTAAAATATATGAATGAACGTTATGCACTAATGAAGTGAACGTAAAACATATTTTTTAGTGTCAAGGTGAACAAATTAGTGCAACCTTTCAATTTTTATTTATTTATTTGTAATTTTTCTTTTTGTGAAATAATTATTGTTTTATAGGAAATGGATGTAAGTGTAATTTAATTTTCTTTTGTGAACTAATATGTATTTTTAGTAGGAAGGGAATTTAAATTGATTATTTTTAGAATAATAACTAATAGATGTTACAAAATATTAAAGAAAATTCAATGCATGAATTAACGTTATTAATATAAATTATAAATATTTGATAAGGGCATTATTATTTAATATTGATATTATAAGATGCAAAATTATCTTAATGATTGAAAAATCAAACGAGGATATATGATGGTAAAATTGGTATTCAAAAGTTTATCCTCATTATTTTCTTTTTAAATATTGTAGATAGATATATAGACATAGATTGGTACTAAGCATCGATAAAACTAAATAATATTAATTTTTGTACGATCATTTATTGTGTTTTTCCTCATTTTTATTTAATATATCTTTTTATATGTTAATAATTAGATTATTTAAATACAATTAGAGAAGTGAAGCATTAAAAGTTGAAATTTATTAGGTGCAATATTATAAAATAGAAATAGATAGCGAGTTTAACTTTCTAAATTAGAGAGGCAAACTCAATATATATTTTTAAAAAGTGAAATTATAGTCTATTAAAGTCTAATTTCAAGAGTCGACTCTTTAAAATAAAAATCATTTTACAATATCTAGAAAATGCTTCAAGACTTCAATTTACTTGAGCTGCCTTTGCTATGCTACAAGGTTTCCAATTTACTTGAGCAGCCTCTGCACATTGGGGCATATAATATAAGTTTCAATATGTGTAAGTATGATCGACTGTATTGAACTTAATTACTAAATCTCATGCTCAAAGAACGAGCCATGCAATGATCATTCCCCACTTCTATAATAGAGTTTTATCCCACATCAAAGACTTCACGCATTTGACATAGTCAAGTAAAATGTAGTCCCGTCCCTTTAGTTCGATTCGTGCTTTAGTCAATCGTATTAAATACATTTCTTAGAAATGTAATTGGCTATAGTGCTTGTTTGGTTTTCACTATAAGTACATTATAATTTAAAAGTCAAAGTCAAACTTTAATTTTCACTTTACATTTCATAAAACATTAACATTTACTTTACCATAACTGACTTCTACCACATTGAAATTTCAGTAACTATAATGAAATCCATATAAGTACACTATTGTTATGAGTCTTACTACATATCCGATTAAAATTAAATTTTGATTTTGATTTTTACATTATAATTTATAATGTTGTTAAAATTAAAATAAAAACAAGCACATTCTTAAACAAATACATTTCTAAGCTAAAAAAATATATTGAAAAGTCAAAGAGACAAAAGGTACAAGTCCTTAATTCGCGGACTGTTGTACATTTTAGCATTCATTGGGATTAGTTAAATTCGGTGGAAATTTTAATTGCATTAGGCGGCTATTGTTAATCTTAATGCTACAGTCACAGCATACATCATAATTGAAAACTCACAGCCAATCAACTGGCCCAATTTCCTTGGTATTTAATGGGACCCATACGCATTCAGACTGCCACGTAAATCAAAGTGTCTGTGATTAGCAAAAATTACTTTTTATTATTTTAATTTGCAAAAAATGTGTGAAGGACAGAGAGAAACCTGGAGTGAGAAAATTCAAGCCCCTTCCTCTCCATTTTTGCTCAAGAATCCAAGGTATTTTTAACATTTACATTTAGATATTGAATAATATTACATGATTTTAAATTTGTATTTATTATTAAGTGATCTTTAATTGGTAATGGAATATGTATCATGCCAGCTTATATGCTGGAAATCTGGATCTCGAAAAGAAAAGAAAAAAAATAGATTTTTATATGATTTGATTGGTGGGTGTGTCGTAAAGTTAATGAATTATGGGTTTCAATTAGAGAAAATATATTTTGTAATAGATTATAAGCTTTTTATTAATTCTTAATATTCCTAGATATGCGTGAATGTTCCAAAATTGTGCTTGAGATCACTTGTTTAAGGTGATTCTTTGAATCTGGAGATCACATTGGACATGTAATCCTTCAAAGTTCAAAATGAGAATTTTGGGTTTTGTAGACTTTTCTGGACATAACTCTCGATTCCCAGGATAATTTTGCTTCAGTTTCTCTTGCAGAACGGGGCTTGAAATTTTTGTATAATTAAAATGGGTGTTGTGTCAAGACGAGTAGTACCAGCATGTGGAAATCTATGTTTCTTTTGCCCTTCAATGCGGGCAAGCTCAAGACAACCTGTCAAACGGTACAAGAAGCTCCTTTCAGAAATATTTCCACGGTCACAGGTGAACTTTTGACTTCGTTATTTGCTTTGGGGTAATAATTGTCTAGTCTGTGATAACTACTTACCAACGGTATATGATTCTTTGCTTCTATCCTTTGGAAATTAGTTGGGTAGAAGAGTTAACTTATGCCAGGGCTATACATTTTTCAGAAGTTTTGAAATAATTTACATATGATTTCATTGTTAAGCTGGTTCAGCATAAGAAATTTTTAGTGCATCGTTATTTTTAGCATTATGCCAATCATTAATTGAATTTTTTTTGCCAGGATGCTGAACCAAATGACCGGAAGATTGGGAAACTTTGTGAATATGCTTCAAGAAATCCTTTACGAATACCAAAGGTGTGTATTATATGATTGATTCCCTAAAATTATGCTATCCATCAAGTATTACGCACACATTTTGACATCGTTTATCAAGTTGTTCAGTCATTAGTTTAAAAATTGCTCACATTTGCATATCACTAATCATTAATCTCTTTGAACTATGACACAAACTTGATTGGTTGTCTCTCTTGCCGTCCTTTTAATATCTATTCATTTCCTTAATATGTTGTTGATTGTCCATGATTCAGATTACTGATTACCTGGGGCAACGATTTTACAAGGATTTGCGGAATGAGCAATTTGGCTCCGTAAAAGTTGTTTTGCTCATTTATGAGAAATTGCTATCTTCGTGCAAGGAGCAGATGTAAGTTCAAACAAATTTATCAACATTACTGGATTTCCACATGCAAATCATTTACATTTTATATTTGTTTGGCCGTTGTAACATTATTTTAAGCCTAAGGACACTCTCTTTCTTCTAACTATCTGTTTAGAGCCTCTCTCTCTCTCTCCCTGTTTCTCCCCATCCCCCCATACATCTATACATCCACATTTTCCATTTATCTATTTTCATGGATCACGACATGGACCTAAAGAGTATATGGAGTATATTAGTGTCGGACATGGTCCAGTTTGATTTTAATGAGAACCAAACCGGACCCAAAATTTAGGGTATTTATCAAGTGGAACCGTCGGGTCCATATTTAATTATGCAACCGTTTAGGTTTGGTTCGGTTCCCGGGCACCATACTATAATTAAGTTTTTTAATATTTACAAAGTTACATTAATTCAACTAATGACATGTTCAATCTGAACTCGTACAAAATAACGTAGTTCAATTCTATGTGTCTTTTGCGTCTCTCTTTGCTGAGTTTTTCATAGATTTGATTGTTAAAATCACAGGAAGAGGAAGATAGCAAGATCACAATAATTAAGAGAGGCGTTGTTGAGCTTCAATTCGATTTTTTCCAAATGGTAGAAACGACACTACAATAAAATAACAGATTTGGGTAAAATTTAGGCCAATTTGATTAATTTGGGCTTGGACTGAAAATTAAAAATAAAAAAAAAAAAATCATATTTTTGGGTTTGAGCTAAATTAACTAGTTAGTAAATTTATTTAGAAAAAATAAAATAATTTGGCTTATTTAAAATAAATAAATTAAAAAATTAGGGAGATTATGTTCTTATTTGATTTTTAGATTCTTAATCTAGAACCGAGAACCAAACGGAACCGAACACCATCTGTTTTCGATTCAAATATCCGTTCGGGTATTTAACTTAAGAAGAACCGTTCGATTCGTTCAGTTCGATTCTGGGAGTTTTGCCTAGACCTAGAGTATATCACATTGTTAGGAACATGTTCATTGTGTCATAATCAGGGGTGAATCCAGCGTTTTGAATCAGCACGAGCGGTCGTTGATGGTCGATCGTAATAAAATATTAAAAACCCGTTCAATGTCTATTTTTTGTAAAAAAATGTATTTTGGAATAGTTATTTTGATGGAGAATGTATGGCTAAAAATAATGAAAAGTTTTGAATTTGCATGTAATATTATTTTATTGAAAAATGTGTAATTGAAAAGAAGAGAGAAAAATGTATTTTGAAAAAAAAAAAGAGAATCAAACAATGCATAAAATTTCAATATAACAATTATTTTGCTCAAATTGAACATATAAAATTCTATTATAAGATTTCACCGTACTTTTGTGTAATTCAAAGGAAGAACACATGTTCGAATTTTTACAATTAAAATTGCATTAAAACTGTTAAAACATTACATATATTATTTTGTTCAGTTTAGTTTCAACTCTCAACCATTGCCATAATGGTCAGGCTTTGATTCTAACAAACAATTGTGCACGGGTTCAAATCCCCTCCAACATTTTCTGTGGCAATAATTTTAGTAAGAATTGTACAACAAAAAATGTTTTACAATAATGGTTGTGAAGGGATTCGAACCCAAAACGTTGAAAATATGAATGGACGCCCTAACCAACTGAACTACAAGCCATGGTTGGAAAAAAAAATGACTTATCAGTAATATGAGCTAAACTTTTATTTACTGTAAAAAAAAAAAAAAAACCTCTCCCGACGGATCCAGCACGCGTGGCCGTGGGGGCTCGCCGGGTACTGGATCCGCCACTGGTCATAATTTGATATATTATACTTGAGATATATTATTCATGTTTAGAGCATCTCTCTCCCTCCCCTCCCTCTGCCTCTCCCTGTCTCCCCCATACATCTATACATCCACATTTTCCATTTATCTACTTTCATGGATCATGACATGGACCTAAAGAGTATATGGAGTATATCACATTGTTAGGAACATGTTCATTGTGTCATAATCTGATATTTTATACTTGAGGTATCTTCCAAATTCAATGTTCGATGCAAACAAAAAAACATTATCCATGTCTATAGGAGGAAATAGACGTAAATTCTTTTCCATTCCAATTTGATTTAGCCATATTCATTGTACGCTAAGAGTTTTTTTATAAATTTGATACTTATCCAAAGTCTATCAAAATGGCTTTCTAAACGTGAATGATCCATCAATTGTAGATTTTAGTAACACTCAAGACACTTTCTGAAAGACATCCTGCAGCCACCGTGACAGCTCTTGCTAAAAAAAACTTGTCAATTATGGTTCTAATGCCATTTCCTGCCATAACAGCAATCCTGTTAGTTTCTTAAATGCTGCAGAGAACACTGAGTTACATTGTGATATGTTTTCTGATTTCTGTAATAGAAGATATACCTTTGTTTATCTATGACGTGATTCTATCTAAATACTCTGCTTATCATCTGTCAAGCAGGCCACTTTTTGCTAGCAGTCTCTTGGGGATTATACGAACTCTTTTAGAACAAACTCAGCAAATCGAAATGCAGACTCTTGGTTGCAGTACCCTTGTTGACTTCATAAATAACCAGGTACATCTTCAATTAACAAGCAGACTAAATTATACCGTGAAAAACAATTATATTCACTATTAAGCATGCATAGTTCACATGCACGTGAACGAGTTTGACAGTACTAACAAAGGGTCTCAGCTCTTGGTATTGACACTACATTAATGGAAAATATTAAACTGATTATTGAAGTTCTTACCAATCAATGCATTTATTATTGCATACACAACTTCAGTTATTGTGTTAGTGATGTGGAACTGATTGTCTTTTATTTTATTTTTTCTTGTAAGCAGACGGACAGTACTTATATGTTCAATTTGGAAGGACTTATTCCCAAGTTGTGTCAACTATCACGGGAATTTGGAGATGATGAAAGAGCATTATGCTTAAAAGCAGGAGGAATGCAGACTTTGGCAGTCTTTGTATGCTTTTTGTCTGTTGCCTTTGTGCTCCACATTCCCCTTCGCTCTCTATGGTTTTGTGTATTCTCATTGTTTAACGATTACGAAGAACTTTTTGCTATATATTTTTGGTCACTAAGAATCCTCAAGTAGGAGACTATTTTTATCTTGTGACTTTTACCTGTACCAATATTGCAAATAATGAATGAGCTGGAGTTTTGTAAATCTATACTGTGTCTATTTTCCAAATGATATTCTGAATCAAAATAAATTGCTCACATGAATATGCACGATTGGATTAAAAATTGAAGGTTTTTGCACTTTTGATACAAATCACCAGGGGGTAGAAAAAAAGTTGTATTTCACATTTGATCACCAGGCTGGGGTACCTGTGTGCACTATTTGTTTCCTTCTTATTGTGGATGCAGTTTGTAATGGATGTTAGGCTTAAGCACTAAAAGTTAATTGTAAGAGAGATCAGTATATTACTTGTAATATCTCTCTGGACTTCTATTTAAGTATTGCTTGAATGTTCAAACAATTCATCTGCTAATCATCATTTCAAGTCAACTCCATTTCATGGTTTGCTCCTTTAATTTAGTTTTCTCAAATTAACTTTTAAATACTTTTATGTAGTTACATTATTTATATTCTTCTTTTTCACGGCCATTTTACTTGCAAAATGTACTTATGATTTCGTACTTCCTAATCTCTTATTGCATTTATAATACATCTAGGTGAGGTTTATGGATGAGCACTCCCACATCTCGATGGACTTTGACCATGTAAGATGCTCATCTTCTGCTGGTCTTCTCCTTGATTCACAGTTTAAAATGACAAAGATATTTGCATCTAGTCTTTGAATTGATAACTTTCCTCACAAATATTGAATGGGCCTTTTGGTGGTAAATTTAAATTTAGGATCCAGAATTATGATACCAGATTTTTTTGTTTGTATTCCTGATTTCTGTGTGAAATTATTTAATTGTGCTATAGATTATCTCAGTGACTCTGGAGAACTTTGTGGACCTCACAATTAACTCAGAAAATGTCAATCAAGACTGCAATGACTCTCAAGTTCTGGAGCAGAAGGTTCAGGGAGTGCTAGAAGCAGAGAATGATGACTCGTCTTTCCCTGATATAAGCAAGAATATTTCTTCTATATCAAAACTCTTAAGTGCTAAAACAGAGGTGATATCCATAACGTAAGATCCTGTGTCACCTGGATAAGTTGATTTGTGTTTGGGGTATGACTTGTGCAGTTGTTCACTTGACATCTTTCTATTCATTAACTATGGTACAGGGAGACAGCCAAAAGCCCCTCTTATTGGTCCAGGGTTTGCTTGCACAATATTGCCAAACTGGCAAAGGAAGCAACAACTATTCGACGTGTACTGGAACCCCTTTTTCATTGTTTTTGACACAGAGAATTATTGGTTGCCTGAGAAAGGACTTGCCTGTTCTGTGTTGATATATTTGCAGTCTTTGTTAGAAGAATCAGGTTATGCTTTGGGACCTTAATTCTTATTTTTACTCTCCTGTAAATACCACCAATTCCCGCTTTGTTATTTTACTATCATTTTTTTTTTTGTCTAACTCAACCTTTTCAACTCCAGGAGACAAGTGCCATCTGTTACTTTCTATCTTGGTCAAGCACTTGGGTCACAAGAATGTCGTCAAACAACCTGATATGCAAATAAATATAGTTAACATTGCAATACAACTTGCGAGGAATGCAAATCTGATGTCCTCAGTTTCAATAATTGGTGCAATAACTGACCTGATCAAACTGTTGAGAAAATGCATACAATGTTCAGCTGAAGCATCGAGTCCTAAAGACGGACTTAATAAATGGAACCCCAATCTTCAATCTGCTTTGGGAAATTGCATTTGGCAACTGTCAGATAAGGTTTGTACGGCTCAAACAGGTTTTATTTATCACAGCATCTTGCCTGTACATGAGATATCAATTACATTCTGTGTTCTTTTTGGTAAATGTGTCATATGTTCATGTTATGTTTGATCAATATTGTCAACGACTCAACATCATGATCCATTTAGTAGGATTATGCATTATTCACAAATGTACACTTGGCTTGTAGAAAATACGAATACAAGTCACCATATTACATGATGTTGTGCAGGAAGGTCTAGGATCCCATCCTTAGGCAATCAAGAAGATCCTAATATGTGGTTCAAAATTTTAGTGCCTTCTATTTTGTCCTTATATTATTTTGACAAGAATGTGAATTTGTATTAATATAAATATAGAAAATACAACAGTGGAGACTAAGACACCCTCCAGAAAATACAACAGTTCGCCTATTCTTTTGTATCATTCAAAAGCATTTTTCCATTTTTGTAATTAATAAAATTGAAAACCTTAAGCTAAGAATCATGGTTCTAATGGTAGTTAAAAATCAAACCATGTTGCTGATTTTTTTGAATGTTATCCAATGGAAGAATCTATAGTTTATGGAATTTACAGCCTAATCAAAGTGTCTAAACAATGATTGGTTATCGGGGGTGCACAAGTTTTGGACGATCACTTGCTGTACTTTTCTTTGTGGTTTTTACCCATCATTCTAAACCCTGTTTCTATTTTGGTCTCCTTCTGAACTTAAAAGTTTGTCTATGTCCATAACTTGTCTTTATTGCCAAAATTAGAAAATAACCTAAGTAATTTACAAGTATATTTGGAAATCTCCTACATTGACACATTGGGCCTGGAAAGTGTCCATGCTTCCTAGGTTTTATTACAAGTGTGGTGTCATCAGTCTCCATGGTTTCCTTCTTTTTCCTATTTTTGTTAAATGCAGTCAACAACGTTTACCTGTGTAAGCGAACAAAATATGGCTTCTCTTTTCCTTGAATTTGTACATTATAATACCTTCTTTTCCTTTTTTTTTTAATTTAAGATCTCCAGAAGATCTTGCAACAAAAAGAGCAGAATGGTGAAGAAGGATTCACTAGCCAACCGTGATTTATTGGTTATAACCATATAAGGCTTAGTGATATGATCCAGGATAGCCTCGGACGATCAAAAGTGCAATGTTCATTGAGAAGAAGTTAAAGACTCGTTCGAAGGTGTTTAGGGCCGATAACGTGGTTAACGACGTCGCACAAAGTCATACAAATGCATGCTCGGGAAAGGGGGTACATGGGATTGAAGACAACATGTCAATGAATAAGTTTCATGTTGGGGTCGAAGACCGAAAAGATTTGGATCCACGTGATAAAGCTGGTCGAAGACTTTCTGCTCAACCAGACGAGCAACTGCCCTACCGGACGCGTCTTATCGGACGTCCGGTAGAAATCTCCGTGCATCCGGACGCACTTAATGGACGTCCGGAAGGGTCGTTCAATACGACCTGTTTTTGCGCGATTTTATTCCTTTTTTATTAGAATTCTTATTTTTGGCAAATTTGTTATTTTAGGACTCTTTGATTTCGTATTTTCCATATTTCTTAGGATTTATTGCTTTAGTATAAATAAGTTTATTTTTCATTGTAAACATTAACTTTTGATATGAATTAAATTAAAACTTTGCTTTTCTCTTTGTTCTTGATAGACAAATCGAACTTATCAAATATTTAATTATATTTGGGGAGTTCAAACATCGGATCGTGGGTTTTTCATTGTGTAATCAAGGGGTTTAACGTATTTTTGTTATCGTTGGGTTGTTTGGTTCATCTCGTTGGGTTCAAATCCAAAACATAGAACTTATTAAAGGATTAGGCAACTTTTGTGGCGTTCGCAAATCGAGGTTCGTTGATTTTGTGATCAAGAGGTCTTTCAAGTTTCGTTCTTGCTTGGTTGCTTGGTTTAATAATCTCCGGGTCGAAATCCTATCGTCTACAACCTGAATTTGGGCTTTCCCGACGTTTCAAATCAATTCCGCGAGTTCTATGCGATTCCCCCATCCGGGATCTCATCACTTAGTTTGTTGTGGTAGTATGTTCATTGACACCTAAAGCAATGAGCTTCAAGATTTGCCAAATCAGTCAATAACATTATACAGCTGAAATTAAGTTTCAGAGTATAGTTTATTTAGAAGCTTTTTCTTCATAACAATGTCATTTTATCATCAAACGGTTCATGAATTACAAGATGTCACTGCATTGGGATTTTCACTTAATTATTATTAATTTTGCATTTCTCATTTTCTTATTTGAAATTACATTCTTGAACAACTTCAACGAGCTTAATGTAAAATTGAAACTGTTAAAGTGTTCAATTGAAGTCATTCTGTAAAATGATGGTTGAAAAAATGACCCCCCTTGTTGTGCATGTGGTTATTTGGATAATATATTTGATTCTTATCTTACTATGTGTAATTTTTAGGTTGCTGATGTGGGGCCTATTCTCGATGTAATGGCTGTGGTGCTAGAGAACATTCCAACAGGCATTGCTGGAGCTAGAGCAACAGTCTCTGCTGTTTATCGAACTGCACAAATTATTTCTTCTGTTCCTAATGTATCATATCACAAGAAGGTAATGATTTATTTGTTTACCTCTGTCCATAGGTTACTTAAGGATGTAGGTTTATTCTATGGTCAATTCCCTTTTCAGGTATTTCCTGATGCACTCTTTCACCACTTGCTTTTAGCAATGGCACACCCAGACCATGAAGCAAGAGTTGGGGGCTCACCGTATATTCTCCACTGTGCTTATGCCATCTTTTAGCAATCCATGGTCTGTCAATAATGGAAATCTTGCCCAAACTCCTAACTGTGGAACCCTCCCGACATTAAAAAAAGTGAACACTGGAAGTTTCTCGAATGACGATGAAAGCAACTATGAATCGAATGCTGCTATTGAAGAAAGAAGAGAGGAGCAAAGTCAATCGTATAACTTCAAGGGTGCTACTGCTGATGGGAAAAATGTACGATAGAACTCACACCTCTTGACTCTCAGGATTTTATTTTATTATATCTAAGTATCAAATCTAACCCAGCATGTCTTATGTGAAATCTCATTTTATTTTCCCGTCTACACACTTTGCAGGAAACGACTTCCCTTAGATTGAGTAGTCATCAAGTCAGTCTTCTTCTTTCATCTATCTGGGTTCAGGCAACGCTGATAGGAAATACTCCTGAAAATTTTGAGGCAATGGCACATACATTTCATATTGCTTTACTTTTCACCCAATCCAAGGTTAGCTCCTGCTTATGATTTTACTTGTTTTGAATGTTTAGTAACATTTCATTGTCTCCATTCTCAACTTTTACAGTTTTATGCATTTTGGTTTGACAATTGACATCACTTTCTTAAATGGTAATATGTCTGGTTATCTGACTAGTAGATTTTAGATGATAGAAATCATGAATTAGAGGGAAAGAGGTAGGGAGGGAATCAAACTGGCAGAATCCAGAGGCTAAAATATTATGACCCTGCACTTGATGGTGGGGTCGTAGGTGCATTGATCGTCAAGAGAAGAGGAAAGGGACCTAAACAAAGATTCATTTTGCAGATTATTCTGATTCTTAGTTCATTCAAAAATTGGATTTCAAGTCATCGTTTGTATGGTGGGTGTAGTTTGCCTTGGATCGTCAAGATGGAGTGAAATTTATTGATTTAAACTACAAAACACTCTTTATGGTCATTATCACTTTTGATAAATGCTAAGTGTGGAACTGGTAGAATCCAGAGGCTAAAAAATTATGACCTTGCAGTTCGTGGTGGGGTGGAAGGTGCATTGATCATCAAGAGTGAAGAGGAAAGGGGCTAATCATAGATTCACAGCGCAGATTATTCTTGTTCTCTGTGCAAATTTTGGATTTCAAGTTACAATTTGTATAGTGGCTGTGCGTCTCTAAAGAGTCAAATTCACTACTGTACCAAGGAATCTTCTTCCGTCTAAGTAGAGTCAAATTCACTACTGTACCAAGGAATCTTCTTCCGTCTAAGTTCCATAATCAATGACTCTTGTGCCTGCATCAATGGAATTTATTGGTTTGGACTGCTAAACACTCTTTATGCTCATTATCACTTTTGATAAAGTGTGGAGAATTACGAGATACGAAATAAAATAAAAAATGAACAGAAGGGAAATCGAAAGGAAATATAGGTTATGGGAATTAAGAGATTCAAAATTAAATGCCAAGGGTTCATTTAAGTTTTAGAATTTCGTACGAAAAGTCAAAATTTAAAAAATATCACTGTACTCGCTCCTGTGTTTTACATCAGTTGCAACACCAGCTGTGACTGAACAATTTCCTGGTGACCACGAATTTTTTCACAGATGGTTGTCTTTGATATTGGGACTGATTAGGAATCTTCATGACAGATATATCTTTTTATTCTCCCCCACATCTTGTTGCTTACGGTGAGGTTTTTATTCTTCTTTGTCACCTCTTTGGACGGTGTTGTTTCACCTGTAAAACATAGTTATAAATTAGCGATATTGCCACAATTATAATTCTAGATAGCTAACAAGTTTTGATCCATTTGCACCAAAAAAATCAGAAATAAAAATGGAAAAGGAGTGGGCACCAGCAAATTCTTGGAACTATAGGCCTAATCTTTTGGGCCACAGCTTGTAAAGCTGTATTGAGGATAGCTAACAAGCTGCAATCTGCTTTGGTACCAACCAGATCAGAATTCGAAAAGGAGGGGTGGGGGGGGGGGGGGGGGAAGCAAACTCTTGGAACTCTAGACCTAATCTTTTGGGGCACAGCTTATAAAGCCGTGATTGTTCTGTTTCTTTTCTACCTTCATATTTGGTCGAATTAACATTTTAAAGTATACAAGGAGCTGGAAGGCACACTGAACTTACTTGGACTAGACACAAATGGACCCAGACCAGTGGGCTGGTCCTGTCTATTCCTCTAGTTTGTGATTGGATCTGAAAGAAGCGGCTAGTCTGTCCTGAAGTGGCCTAGTTGCCTGTTGTAGGTTCTGTGTATATTTAAGCTGTCAAGTGTGTACATTTTGCAGAAGTTGCATTAACTAGTTTGGGTGTTTTATTTGTTACGGGAAACTTCTTTTCCTCACTTTTGAATAGGTCTATACAAACTTTATGTTACTCATTAGAATTCCCACAGATCTTTTTTTTCGCATGGGATACTTCATGTTCTATAGATTTGTGTTTGACCTCTGATATCATAAATCATTGTTCTTTCAGAATTCCAGTCACATGGCCCTGGTGCAGTGTTTCCAACTGGCCTTTTCTCTCAGGAGCATCTCTCTGGAAAAAGGTGGGTTGGATTTTTCTTTGGATACAAATATATATATATATATATATTCAAAAATTCATTACATGATGCATTTGGTGATAAGACGCTCTCCAGTATTCATGTATTTTCTCAGGAAATGTTCTAATGGGTTAATTCTATTAATTGGATTGTGAAATAAAATAAAAAATAAAAATAATAAAGTCAACTTGTGAGATCCAATTTCTTTTCTACTCCTTATTCAGGGTTCCAACTTCAGAAAAACAACCAAATGCATTTGTATAAATTGAACATTAATAAAAACATATGACTGGAGATATCATGTAGAGATAAAAAGTAATATTCCAGCTGATGATCGTTGTAAGTAGCAGAACTAGTATTCTAGTACGAAGATCGAGTCTTGCCTTCAGAAAGAAATATCTGTTTTAGTTAGTTATGAAATCTGAATTAAATAAAGAGTTTTTGCTACCCTAAATGATGACACAGCAATTGAGAGGTAATGGGCATTCCAGGAAGTCCTCAAACAGGTGAATTTGCATTGAAAAAAGAAATGCCAGCCTGTATGAAGAATCCCAGTAGCCAGTAGGTATTCTGAATGACAAAGCAGCAGTTTGTCTTTTCTTTCCTATCACTTCAAACTGTTGCTTCTGAACTTCTGTTTTCTTCCCATTTACAAGGTGCATTTTGGTGTGATTTCCTCTCATAATTCAAACTTACCAACCTGCATATGCACAGGAGGTCTGCCACCTTCCCAGAGGAGGTCTCTCTTTACTTTGGCATCATATATGCTCATATTTTCGGCCAGGGTGGGCAATCTTCTGGATCTGATTCCATTTGTAGAATCATCATTAACAGAAGAAACAGTAAGTCTATGCAACTTCTCAGATAGAGGTTCTTAGCTTAGGATGGATTGCTGATTTTCAATTGAAATGTCTTTGGTATTTTAGCAAATATTTTTTAAGATAATATTATTTATGGAAATATTTTTGACAGGTTGATCCGTATCTTAAATTGGTTGAGGATTTCAAGCTTCAGGCCCTGTCAGTTGGACCTGAAGCAAAAGGCTATGGATCACAGGAAAATGAAGTTGCTTCTCTCCGGTCCCTCTCATGCATAGAATTAAGTGATCAGCAATTAAAAGAAAATCTGATATCCCACTACATGACAGAGTATGGGAAATTGTCAGAGGTAATCATCAAACCAATACTTCATTAGAGTTATGCTCATTTTATCATTTTCAATGGGGAGATCACTCTGAACAGAAATTAAACTATGGAAACTGTTAGGGTGCGCTCTCTTTGTTGTTTTCGGGCCGTTTTCTGTTTTCGATTTTCCAAAATATTGAAAACGCGTTTTCTTTCCCATTTTCGAAAACGAGTTTTTGAAAACGGCTGAAAATTTTGTGAAGAAAACAGAAAACAACTTTTTTACGTTTTAGCTGTTTTCTTAACAAATCTGTCAAAACTCAAAAAATACGAGTTGGGAAATATTTTTTCAAAACGACAAAAAGAACGAGTTTTCAATAATCTCAAAATGGACACCCAAAACACAAAACGAATTCAAAACTCAAAACACAAAACTGAAATACGAAGAGAACGCCCCGTTAGTTCTCGTGGAAATCCCTATTTTTGAAAAATTGCGTGACAGTGTATCCATGTCGTTTTGGTGCTTTATATTTTTTCCCCCCCAAATACCACTTTACAGAATCATGACCTGTTTGTGATTAATTTCTCGATTGGTAAATTTCCACAGGACGAGTTATCAAATATAAAGGAGCAACTTGTACAGAGATTTTCACCAGATAATGCTTATCCACTGGGACCTCCATTATTCATGGACACACCTCGTCCATGTTCTCCACTTGCTCACACGGAGTTCCAGGATCTTGATGAGGTTATAGAGCAAGACCATATTTACCAGTTCCTATATTTATTTAGCCTTTGATGCCAACTGACAACTGTTTCTTTATCAGGCGATGGCTATAGCTGCATTGACAGATGATGATTCATTTCCTGATGGTGGAAGTCAGTCAGGTCGCAAAATGTCATTATCCATTAATTCACTTGACATTTTGAGTGTTAACCAACTTGTGGAATCGGTGAGTAAATATTTAGCCATGATGTTTTGGTCTTTTTGTTTTTTGAATAAGTGAAACCCGTGAAACATATGTTAAGTCCAAGAAGTGCCCGTAAATAGACTTATATTTATAGACTCTTTAATCGATCTCCACATCGATCTTGAATCCCAATGTAATGGACTCTAACTGGCCTTAACCTTCCTTGGCATGATAAAATAAGGGGTAACTTGTGCTAACGTCACCCCAGTTTAATCCAGTTATGGAGAACTCGTGTACTCTTGCAAATTTACAATGCTAAATTATCCCTTTTGATTTCATTCAAATTATACATGATTTACTCTTTTGCTCTTTTGTTGGAAATCAATTGTGGACGAGCTTCATAATTCATCAGTATAACAATAGTTCTTGATATCAACAGGTTTTGGAAACTGCCAGGCAAGTTGCCAGCTTTCCAGTGTCCTCTAAACCCATTCCTTATGATCAAGTGAAGGATGAATGTGAGGCTCTTGTCACTGGTAAACAGCAGAAAATGTCAGCAATTCAAAGTTTCAAGCTGCAACAAGCTGCTAGTCGAATTCCTTTTTCTGGTGAAAATGGAAGGAAAAACTCTGTTCAACCAAACATGGTGAGGATGCTCTGTCAATGAAATAAGTGGAATGAAAACCAACAACTGCATATTATATTTTTCATTTCATTTCATTTTCTTGGCCCATTTTCTAAGTTGAAGTCTGGGCCCATTGTCAGATGCACAGTAAATAAAGTTTTGGAGTTGAACTCATTACCTTTTAGTCATGAACACGTTCTGCATTAACATATGGAAATATTGAATTTCATTTAAAACTTGATGTTCCACAAGAGGGCCCAGATATTGGGGTTGGTATGAAAGCTTGGGAGGTTCCTAATATATTCACACACACTAGGTTTAAAAAGGAAACAATACAAGATGATGATTGTATTAGTTATTGCCAATTGCGATCTGTTACTCTATGCCAATCTCTATGCCTCTTTTTTATTATCATGAGATAGCAAGTATGTTTGGAAAGTGTATAAACGGTTTAAATTTATAAATAGATGGAGATAAGTGGTGGATAAATGGATAGTATTTGTGGCTTCCTCGAAATGTGTGAATAAAATATGACTTGGACGTTTATAACATGAGCCAAACATAGGCAAAATCTACTCCTGATATTTCCATTATGCTTGTTCTTTTCTTCAAGTAGGTACTGATATTGGTTTTCTTTTAGGCATTAGCACTTGTGGAAGATGTAAAATTGTCCAACATTGAGCCAATTCAGAAACAAAATCAATTCAGCTGTTCTCAGGAATGTGGACAACAACAGTCCTTCAGACTACCACCTTCAAGTCCATACGACAAATTTCTGAAAGCAGCTGGATGCTAGAAATGTCTGTGTGTCAAGATAAATCTGAATGGCTGTTGAAAAGATGTAACCAGGAATCATAATGGCGTACGAAAGGTCATGCGGAGAATGCATTCGGCTGGTGTTCTTTTTAACTTATGGAGCATGATACGACTGATGGAACAACTGTTAAAGTATACTTGGTATGTACACTCCACTACTCCCAAATGCAGCTTGGTATTTTTTATTCTTTACAACAAATATATATATATATATATATTAATTAATAGTGTTTGATATGTAAGAAAATTAGTGGGTTTGTGTATTAGAATTGATAAACTTCTCGCTGTTTGGTTTCCAGATTCCAAATTTGTGTTTATTTGTAAAATCTTTAGTAAGTGTAATTATTGCTTTAAATGTGCTTCAACAAGCTTTGTGTATTTTCAATTCTGTGAATACATCGAGGAATGTGAATTTGTTTAGTGGATTATTCTGTGTATTTTTATTTTTTAATTCTCACAATTAAGCAATGTTGCACAAAATAGAATTTCCTTGAATTCTTTATATTGTGTTCATCTTATAGAATTTCAAGAAAATCAACACATTGTTAGAATGAAATTAGACACCAGTGTCTCGGGGGATTAACTCACTATCCATGGTGTATTTTGCAGGATTTTAGTTGATTTTTAAGTTGACACATGTACTGAAATTGCTTTGTAAATAAGTTGACATATGAGACTTTGTATATAATTGGGACTATAGTATATTATTTTTCATTAGAAATTCAGCCCCGTTTGACAATCATTATTTGAGAAAAATAAGATTTTGAATAGTGAGATTTAGAAGAGTGTGTGATTAGCAAGGAAAAAATTCGGGCTTACGTGCAAAACAGTTTGTGAAACAGAGGCTCATTATTTTTTCCAGCTAATTTATTTAGTTAAGGTGTTATGTAATGTAGAGAGTCAAACTCACTCTACCTTCAAATGTTAAAATATAAGAATCTTGGAGCATAATAATTGAATTAATCTACGAGTACAGAAACCTTTTAGAAATTTAAACAAGATGACGTGGCAGACAAATGAATTGATTGAAACTTTAATTAATAAAATAAAAGGAACAAAAAGCGGGATGGCCAAAATAGAGGCTCGCTTAAAAAAAAGAGAGAAATGTTTCAAGTATATTATGCATAACATGAAATTTGACACTCTTCTCAGATACATATGATGGAACTCATGATTAAAATAATCGTGGGTCCTACACTTGTGAGGAGAGTGTCAAATTCCATATCATAGAAGAATGTACTTGAAGCATTTTTCATAAAAAGGTGGAAGTTCCAATTTCACATACCCATTTTCTGTCAAAATATATTTCCCCCGCCACTCAGCTTTCTCCATATCCTACCCATTCCTCATCTCCGGCCAATATCCGGCTAACTGACCAGCGCACACCTTTGGCCATAGTGTAAAGAAGAAAGCCTAGACGCCTAAACCATATTTGAAGACAAGCTGTAAGAAAAATAGATGATGGACAAAGGTATTTTTCTCATCGTCTCTAAATTGGTTAGCTCATAAATTGGTTTATTGCTTGGATTGTATTTTTCATTGGCTAATATATTTCATAGCTTCTCATGGATATGGAACTTGTATTGGAAGTTGTAAGATGGTGGTGTAAATTTGTAATTTGGTAGGAAGTTTGAAATGGGTAGAAATGGGAACTTGGTCGGCTTGTTATGGTAACTTGTTAGATTTTTGGTGTAAATTCGTAACTTCATAAACCTGTAAGATGGTGGTGTAAATTTGGGGCTTGCTGTTAGTTAAATATAACTTGCAACTTTTAACAAAATTAGAAACTTTCCTGTGGGAAAAGAAATTATTAAAGATAAAGAATAATGATTTGTTGCTGGAATGTGATAATGAGAGCTATGCAACCGCATAGCCAATTGTAGAAGTTCGAGCGGCAAAAATCATTTGAACTATGCGACCGCATAGTACATTTCGGGATGCGAAATTTTTCAAAATTCGATAAATCTTTTACTTAAATTAAAACTCTATTTTTATAGTAGCTTTTGTAATTTTTAGACTTTAATTTTGTTTAGGCTAGAATTTTATTGAGCTTCCTATAAATAAGACTCATTATTTCATTGTGAACATAATATTATTCATATAAATTGAGAGATTAATTTTGTGAGCATATTTACTTTCAATTTCTTGTTCTTCATTGAACAAATTTCGAACTTATCAAGAATTATTTTCTTGTGGCATTCAAACAATACGGGTGAGATTATTAAATCTTGTAATCAAGAAGTCAACATATTATCGGCGATTGTGTTGGTTGCTTGGTTCAATATTTTTGGGTCAAACTCAAAAATTTTGATTTTTTGACTTTATTGAGTTTGAATTAATCTCGTGTGGGTTTCGTAGCTACTATTGTTACGTGGGTTCGCATCAAGAGAGGGGACGTGATGTTCTCCCGATAAAAGAAATGAGGACATGCAGTAAGAGCAAAGTGTGGGAAGCTTCGACGATGAGAGGAAAACTCAACCTAATCATCGTTAATATGGGTGATAAGGTCGAATCTCTAGAGCACTCATTTGAGGTGTTGGAGGGCCATGCTGTTGGAAAGTAATTAATGTCCAAAAGGTAATGGACAATCAGATATTGATAGGGGACGATATCCAAGCAATGAAGGATGATGTCCAAGTCGTGGGTATTGAATAGGCCACCGTGGTTGAAAATTTAGCCCGTCTCTAGGCTAAAGTCACGGATACCGTTGTTTGCATATTAAAGCAATGAACCAGTTGGCCAGGACATTGGAGAAAATGAGCAAAGAGTTCAGACAATACAAGAAGTCAACTTGTGGTATTATATGAGGTGTCGCTATGAGTGGTGTTGCCTTGAGGATTGAGTATACAAAGCCTAAAGGCTATGATGATCGAAAGGATGCAAAGGACGTGGAGAACTTCCTATGACAAAAGGAAGTGTACTTTGAAGGCGTAAATATTGTCGAGGAGGCAATGAAAATACGAACCGCTTTATTGTACCTCTTGGATACTATAGCATTGTGGTGGGATCGTAAACATGGTAAAATTGCAAGGGGAGCTTGCAAAGTTGACACTTGGGATGAGTTCAAAAGCGAGCTAAAAATGCAATTCTACTCGAAGAATGTCATTTATGAGGCCTATAAGAAATTGAGGGAATTGAAACATACAAGAACAAACTATGTCAAAGAGTTCACGACCTTTATGTTTCAAATCCCAAGCACACCAAGTGATGATTTGCTATTCTATTTCCTAGACAGTTGTGCTAGTTGGGTACAATAGGAGTTGCAGCGTCTCGGAGTCGAAATAGTAGATAAGGCGATTGCGGTTGCCAAATCCTTGACAGGGTTTGAGGAAAGTACCAAGACGAAAGCTAGAACCTTCAACCCCACTAAAGGAAATTTTAGCGAAAATGAGAACAACGCAATGAAGGCCATGTAATAGGGTAAGCCGTATTGGAGGCCCAATCACAAAGTTAATTATAGACCCAGTGGCAACACACAAACTTCTTGGAGAAACGAATATGATGAGAAGAAGATGGACGATTTCACACCTCACAATTATTTCATTTGCAAAAGATCACATCTCATAAGGGATTGTCCTGAGCTAAGATCATTGGCATCAATCTCAGAGATCCAATCAAAGGTCTCAGATAGCCAAGATGTGGATGAAGTTCAGATGAATTCATTCTAGCTACTTAATGCCATTAATGCTGAAACCATTTATGTGGGAACGGAAACAAGACAACTTTTGGGAATACAATTAACCAAAGTCCAGGAAAATAAGAACTTGCCAGTGGAGTTGCCAATGGAACTACCGCATAGGATGGAGATTGATAAAGCATTGTCAAAGAAGTCAAAAAGTGGATACATTGATGTTCAAATCTTCGACATGCGTGAGGACACTATGGTCGGAGGAGTCGTCCATATGAGAAACCAATGCAGAGGGTAAATGTTGGTGTCAAATGTGGCATGTAAGATGTTACAACGAGAAGAGGTGCAAGGGCACTTTGGACGCCTGTCCATTGGAGGGGTGTTGTCACAAGTAGGGAGAACTTTGATGCCCATTGACTTGGAGGGTAATGCAATGCTTAAATTGCATAAGGATGCAAGGAACATGTTTCACTACGAGGACATTAACGGATTAAGTGGCGTCAACGACCATAAGGGAGTGACTTGAGGCTTGGTATGACGCGAGAATGTCATGGCACTAGATGGAAAAATAAAGTAAAGCTTTGGTAAATTAGGTCTAAACTTCGATGGTACATGATGATGAAGGTGTCGTCTAATTTGGTGGGGGAGTGACTTACGTCCCACAAGGTTGCGGCTGATACGTACAAGTTGTAGCTGGGAAAATCAGGTAGTGCAGGCAGTGCACTATGGCTGGACATAACTACCTGCAGTAGGAGACACATGTTGGGAAAATCAGGTAGTGCATACAGGACACTATGATAAGGATGGAATTACCTACTGTAGGGAACATAGGTAGGGAAGACATGGACACAGCTGTAGAAGACACAAGCAGGACCAATACAACCCTACAAGATCTGTAGTAGGGAGACGTAGGTAGGCAAAACTCAGGCAGACTATGCAGGCACCGCGGCAAGGGACGCAGACAACAACATAGATAGACTGTGCAGAACGTAGGCAACAAATGCAGTCGAGCTGTGCAGGCCAGATGTAGGCTGGGAAAACATCGATATGGGACACATGGACGGAAGTCGGGTTTTTCTAGGGTGAAAACTACGATCTTGAGATGGAGAAATATTGTGGACGACGGCTGATGATTTTGGATGCAAATGAGTGCCAACTTGCACAACTTATTTGAGGAAGCAAAATCCAAATTGACTACCATAAGCTTGATGGAGAAAGTAAAGTTCAATTTGATCACTATGATAGGGACATGTCCACTTGTATATGAGTTGTAGAGATTAGCCACTTGCATTGAAAGGGTCATGCCAACTAGCCTAGAGTTGGAAATGGACACGCACCTTGCAACATAACAACTTGAAAGTGTAGAGATATACAACTTGCAAGGTAGAAAATTTCAATTTGGCTACCATGTGGTCAAATGAGGTGAATGACAACTTGCAACCAATGAAGAGTTTTAGATCAAATAAATCCTAGCCATTGATACCAACTTGCCTACTAAGATTTGCCTATAAATAGAGGTGTTGAGTTCATTTGTAAAATCACATGGAGTGATAGAGAATTGAGAGAAAAATTCTATGTATGGAATGACAGTAAAGTGAGATATAGTGATATCTTGTAGAGAGAGAATATTTGAAAGTTTGTAAATAGTTTTCTCTTACATTTATAAAAAGAGGTTTTCTCAAATATATGTATGTGCCTTTTTCCTCATAAATTTCTATTTACATTCTCTACCAAAGTCAATATAGTTTAGCCTCATAGGTTAAATTATTGTGGGGGTTTAAGATTGACTTAATACTATCTCGTGGGATGGGAGTTATGGAGCGTTAAGGCCGCACGATGCTAGCGTAGTTCGGAAGTGACGAAACTAGGCCCCTGACACTAAGCTTCTGTTTGATGCCCATTATTATTATTTGTTTTTTAAAGAAAAAGAAGAGTTTTGAATAGTTTTTTTAGGAGAATGTGTGGTTAAAAACTAGGAATTTTTTTAATTTACATGCAAAATATTTTATTGTATGAATATGTGGTTGAAAATGATTCTGTAGCAAAAAGAGTTTTAAAATAATGGATACCAAACATGGGCTAACTAGAATGTCAAGAAAGTTTGCATGTTTGGTGCAACTGCCGTCACAATCCTAGGTAATATTCTGGGGACAATTCAAGTATGTGTTTTGTTAGAACAGTAATCGCTTCTATTATGCCCCTTTTTACGGGGATTAAAATTAGATTTTTACTAAACTTTGATAAAAAAAAATAATAATATTTATTGTTGAAAAGTTGTGGCCCTATGAAGTATATAGTTAAAAAAATTATTGATTTTGACTTCAAATAAAATCTAAATTTTAATCCCTACCAAACATGAGCTATATAAATAATGCATTCTATTTTATACGAAAATTTTGTATTTGTTGAAATACTATTGGATTGTTCTCTCCACATACTCTTAACTTGATTGGTAGAAAGAAATAAGCCACCATCATTCTTAGTAAGTTGAGCTCACTATCATTCTATCTTATTTCATGAATATAGAGGGAGTAACTTGCTTTTGAATTTCCACATGGACTCTACTGAAAATATAAAAGTAAAATTAAATATTATTGAAAAATCAAGTTTGGTCTTAATTTATTCTGCAAGTTGGCGATTGCAATCCAAATTAGGTTCCAAGTTAAGATACTTCGATCAACACCAAATCTTTTCACACCAAAGATAAGATATTCTATGATGACATCCATATTTTGCTCATCATATGTGATATAAAGTATTCAGCAGACTCGTTATCAAGTTCAAAATTGTAGCTCAAAGATGCATTTACTATCCCAATCCCGTTGATCATCTACATCATTGTAGTCAAATTTGGAGTACAAAGGTACCTATTCTACATTGATATCATGTCGAAATGGAAGAACTCATAATTTGCAGATGTCGCATATGTTGCTTATGTGCTTGACCGATTTGATGCGGATGGTGGGCCTGCCTTTACACTTAATTTTGAACTCACTCAAATTCATGCAGTCTATTTTGACCTAATTTTTTCCTTTTAACTTTATTTTCATCTTGCTCCAACTACCTTGATTAATCAAGCTATTTCGAGTCTTCTTTGTCCATGATCTCAAATGCGTGGGAGCACGACATAACTTCACGTACTAGTTCTTCCATGGCATACCTAATACTCGGTGACTTCTCCGTGTAGATTCTAATGCACAAGCCCACTATTTTTCTTACATATCAAACACCATAATGAAAAAATCTTCCCTTGTAAAGAATAAAAGATACCAAGCTGCATTCGAAAGTGGAAGAGTGTATGTACCAAGTATATATGTATGCTTGGATCTTTTTCATTCTACAATTGTTTAATTTTGCTTGCAAAGTGGCCTACATAAAGGTAGTGACACACAATAATCAATCCTGAAAAGTCACTCTTTGTCTAAGGATGTCTAATGATCAGTAAAATTAGCCATTATCACTCTGTCTCAGTAGGTTGAACTTACCATCCGACGTAAATTTTTTTAATTTTATTATGATTTTAAGTTCACAACATCGACTGAAATTTCTTTTTAAATTTCAACATCCATGCGTGTAATGTTGCTAGTTTTAGTTCATGTAATGCTTGAACTCTGAAAAGATTCAAAATAATCGACAATCACTTGTGTGTGTGTTTGGGGGGGGGGGGGGGGTGTTAATATCATTTTATTTTGGTGGAATACCTCCCTAAATGACCTTTCCGTGTTGAACACGCCCTTACCGTCCAATTTTGTTAGTGGGGGGCATTAAAAACAATACATTTTTCTTTATTTTAGACTCATTTTTTTATCTCTCTCTCTCTCTCTTTCTCTCTCTCTCTCTCTCTCTCTCTATATATATATATATATATATATATATATATATACACACATATATATTAATTTTTTAGTTAGACTCATTTGTATATTTTGACAAAATTTGGTACTCTAATTGGAATTGTTTCTTATTTTTTCTTTTTGTTTATTTTAAAATGGGGGTAAATTTGTTATTTTACAAGGCTTTATGGAGAAAAAGAACAAATTTAATTTTCGCAAAGTTTGGATGATTTGGAGGGAGGGAGGGAGGGAGGGAGGGAGGTTGTGCTAAAATGAAAGGTTGGGGCGGCTTGTACCAAAATGAAAGATTGTATTGCGTCAAAATGAAATATTAGGGGGTATTGCGAATAACAAGTACTGATAGGCGGTATTGTGTCAATTATTCTTATATTATTGGTCATTTTTACGACTTTTAATACTTAAACTAAATAAACGAATTAGACGGTAGAGAGTTATTCTGTATGGAAAATGTCATCTAGGGAATATTATGCTAAAATGAAAAGATAGAGGGATATTTCGCAATAGAGACAAATCAAGAAGATTTTACGTCAATTACCCTATATTTATATATCGTAACTTACTGTTAAATTTAGGCCTGGGCACGGTCCGATTCGGTTCAGTTCTGAAGATAACCGAACCGAAAATTTTCGGGTAGTGAGTAAACGGAACCGTCGGGTCCAAATATAATTTTGGAATCGTTCGGGTTCGGTTCGGTTCGGTTCGATTCGGGTCTATTCGGTTCCATACTATAATTAATTTTTTTAACATTTATAACAACACTATAGTCTGACATGTTTAATCTTAACTTTTACAAATTAACATATTCCAATTTAATAACATATAAATAACAAGTTATCCAATAAAATTAATTTACCAATGTATACAAATAACAAAAAGTAGATAGTAAATTAGTAATACTAAAATATCGGTGATCCATATAAATTAGAAATCATAGACTCGTAGAGATAAAATATTTTAAAATATTGTTAATACAGTAGTACTTACCAGCTATTTGATTTAACCATCAATTGTTTGACTTGTCATACTAGATACTAAGAAACTCTAAAAGAAAAATTGAAAAATCACAATTAACTAACATAAATAAACTAAAAATTGTTTAACTAATAAGATTTAATAAGAAAAAATATAATATATATTTTATTACCTATCTCAATGCCCTCATAAAATTCAACGTCTTCAATGCAAACTCTATCTTAGCTAATTTATTTTTAAAAAGTTAAAATAATTTAATCTTTCTCATATATAAAAATTAAAAAATTTAAAAAAATCAGTTCTTATTCGGTTATTTAGTTCTAGGTCTAGAACCGAGAATCTAACCGAATCCGTCGGTTCTCGATTCAGATACCTATTCGGATATTTTAGTTACAAAGAACCGCTCGGTTCGGGTCCGATTCGATTCAATTCGGTTCGGGAGATATGTCCAGCCCTAGTTAAATTTCCATTTGGACTCCACTAAAAAGTGAAAAACTAGAAGGCCAAATCTTTTAGACTCATTTCTCTCTCTCTCTCTCTCTCTCTCTATATATATATATATATATATATATATATATATATATTACCTTTTTAGTTAGACTCATTTGTATATTTTGACAAGACTTGGGACTCTAACTGGAATTGTTTCTTATTTTTTTCTTTTTGTTTATTGTAAGATGAGGGTAAATTTGTTATTTTACAAGGCTTTATGGAGAAAAAGAACAAAAAGGTTAGTGGACGTTCTCTTCGTATTTTAGTTTTGTGTTTTAAGTTTTGAATTCGTTTTGTATTTTGTGTTTTGGGTGTCTATTTTTAGATTGTTGAAAACTCGTTCTTTTTGTCGTTTTGAAAAAATATTTCTCAACCCGTGTTTTTTGAGTTTTGACAAATTTGTAAAGAAAATAGCCAAAATGTAAAAAAGTTGTTTTCTGTTTTCTTCACAAAATTTTCAGCTGTTTTCAAAAACTCGTTTTCGAAAATGAGAAAGAGAACGCGTTTTCAATGTTTTGGAAAATCGAAAACAAAAAACGACCCGAAAACAGTAAAGAAAACGCACCCTTAGGGGCAGCTTGTACTAAAATGAAAGATCGTATTGCGTCAAAATGAAAGATTAAGGAGTGTTGCGAATAACAAGTACTAATAGGCGGTATTGTGCCAATTATCCTTATATTATTGGTCATTTTTACTACTTTTAATACTTAAACTAAACGAATTAGACGGTAGAGAGTTATTCTGTATGGAAAATGTCATCTAGGGAATATTATGCTAAAATGAAAAGATAGAGGGATATTTCGCAATAGAGACAGATCAAGAAGATTTTACGTCAATTACCCTATATTTATATATCGTAACTTTTTGTTAAATTTCCACTTAGACTCCACTAAAAAGTGAAAAACTAGAAAGTAAAATAAATATTTTTGAATTTTGAAGTCTGGTCTTAATTATTGTGCAGGCTGGTGATTCAAATCCAAGTTAGTTTCCAGATTTATGTTGTATTGACAATTTGACATATGTGAATTTGTATATATTTGGATCTATTGAGAACTTCGTTATACAATTTATTACTATTCATAATTAAATCATTTTTTCTTTACCTGATTTGATTAATTAGAGATATTATATAATTAATATGGTAGCATATAACATGTAATGGGAATGGAAACCCCCAGCTCATGTTAGTCTGAGCTAAGCATTCATTTCCAAATATTTTTGGACATGTCAAATTTTTTTTTTTTTTTTTTGTAAGTAAAATGTTACTTATTTTAACATAAAATAAAATTATTTTATAAATAAATAATATATTTATTTTCGACTTTGATGAGTAAAATATTATTTATTTTATTTTATCAAGTGATTAATTTATTCGTACCCATATGGATCTTGCATTATCACAAAAAATTAAGTACAATTGTAACTTGCAAGTGCGTGAATATATATTTAGTGGAAATTACACATGTGCCTACATTTCAAGATCTAATTCCAAAAATAAGATACAAGGTTTACTTATATAAAAATCAGATAATTTAAACGTCCTAATATTATAAAATTAAATTAAATTAATTTAATTTTAACACCCATAACCCATTCCATCCCCAACCCCACAAAACCTTATTTCATCTTCATTTTCCACCCCATACCCAGCACCGATGACTGTCGCGGCTGCGACGCATCACCGGCGACAAGCAACAACCAATGTCATGCACGATCTCTGCCTCTCTCTCTCCCTCCCTCCCTCCCTCCCCCGTCTTCTACATCTATTTCTATGTTGACCACTGTTCGCAGGCACCGTCGTGCACGAGTGACGCTAATGATGGTGTTGGTGGTGTACAGGCGATTGGTGGTTCGCGTTCACAGTAATTTGGTGGCGATCTGCAGTAGCAGCGATCTGACCGTGAATGAGGGGATCTGGCCGCGATATGTAGCCATGACGGGAGTTTGGGGAAAATCTAATATTTGGCCCATGTGTGATATGCAGTGGTTGATGGCGATTATGCAGTGGTTGTTTGAATTATGGGTGTTGTTTGATGACGATTGTGCAGTGGTTGGTTGATGGCGATTATGTAAAGTAGTGTTGGTTTGTTTGAATGGTGGAGACGGGGGTGGTGTTGTCGATTGTCATGAGGTGGGGGTGCTAGTTTTGGGGACTGGGTATTAGCGATGGTGCTACCGGAGGCCGTGGAGAGGTGGTGGTGATGGCGTTTTGTGTGGTGGCGGTGTTGCTGTCCGGAAGTGGTGGTGGTTTAGGCAGTGATGATGGCTGTGGTGGTGGTTTAGGCGACGACGGTGGCTGTGGTGGTGATTTAGACGATGATGAGGTAGTGGTCACAAACATTGCTGGTGGTAACAATTTTTTTGGTTGACTATGATCATTAAATTGGTTAATTTGTGACTAATAAACAATATGTAATCAATGAAAAAGATGAACTGTGACCAACAAATAACTTATAACCTAAAAAATTATTAATATGTGATCAATATTTTGATAATTTATGAATATTTAATAAGTTGTGACTTATAATGTTCGTGATTTGTAACAGATAAAGAAAGGAAAATGCTATTTGTACATCTCATGGTGTACCAAATGCATTACACCCCCCTCACATGAAAGGGGGCCACGATTATTTTATTGTGTGTGGGTCCCCCTTCATGTGAGGGGGTGTAATGCATTTAGTATATCATTATGTACATATAGTACTTCCGAGAAAGAAATTGTGAAGTATAATTTTTTTACTTGTGAGCGATAAAGAAGTTGTGACCATTAAAATTTTTGAATTGTGATCGTAAAATAATTTGTAACATTTAAAAATTGTGATTTGTGACCAAAAAATAATATATGGCTGGCAAAATTGTGAATGTGTGATCGATGATCAAATTGTGACCTATAATTTTTTTGAATTGTGACCATAAAATAATTTGTGAATTTTAAAAATTCTGATTTGTAACCGAATAATAATATGTGACTAACTGAATTGTGAATCTGTGATCAAATTATATAAATATGGGACTTTAATATATTTAATTAATAAAATTATAAATAAATTTTAATAAATATCTGATTTTTGAAATTTGAAACATTTATTCTTAGTTTTAAAATGGATGATAGTTAACATCTTAATTATGAATTTTCTCATATATTTATTCCATAATCAATCCATGAATGAGAACTTGTAACTTGCAAGTGCGTGAATATATAGTACATCAAGCATATTTGAACAAATTAAATATATATCGATTGTAATACATGTACATAATAATTTATATACACACGATGTGGTAAGACATAACTGCATCGTTTCTTTAACAAAATTAAAAAAAAATGTTCTTCACTCTCGTTTTGGCATCTTTCTGTATGTAAATCATTATGCCCCTGTTTGGTAGCCATTTTGGGGAGAAAATACATTTTTGAATAGTTAATTGATGGAGAATGTGTGGTTAAAAATTAAAGAAAAGTTTTGAGTTTGCTTGTAATATTATTTTATTGAAAAATGTGTGGTTGAAAAGAAGAGAGAAAAATGCATTTTGAGAAAAATGGTTACCAAACAGGGATCTATTATGTACAAGTAGTATTATTTAAAATTAATATATTTATTAGATGAGTGATGCTATAAGTACATCAGAGTGTTAGTTCCGGTGTACACCCCTTTATTCGAATTGAGTCACTCTCCATGTGAGGGGATGGACACCGTATTATGTACAAGTAGCATACTCTTTACTCCCTCCGTCCCAAATATATATGCTTATTTGATTTTTCACACGAATTAAGAAAACATAATTAATGTTATTGAAAAAGTAATTTTTGCCTTGAACTTTCCTAATTTACCTCTATTTAATGTTTAGCAATTAATAGTAAATTATTGTTGAAAGTAGTAAAAAAAATTGAATGATTTAATTTTCAATTCTCATATTCATAAATTATTTTGATGAGATTCATTGGAACCATAAATTAAGTGGAGAATATTGATTTTAACTATGCAAAGTAAATAAGGGTATCTTAGTAAAGTAACAAATCAAAATATTCTAAATTTAGAAATCAGCCTATATATTTTGGACAAATGAAAAAAGAAACTCAGCGTATATATTTGGGACGGATGGAGTATTATATTACATTTTTACTTAATATAAAGTTTTTAAATAGGTAATTTATTTAGCTGTTTTGGTTTTTGATAAAAATTAAGTCCGTGTTTGGGCTCCATTTTATTGAAAATACATTTATCTCTCTCTTCTTTTTAATCATGTATTTTTCAATAAAATAATATTATACGTAAATCCAAAAATTTTCATTCTTTTTTAATCATACATTCTTCAAAAAAATAACTATTCCAAAATACATTTTTCTCAAAAAATTGATTTTAATGGAGCTCAAACAATGAATTAATCTTTAGTAGATTTTGATAAAGTTAACGAAATGCGTAAAAGGTTGGTGGAAATTATGGCTCCTATCGTTGAAGATGAGTTTGAAAAAAAAATGCTATTCATGGTCAGGACTTTTATAATTGTTATACGTTGTATCCACGAAGGCAATAAAAAAAAATTATTACATTAACGTATCAAATAATAAACTGATAAATATATCTCACGTAAGGTGACTGACTATCTATATTTTTGGTAATGAATAAAATTATTCATGTAATATTATATGAAGAAAGATATGAAATTATGGGCCTAACCTACCACCCGATTCTTTCTGTCCAAATATACCCATGAGGAATTAGTGGCAGACGGTCAGTTGACTCGGCCATTTTTTCAAAAGAACATTTGACCACTATTTAAAAACAAAAAGATGATTAAAACCTTAAAAAACTAATACATTCTCATTTATACTCTCATATGTAAAGAGAAAAAAGTGAAAAGAAACAGACACACCCAGACGCACGTCCAAACCGCCGACGCAATCTCCATCTCCTCCATTGAAGAAGGTGAATTTTGAAACCATTATATACAATTAATTTTTGAAATAAAACATGCTTATATGTAGATCTTTTTAAGTAATTCATGCCAAAAATGTTTGTATATGTGATATTACACATTAATATAGTGAAAATTTGATGATTTGGTAGCGGAGGCCATTGAAGCCGCTGTGGAATCGCAGGCGGCTTTCTTTGCCACCGTCTTGGCCCATTCAATTTTTTTTTTCATTCTTTATTTTAATTGTTTATATATATATATATATATATATATATATATATATATATATATATATTCTTGTTTTAATTTTTTATTTAATATAATATTTGATTAAAATTTTATTTTAATATTTCATTACTTATTTTAATCATTTATTTAATATTTAATATAATTGTTTATTTAAATATTTTAATTAAATATTTTAATTGTTTACGTATATTATTTATTTAATATGTAAATAGTTATTTGATTTATTTATTTTTGTTGACACGAAAGAAATTTTCGCTCTTTATAATTTCGTTGTTTAATATTTCTTTACATTCATTTCATGTATTCTATTCATTATCTATTGATTCTTTTGTATAGTAGTTACAGTTCAGCTAGTTTAATTTTCTTATATTATGTTTCATCTATTACTTGCACAAGGTTCTAACATTTGAAATTTAAAAATTTTGTAAGATGTAATACCATTTGGACGACGCCGTTAAATAGATCACCGACAAAGTTATGTCGAATTGTAACTTTGGCAACTTTATGAGTGTATTAGATATGCTCGATGAAGAGCACACAGACATATTGTGTCGGTCCTGCTTATGACCCCTATATTCGTTGCGAGACGTACTATTTTTTGGGCAACTGCTCGATGCATTGTTATGCCGGCTACTGAAGCCAGCTGACAGAGATGCCCTTAGATTTGATCTTGGGGGTAAGGTAGCTTCGTTCTCTATGTTCGAGTTTGCACTCATCACTGTATTAAGATGTACGGGTGAAGAAGCAGCAAGAGTAAGTATTCCGAAAATTAGGAGGCTGCTGAATGAATATTTTCATGGGAAGACGACAGCAACTCTGACGCAGTTGGGAGAAGTAAGGAATGCGATCAAATGTTTGACAAGCTGACAACTAGCTCAGACGGTTGGGCCGATTGTTAAGGTTGCAATGTAACTTGTGACAATGAATTTTTTTTCGAAATATTATGCATGTAGATGAATTTTATTTCTCTTTTTACTTCAAAAAATTATAGATCCGTTTAAGATTTTAAAAAATTCTCTCTCTATGTCGAAATAAGATTTTGAGATTCAAACAATATACTAATTTAGCTAAAACGAAATTAAAAGTACGTAAATATACTTACCGATTACGAGTGATGGCTATAAATAATATTTTATTGTTAAGCCTTTGATAATTTTATGAAGTTTTAAGGTTGAAACAGATGAAAAACGAAATGATTTTTATCTGTGCTGTAGTAAATAGATAAAGAAAGTGATTTGATTTTAAAAATTTCAGTAGAAAGTGTTTGGATTTGTTTATAACTTAAAAGGGATATTACTGTCTTTTAAACAACAACTTATTTTTGTAATTACATAATATATAGATAAGATTAATAACATCATATCCTAACTATATAAAAGAGTGAGTTTTTTTTTGCCACGTGTTGACAATTTGTATCGTCAATCAATACGACATCGTTTTTTGCAGGGAAGCGTAATGTGGAAGTGTGAAGAAATGTGTAAGTGAAGAAAAGTTAGACCCTGTTTTAGCCCCTCTTTTTTCCCCTTTTTCCCATCCATTTTCCTTTTTCCAACACATTGAACGCATTAATGAGAGGTGAAAAGGTACTGAATTTTCTGACACAATTTCTAAACCTAAAAATATATAATAAATATACAATTCGACAAAAAAAATCAAATATTTCCTAAATATTCAATTATAACAACACCGAAAATTTAAAAATTTAAAATTTTCACGCTAATAAAAATATCTAATATATAATAAATATACAACTTCGCAAAAAAACTATCAAATACTTCCTAAATATTCAATTATAACAACTTCGAAAACTAAATTAATAAGATAATTTAAAAAAATTTAAAATCTTCACGCTAATAAAAATATATAATATATATTAAATATACAATTCGATAAAAAGAAATATCAAATATTTCCTAAATATTCAATAATAAAAACACCGAAAATTAAATTAAGAAGATTTTTAAAAAATTAAAATATTCACGCTAATATATTTTTATCTTTTTGCGTGTCAGAATTAGTGTTAAACCTACTATATATATTATATTCTAATCCTAAAAATATCTAATATATAATAAATATACAATTCGACAAAAAAAATATCAAATATTTCCTAAATATTCAATTATAAAAATATTGAAAGCTAAATTAAGAAGATTTTAAAAAAAAAAATTCATGCTAATATATATATTAAATAAAGTGAAAAAAAAATTAAACTATAGTGCCTAATTTTTTTTTTAAATTAAAAAAAATCAAAGCAAATGAGGCGTTGTGCGAGACAGCACAGCGCACATGTCTCGCACAGATTTTTTTTTTCATGTTACTATATATATCCTATTCTAATCTTAAAAATATTTAATATATAAAAAATATACAATTCGACAAAAAAATCAAATATTTTCTAAATATTCAATTATAACAACACCGAAAATTAAATTAAAATAATTTTAAAATTTAAAATCTTCACACTAATAAAAATATCTAATATATAATAAATATACAATTCATTAAAAAAAATATCAAATATTTCCTAAATATTCAATTATAAAAACACCGAAAATTAAATTAAGAAATTTAAAAAAAAATTAAAATCTTCATGCTAATATTTTTTTTTTTTGCGTGTCAGAATTACTGTTAAACCTACTATATATATCGTATCCTAATCTTAAAAATATCTAATATATAATAAATATACAATTCAGAAAAAAAAAATATCAAATATTTCTCAAATATTCAATTATAAAAACACAGAAAACTAAATTAAAAAAAATTTCACGCTAATATATATATTTCTTAAGTAAAATGAAAAAAAAAATTTAAACTTTCTCTAATACTCATATTTGAGTGTGGGAGTGTGACACTCTCACACTTTGAGAGTGTCACTCTCATATTTTCACGTCGCATTTTTTTTTTTGCGTGTTACTCTATATATATATATATATATATATATATATATATATATATATAAATATCAAATATATAATAAATATACAATTCGACAAAAAAAATATCAAATATTTCCTAAATATTCAATTATAACAATACCGAAAACTAAATTAAGAAGATTTTTAAAAAATTAAAATATTCACGCTAATATATTTTTATCTTTTTGCGTGTCAAAATTAGTGTTAAACATACTATATATATCTTATTCTAACCCTAAAAATATCTAATATATAATAAATATACAATTCGACAAAAAACTATATCAAATATTTCCTAAATATTCAATTATAAAAACACCGAAAACTAAATTAAGAAAATTTTAAAAAAAAATTTATGCTAATATATATATATATATAGTAACACGCAAAAAAAAAAATGAGAGTGTTACACTCTCTTTAGAGTTTTTATTTAAAATTTATATATATATTTTAAGTAAAGTGAAAAAAAATTTTTAAATAAAAACTCTAGAGAGAGTGTAACACTCTCATTTTTTTTTTTTGCGTGTTACTATATATATATATATATATATATATATATCATATTCTAATCCTAAAAATATCTAATATATAATAAATATACAATCGGCAAAAAAATCAAATATTTTCTAAATATTCAATTATAAAAACACCGAAAACTAAATTAAGAAGATTTTTAAAAAAATTAAAATCTTGACACTAATATATATATTTTAAGTAAAGTGAAAAAAAAAAGCAAATGTCTTGCACTGTGCTGTCTCGCACAGTGCGAGAGTGCACATACCTCGCACTAGGGCTGTAAGCAAAAATCGCTAAACCGAAAAACCAAATCGAAACCGCATTTTGGAAACCGTCGATTTGGTGCCACGTGGACCCGTCAACGAAATGATTTTGAACCAAACCAAACCGGTCAAGAACGGTTTGGTTTAGGTTTGAGAAATTTTATTGCGGTTTAAAACCAAATCGGACCAGTGAAAAAATATATAATAATTAAAAAATTTAAAAAATGAAATTTTCTAAATTGTAACTTGTAAGACTTTTGTGTTGGACTTTTTATTTATTTTTAAATGAGGTTCATATATTCCATAAGCTTTTAAACTAAAAGTCTGAAATGATTCATCAAGCAATCGTACATTATATTCCATATAAATTACTATCATAAACAATCATCAACTTATATAAACTGCATAGTACTCCAATGATTAAATAAACTTCAATCAAAATCAAAATCCTACATTGAATTGGATATCCTTTTAAAAATTATTGCAACTTTTAGTTCTATCGATTATAATTTGTAGAAATCTAAATGAAAAGTTTTGATCGGATCAATAACTATGTAATCAAAGTGAAAACAAAATAAAAATTTCGGATCTTAGAAATGAAATTATATATTGTAAATAAATTTATTTAGGTATAGATTTACCCAATATTCTAATTTGGCTTGAGAATCAATTAATCAAATAATTATAAGAAGGGAGAAGAAAAGAATCAAAGAGAAGAAGGAAAGTATTGAGGTCTAAAATGAAGAAAGAATCTTATTATTTTTTATAAAAGTGATTGGAGATTGAATCATATATTTTACAAAAAAAAAAAAAAAAAAAAAAAAAAACCTATGAGAATCATCCGGTTCCCAGCAGTTCCCATACTAGAACCGAGAACTGGACCGAAACTGGTTGGTTCTTAATAATTTGTCCCAAAATTAAATAATTTTTCTAAATGGTTCTGGTCCGGTTCCACTGGTTCTTGAAAAATTGTCCACTCCTAAATTAATGGCATAAAAGTAGACAGACAAAAAAATTACGGTGAAATTGGTGGTTTAAAATCGGACGAGGGGCAAAAAAAAAATATACGGAGAAACCGGCGGTTTAAAATCAGACCAAACCGTTAGGTTTAGGTTTGAGTTTTTTTCAAACCGGTGTAAACGGTTTGGTTTGAAAATCTGTCAAAAATCGGTAAAATCGGACCGCTTACACCCTTACCTCGCACAGTGCGAGACAGCACAGTATCTCGCACTGTGCTGTGAGACACTGTACGAGATAGTATAGTGCGAGATGTCACTTCCAAGACTTTTCTTCTTTTTTTCATTTTTACGCGCAATTACCATTTCTCACGCAACCATCCATAGAGCCAATACTGTACCACCATACCCAACTTTTGATCTCATTACCACTCTATATTCTTTTACTTTGCCCACGAAAATCTCTTCATTTCTTCCCCTATGTATCTTACCAAAGCGAGCGATGAAAATTTACTCTCTGTGACTTACCTTCTGTCCAGAATTGTTTGTTCGTCTCGCAATTTCTGTTACTTTCTGTCGAAATTGTTGAAAATTTCATTTTTTTTCTTCATGTATTTGAGTTGGAGATTTAGTGTAACAACGTGTATGTTTTTTGGCAAAATTTGACATGTATTTCTTCCATTTTAGACTACATGATTTAGTGGAAGTAGTGTATTGAAGCAAATATTTGATGATAAATGGTAAATTTCAATACACATCCTTAAATGATTATTACTATTCATATACAGCAATATGCTTCTATCTAAACAAAAAATAATCTTTAATCCTTATTGCTGATCTTATATTCTCAACTAAAATCAATAGCACCTTACTTTCTACGCTAATAAAAACACAATAACTACAGAACTCATGCATCACACGAGGCACAAACTAGTAACGGTAAAAGGGCCATTACCAACACCACAACGACAAATTTTTTTTTGGTCAAATGCAAAATGATCTCGTTGGCTTGGTCATTTTAAAATGTAGCCCCGTGTAACCATATCTCCAACCCTTCCTCAACCCCCTCCTCTGTGATGGCCTGTTTTCGTCCGGTGTTCTAACTGAGTCGACCTGTTGAGTAGCACCACCGCCATTGCCGGCATCATTATTTACTAATTTAGCCCCTTGATAGTCAATTTTTTTTCAAAATTCATTTTTCTTTTTCTTCTTTTTAACCACACATTCTTCAATAAAATAATATTAGACGCAAACCTTGCTTAATTTTTAGTGGGAATGAGTTGGGATGACTACCCTTCACAATGTTTTTGTTTAAATGACCTTTGACTAAATTGTTTAAAAGAAAAAAAAATTATTTAAAATTATTAAATATCTATTTTACCCTTCCTTTATAACCAAATAAATGATGAATTTGGGCCAAAATTATTTTACCCGACCCGGTCAAACTCGACCCAGTCAAACCCGTTTGACCGGGTCTAAAAATTTTAAATCAAAATTTCAAGGTTCTAATCTTTGAACCTTGAATCTCTAAGGAAAAAAAGTATCTTTCTCACCACTAGGACACTTAATAATGTTATTTATTTTATTGCAATAACTTATATATATCTTAAAAATTAGAGTTAAATTTTCAAGATTCAAGGATTTGAATCTTGAACCTCTAAGGAAAAAAAAGTACCCCTTCACCACTAAGACATTCAACAATGTTATTTATTTTATTGTAATAACCTATATATATATATATCTTGAAAAATTAGAGTCAAATTTTTAAGGTCCAAGGATTTGAACCTTCAACCTCTTACAAAAATGATGTTTTCCTCACCACTAGGACATTGACCGATGTTGTTTATTTTATTGTAATAACCTATATATATATATATATCTTAAAAAATTATAGCCAAATTTTCATGTCCAATGATTTGAACCTTCAACCTCTTAAAAAAAAAAGATGCTTCCCTCACCACTAGGATATTGAACAATATTATTTATATTAATTCAATAACCTATATATAATCCTATAGTTTTGAATGTCATAAAAAGTTAGAGTCGAATATTTCACTTTATTGTATATATGTATTATGTATTGAAAGGTTAATTTTAATTAAGATGAATTGAATGTCTAACAAAATTTATGACTTCAAAATATATAAATAGTTAGTGACATTTAACTTAAAATCTTTAATTTTATTTCAAATAATTTTTATATTTATTTATAATTTTTAAGTAATGACCAACTGATCCAACCAGTAAATTTTTTGTTTTTTTCCCTTTCATTCCCTATGTAAATTTTTTATGCCGTGCAAAATATACTTTTTATATACTTTAAAAGATATAATTGTCATTTCATATGCTCTAAAACGATATATAACTAAAGGTCATTCCATATATTTAAAGTATACTTTCAAAATTCGAGTTATGTTATTATTTAAAATTCAACCTTTAACCCAAAACCTAAAGGTCATTCAATATATTTTAAATTTTTTTCTAGTTTTTTTATCAAAATATTAACTTACTTTAATTAATTGGTATAATTTTTTCAAAAGTAAAAAATATTTATTTAACTATAATGATTCAGAATTTCAGATTATATAATTTAATTATAATAAAAAGATTGAATAATCGAATTTATAAATTATATAAACAATTGTTAGTTATGTAAAATTTTAAATTGACAATTGTATAATATAATTGTTCGATTAGAAACATGTTATAAAATTGTAAATAAAACTAACCATTTATTAAATAACATAACAACTTTCATATCGTTTTAGTACAAATTTGACGAATTCGAAATCGTTCCGATTTAAATCATAACTACAACGACATAACTATCGTTTCTTTTCATAGAAAACGATAATTATATCATTCTGACTAAAAAATAACGATTCGACCGTCCACAGCCACTCGCCATGCCTTTAACATATATAGGACAATCGAAAAAGATCATCAAGCGGGTTGATACCACTCGAATGGCTTAGAAAGAGCGAACGAATATACTTGTTATCAAAATAGTTCGAAAGTGGTACATAATCATATGAACTATAATGATATATAAATCATTTTAGTTAATATTAAAACTAAAATGATATTAATGTCGTCAAAATTGTACAGAAACGATAATGACATCGTTATTTATCAAACCCACGAAATAATATAACGACTTTCATATCGTTTTAGTACAAATTTGATGAATTTGAAATCGTTCCAATTCAAATTATAACTACAACGACATAGATGCCGTTTCTTTTAATAGAAAATGATAATTATATCGTTCTAGCTAAAAACAACGATTCGATCGTCCATAGTCACCCGTCATGCTTTCAACATACATAGGACGATCGAACTAGGTAATCAAACGAGTTGATACCACTCAAATGACTTAGAAAGAGCGAACGAAGATATTTTCTATCTGAATAGTTCGAAAGTGGTACACAATCATGGGAACATAAATGTTCCCATAGTTTCTTTTAAGTGGGATCGAACCCACTTGATATCGTTACAATATAAAAACTACACTATTTTTCAAAGACTACCACAACAAGTTTGAAATTATTCTTGGAGCAAATAACGACTTACATATCGTTACGATAGAAAAAATTGATTTTTTCCACAATAACGACATTAAAATCGTTATCGTGCTTCGATAACGACTTCCATATCGTTACAATATAAAAACTACACTGTTTTCCAAAGACTAGCATTACGAGTTTGAAATCGTTTCTGGAGCAAATAACGACTTACATATCGTTACAATAGAAAAAGTGACTTTTTCCACCATAGCGACATTGAAATCGTTATCATGCTTCGAAACGAGTTACATATCGTTACAATATAAAGACTACACTGTTTTTCAAAGACTACTATAACGAGTTTGAAATCGTTTCTAGAGCAAATAACGACTTATATATCGTTTCAATAGGAAAAACTGACTTTTTGAACCATAACGACAATGACATCGTTCTCGAAAGATATAACGACCTCTATATCGTTACAGTGTAAATAATAAGGAAAACGACATTTATATCGTTTCTTTACATAGAAAACGATAAGTATATCGTTATGCGTAGTAAGGTGTTCTTGAGCATCCACGATCATTCGACATACCTTTGACATATGTATGATGATCGAAAGAGGGTATTAAGTGGATTGATAGCACTCGAATGGCTTAGGATGGGCCAACAGGGATACTTTCTTTATATCAAAACTAGTCCAATGTGTTGGATGGACTACTATAGAAACACAAATGCTCCTCAAGTTTCTTTGGAACATGATTAAACTCGCTCGACAACCTATTCGGTCATCATCTACATATGTAGGAGGTTTGTCGAATGATCGTGGATGCTCAAGAACGCCTTACTACGCATAACGATATACTTATCGTTTTCTATGTAAAAAAAGATGTAAATGTCGTTTTCCTTATTATTTACATTGTAACGATATGGAGGTCGTTATGTCTTTCGGGAACGATGCCATTGTCATTATGGTTCAAAAAGTCAGTTTTTCCTATTGAAACGATATGTAAGTCATTATTTGCTCCAGAACCGATTTCAAACTCGTTATAGTAGTCCTTGAAAAATAGTGTAGTCTTTATATTGCAACGATATGGAAGTCGTTATCGAAGTACGATAACGATTTCAATGTCGTTATGGTGGAAAAAGTTAATTTTTTCTACTGTAACGATATGTAAACCGTTACATGCTCCAGGAACGATTTCAAACTCGTTATGGTAGTCTTTGAAAAATAGTGTATTTTATATAGTGTAACAATATGAAAGTCGTTATCGAAGCACGATAACGATTTCAATGTCGTTATGGTGGAAAAAGTCAATTTTTTCTATTATAACGATTGTAAGTCGTTATTTACTCCAGGAACGATTTCAAACTCGTTATGGTAGTCTTTGAAAAATACTGTATTTTTTATAATGTAACGATATTAAAGTCGTTATCGAAGCACTATAACGATTTCAATGTCGCTATGGTGGAAAAAGTCAATTTTTTCTATTATAACGATTGTAAGTCGTTATTTGCTCCAAGAACGATTTCAAACTCGTTATGGTAGTCTTTGAAAAATAGTGTAATTTTTATATTGTAACGATATGGAAGTCGTTATCTAAGCACGATAACGATTTAAATGTCGTTATGGCGGAAAAATTCAATTTTTTCTATCGTAACGATATGTAAGTCGTTATTTGCTCCAGGAGCGATTTCAAACTCGTTATGGTAGTCTTCGAAAAAAAGTGTAATTTTTATATTGTAACGATATGGAAGTCGTTATCTAAGCACGATAACGATTTAAATGTCGTTATGGCGGAAAAATTCAATTTTTTCTATCGTAACGATATGTAAGTCGTTATTTGCTCCAGGAGCGATTTCAAACTCGTTATGGTAGTCTTCGAAAAAAAGTGTAATTTTTATATTGTAATAGTATGGAAGTCGTCATATAAGCACGATAACGATTTCAATATCGTTGTGGCGGAAAAAATCAATTTTTTCTAATGTAAAGATATGTAAGTCGTTATTTGCTCAAGGAACGATTTCAAACTCGTTGTGCTAGTCTTTGAAAAATAGTGTAGTTTTTATATTGTAACGATATGGAAGTCGTTATCTAAGCACGATAACGATTTCAATGTCGTTATGGTGGAAAATGTCAATTTTTTCTATTGTAACGATATGTAAGTCGTTATTTCCTCCAGAAACGATTCCAAACTCGTTATGGTAGTCTTTGGAAAACAGTGTAATTTTTATATTGTAATGATATGGAAGTCATTATCTAAGCACGATAACGATTTCAATGTCGTTATGGTTGAAAAAGTCAATTTTTTCTATTGTAACGATATGTAAGTCGTTATTTGCTCCAAAAACGATTTCAAACTTGTTATGGTAGTATTTGAAAAACAGTGTAGGTTTTATATTGTAACGATATGGAAGTCGTTATCTAAGCACGATAACGATTTAAATGTCGTTATGCTGGAAAAAATCAATTTTTCCTATCGTAACGATATGTAAGTCGTTATTTGCTCCAGGAACGATTTCAAACTCGTTATGGTAGTCTTCGAAAAACAGTGTAATTTTTATATTGTAACAGTATGGAAGTCGTTATATAACCACGATAATGATTTCAATATCGTTATGGTGGAAAAAATCAATTTTTTCTATTGTAAAGATATGTAGGTCGTTATTTGCTCAAGGAACAATTTCAAACTCGTTGTGCTAGTTTTTGAAAAAAGTGTAGTGTTTATATTGTAACGATATGGAAGTCGTTATCTAAGCACGATAATGATTTCAATGTCGTTATGGTGGAAAATGTCAATTTTTTCTATTGTAACGATATGTAAGTCGTTATTTCCTCCAGAAACGATTCCAAACTCGTTATGGTAGTCTTTGGAAAATAGTGTAGTTTTTATATTGTAATGATATGAAACTTATTATCTAAGCATGATAACGATTTCAATGTCGTTATGGTTTGAAAAAGTCAATTTTTTCTATTGTAACGATATGTAAGTCGTTATTTGCTCTAAAAACGATTTCAAACTTGTTATGGTAGTCTTTGAAAAACAGTGTAGTTTTTATATTGTAACGATATGGAAGTCGTTATCTAAGCACGATAACGATTTAAATGTCGTTATGGCGGAAAAAATCAATTTTTTCTATCGTAACGATATGTAAGTCGTTATTTGCTCCAGGAGCGATTTCAAACTCGTTATGGTAGTTTTCGAAAAAAAGTGTAATTTTTATATTGTAATAGTATGGAAGTCGTCATATAAGCACGATCACGATTTCAATATCGTTATGGTGGAAAAAATCAATTTTTTCTATTGTAAAGATATGTAAGTCTTTATTTGCTCAAGGAACGATTTCAAACTCGTTGTGCTAGTCTTTGAAAAATAGTGTAATTTTTATATTGTAACGATATGGAAGTCGTTATTTAAGCACGATAACGATTTCAATGTCGTTATGGTGGAAAATGTCAATTTTTTCTATTGTAACGATATGTAAGTCGTTATTTCCTCTAGGAACGATTTCAAACTCGTTATGGTAGTCTTTGGAAAACAGTGTAGTTTTTATATTGTAATGATATGGAAGTCGTTATCTAAGCACGATAACGACTTCAATGTCGTTATGGTGGAAAAAGTCTATTTTTTCTATTGTAACGATATGTAAGTCGTTATTTGCTTCAGGAACGATTTCAAACTTGTTATGGTAGTCTTTGAAAAATAGTGTAGTTTTTATATTGCAACGATATGAAAGTCGTTATCTAAGCACGATAACGATTTCAATGTCGTTATGGTGGAAAATGTCAATTTTTCTATTGTAACGATATTTAAGTCGTTATTTGCTCCAAAAACGATTTCAAACTTGTTATGGTAGTCTTTGAAAAACTGTGTAGTTTTTATATTGTAACGATATGGAAGTCGTTATCTAAGCACGATAACGATTTAAATGTCGTTATGGTAGAAAAAAATCATTTTTTTCTATCATAACGATATGTAAGTCGTTATTTGCTCCAAGAGCGATTTCAAACTCGTTATGGTAGTTTTCGGAAAACAGTGTAATATTTATACTGTAACAGTATGGAAGTCGTTATATAAGCACGATAACGATTTCAATATCGTTATGGTGGAAAAAATCAATTTTTTCTATTGTAAAGATATGTAAGTCGTTATTTGCTCAAGGAACGATTTCAAACTCGTTGTGCTAGTCTTCGAAAAATAGTGTAGTTTTTATATTGTAACGATATGGAAGTCTTTATCTAAGCACGATAAAGATTTCAATGTCGTTATGGTGGAAAATGTCAATTTTTTCTATTGTAACGATATGTAAGTCATTATTTCCTCCAGGAACGATTTCAAACTCGTTCTGGTAGTCTTTGGAAAACAGTGTAGTTTTTATATTGTAATGATATGGAAGTCGTTATCTAAGCACGATAATGATTTCAATGTCGTTATGGTCGAAAAAGTCAATTTTTTTTATTGTAACGATATGTAGGTCGTTATTTGCTCTAGGAACGATTTCAAACTTGTTATGGTAGTCTTTGGAAAACAGTGTAATTTTTATATTGTAACGATATGAAAGTCGTTATCTAAGCACGATAACGATTTCAATGTCGTTATGGTGGAAAAAATCAATTTTTTCTATTGTAAAGATATGTAAGTCGTTATTTGCTCCAGGAACGATTTTAAATTCGTTAAGGTAGTTTTTGAAAAATAGTGTAGTTTTTATATTGTAACGATATGGAAGTCGTTATCTAAGCACGATAACGATTTAAATGTCGTTATGGTGGAAAATGTCAATTTTTTCTATTGTAACGATATGTAAGTTGTTATTTCCTCCAGGAACGATTTCAAACTCGTTATGGTAGTCTTTGGAAAATAGTGTAGTTTTTATATTGTAATGATATGGAAGTCGTTATCTAAACATGATAACGATTTCAATGTCGTTATGGTGGAAAAAGTCAATTTTTTCTATTGTAACGATATGTAAGTCGTTATTTGCTCCAGGAACGATTTCAAACTCGTTATGATAGTCTTTGAAAAATAGTGTAGTTTTTATATTGTAATGATATTGAAATCGTTATCTAATCACGATAACGATTTCAATGTCGTTATGGTGGTAAAAGTCAATTTTTTTCTATTGTAACGATATGTAAGTCGTTATTTGCTCTAGGAATGATTTCAAACTCGTTATGGTAGTCTTTGGAAAATAGTGTAATTTTTATATTGTAACGATATGAAAGTCGTTATCTAAGCACGATAACGATTTCAATGTCGTTATGGTGAAAAAAAGTCAATTTTTTCTATTGTAACGATATGTAAGTCGTTATTTGCGTTTTGAACGATTTCAAACTCTTTATGGTAGTCTTTGGAAAACAGTGTAGTTTTTATATTGTAACGATATGGAAGTTGTTATCGAAGTACGATAACAATTTCAATGTCGTTATGGTGGAAAAAGTCAATTTTTTCTATTGTAACGATATGTTAGTCGTTATTTGTTTCAGGAATGATTTCAAACTCGTTATGGTAGTCTTTGAAAATAGTGTAATTTTTCTATTGTAACGATATTGAGGTCGTTATGTGCTTTGATAACGATTTCAATATCGTTATGGTCGAAAAAGACAGTTTTTTCTAGCGTAACGATATGTAAGGTGTTATGTGCTTCGGAAACGATTTTAACATAAAAACTTGAATTCAATATTCAAAATATACAAAGGAAAATCCAACAACTAGTAGCTGGGCAAAATCCAAACAAAATAGTTTGAGTTAGTTTTCGCAACAAGAATAGGAGTTATTTTTCCTTTGCCATTCCTTGCATATTTTATTTTCCATACACCGTCAACCAACTGCTCATACTCAACTGGATAACAAACTGATATCCATACCATATTAGCGGTGTCCATAACTGTAAGTCAATATAAAAATTTCATCAAATTTCGAACATATTACAATATTGATAACGATATGTAATTCATTGTGGGTTTCACAAAATATGTGTGGTCTCTCTACCAGTTTGAATTTTTAGATAAAATGGTTAACACTTTCTTTTCTAGGAGTGTTCTAGCATTAGTACAAACCATGTAAGAAGTCAAGCTGGTCAAAACATTAAAATATGTCTATGGAACCAAATATGAAGCTTTGATCCGATGTACCTTCCGCAAATAACCAATCTCAAGTTTTTGTCTCTTGGTTGCAAGATTATCAAATCTGGAAGGACTTTGGGTAATTTTTTCCTCAACCTTGTTACAGTTTTTTTGGAACCTAGTAATCGAGGAAAAATAAATTATAAATATGGAATAGAAGTACTAAAAGGAGTGTGTAGAAAAGTATTTACAGAAACATTGCAGAATTGTATTAGCCTTCCGCATCCAGTTTCAAGTGATTCAAGTATAGCTGTAGATTAAGGTCAATCCAACAATAACTTTACTATAATTTCTATCCAACTTGAACTCAAATTAAAAGTACATTGTATAGACACAACTCCAACATGTATCTTTTAATTTATTTTGTTTTGCCAAATGACTAGTTGTAGGTCTCATTTGGGTTGAACTCCTTGGTTAGCATAATTTAGTAGCTAGTTTGGTTTTCGTTTTTGCGCTATCCTGAAGCATGTGACCGCTTGCTCCTGCTAACAAACAAATATCAGAGGACGATAAAAAATTCCTCAACAGTCGAAGATAAATCTATCTTGTCTTTATAAGTTATTCTAAAGTCATTATGAAACAAAAATATAGTAAAACACATATGCTTGAACAAAGTCGTTATGTACAAAATAGATCAAACTTACATTTTCCAACTTATGGTACAACAATGAAGGAATAGCTAAACATGCATTCACCAACTTATATTTCATTTCGAATATAGTACAAACTGATAACGATATAGAAGTCGTTATAGACTTCAGAAAACGACGTGTAAGTCGTTATGCGGAAAATAAAATCAAACTTGTGTTTTACAGTACAAAAATGGAAAGAATAGCCAAACATGCATTTTCCAACTTACATTTCACTTTAATTAATACAAATAACTGGTAATTAAAATCAAAATCATTGTTCACAAATAAAGCATTGACAAAAAATAGAGAAAGAAAGTAATCTAAAAATTTAGAATTTACAACATCATCTTCTTCTCCATTTGCTAATTACTAATGTTGCAAGATTTTACTACTCACTTCAACTAAGCCCCTGTTTGATTCCCATTTTCTCAAAATTCATTTTTTTCTCTCTTCTTTTCAACCACACATTTTTCAATAAAATAATATTACACGTAAATCCAAAACTTTTCTTTAATTTTCAATCACACATTCTCCATCAATCAACTATTTAAAATGCATTTCTTTATTAAGTAGAGAAAAATGAAAGAGAGCTTAAGACCCACCTGTAAAATCGATTCTTGAAAGAAAAAGGATGAAATGGAAATTGAAATGAGAATTAAGACAATAATGTCTTTTTGTATACACTAGTATTAAGCACGTGCATTGCACGTCCTATATACAAAATAAATGATATGCGTAATATTTTAAAGTAAGCTAATTGATAATGTAAAAAAAAATTAAAATTGTTAAAGAATATGTGTGTGTGTGTGTGTGTGAGAGAGAGAGAGAGAGAAGTTTATGAAATATACGTACATAATGTGAAAATGTTAAATAAATTAAAGTGCAATGTTTTGTTTACTGGTTTGTTTACGCTATACATTGGTTGGACCCGTTTGTTCAACAATTATAGAGGCATCGGCTAGCTTTGTAGTATAGACAGACACGAAAAAGAATCGAATTAAAAATGTACATTTGACTAAATTTAAAATGTTTACTTATAATTAAACTAAAGATACATAAATGATTTTCAAAATAAAAAATTATTTATTTTGTCTATAACATAAATATTTTTACCTTATAAACTAAAAACAAAAAAGTATTTATCTAAACACATTTAGAGACAAAAAATTATGTACTAATCATGCTCGTCATATTAATTAACAACATTAATTTCAAATTAAAAATCAAAGTTACATTCAAAACAGATATAATGTAATTTAAGTGAGTTTCGATTCTTAGTAGTAAATTAAATAAATAATGTAATTTAAGTAATTAAATTTAATTTGATTAATGTAAAATTATAAGTACTCCAATATATAACAATAAGCATTACATTTAAATGGTTATTAAATGAAGTTAAATTATATTAAATAGTACTATATTAAATATATAAGGGTAGAATTGACATATAACTAAATATATAAGGGTAAATTTAGTTTTCAAAAGTTTCTCCCTAATTCACACTTTTAATATATTGTAGATGTAGATGTAGATAGATGGACATTTTAGATATTAACAAATTATAATTTCTCTTTTTCATATATTTAGACTTTCTAACTAAAAAATTTAATTGATGATCTTTTTAAATAAAAACTTAATTTTACTAGACCCATTAAAAAATTATATATACTCTATAGTCTTGTTTCCAATATTCCTCCTTTTCTTGGTTTTTTCAGTTTAATATTATTAATTTGTGATTGGGATGGAATCGGAGGATGATATGCAGGATGCGTGCGAATTGGCGTCGGCGGAGGAGGAAGACTATTACAGCGGCGGTGATGACGATGGGTATGCTGGAGAAGACTACGACTATGGGCACGGCTATGGTGATTGTGATGATGATGACACTGGTGATTATGAGTTCATGTCCAATGACTCTGACGCAGATGAAGTTTCCGCTAGTCGTGCACAGGTTTGAACGTGAATTCTTGAAATTATTGACACTCACGTTGTCTTGCCGAGGGTGTTGGGTAATTCCTCGAATTGATTTATAAGAGTCTAATTGATTAGTGTAATTTGATCGATAAGAGCCTAATTGTATGTATTGGCTCTCAATTTCTGCGGACTATTGGAATTGTTGGAATCTGGTCTTGTGGTTTCAGATTGACGGCGTATATTCCTTTTGAGAAATTTTCGAAATATCAGAAAAGATCAAAAGAGAATTAACAGTAAAAGTAACACATGAACTTAGGCAGTGTTTGATTGCAAGGAATTTGAACGAACACAAAAAAATTTCAAAAATTATTTTTTTCATTTTTTTTTTTTACTTTTTGGCTATCCAAACAAATTTTAATACAGATTGAAAAAATATTTATCCAAAAAGTAACAATTTGCATAAAAACAAAGTCAAACGGATTAGGTGAAAAATTATACTAATTAAACACCATTAATTACAATTCCGTCTAAAACAAATTTTAGGTAATTCAATTCCCTGCAATTCGTTTTCTTTTCACCCAAATTCCACCCTTGCAATCAAACGCACCCTTATATCCAAAATTGGAGCGAACCCCTGGCGATACTCCATGTGAAAAATTGTTACACCAAAACTGTCAGGAGACTCCGCTTTTCTCTCTTTTCTCCCTTGTATTGGAATCTCTATTGTTTTATACACGTTTTTGAATAGCCATCTTGCACCTGTCTATTTTTTCTTTATTCGACATGTGACAAAGACAATCTACATAAGGATGCATTTAATTTTCCATTTAGATGAGAAATGAAGGAGATAGCTTTTGCAAGACCTTTTTGAATACAATCCAAAATTGCTAATTGTGTAGGTCAATTCCATATGAACTTTCTGAGTTAGGATTTTTACCTCTCATCTGAAATAAGTGACTTATATGAGCAAGTAAATTCATTTGTTTTGCTTTCTTATATGTATTCTGCTGGAATTATGTGTTACTGTGTATGTTTCAGAAGAATTATACCGTCTTGAAGGAAGAAGACATACGGAATATTCAAGGGGAAGATATTATGAGAATCTCTAATGTTCTCTCCATTTCAAGAGAAGCAGCATGCATACTGTTGCGCCGCTATAATTGGTAATATATTTGCTTCTTGATTTTGTAACAAACTGGATTGGTAATATATTGCATAAAACTTTCATTTTGGGCTCTGGTCAAGACAGTTTCTTTCAAGCAACTTGTAAATGTACTTTGAGCCCGTGACTGTCTAGTAATATTTACTGTCTATCATGGGACGACAGCAGCAGTCGTTGGCTGCTTTCTGCAAGATATTATCTTGCATTATGGTTTCCTTTCTCTTTCGACAATATCTTCAATAAATTTATTATGCAGGAATGTGAATGACGTGCATGAAGAATGGTTTGCTGATGAAGGACGAGTCCGTAAAACTGTTGGTTTACTGGAGAATTCGGTGGTTCAATTTTTGAATGCTGAGGAAGTAAGTATCAATTTCTTGACATTGCATATGCATAATCTTATCCACCATACCACTTTTCCCACATGCATTGGCATTTGTGTTTAAAATCTTTCCTGCAGGTGACTTGTGGGATCTGTTTTGACAACTACTCTCCTGAGCTGGTACATTCTGCACCGTGTGGCCATCCTTTCTGTGACTCGTGCTGGAGAGGTTTGTCTACGAACTTCTTCACCTGTGCAAAGCATCAATATGGAGCTACACAACTTCACACTTTGACCTACGTTTTTATTAAAATCAGTTTTGCTTTAATTATAATTGCTTTATATATCTGTGCTACTTCTGTTGATTAATTTTGTTGAGTTTTTATGGATCTGGTCCGCATTTATTCATACTGTCATATGTCTATTGCATAAAACCTCAATTAGCTGGAGTATATCATTATAGGACCATTGAATACTCTTCCCCCACCCACCAAACAGGTTCCATGGCTGATATAGCTAATAGTTTGCTAAATGTTGACATTAAGGTTCTCCTTGAGAAGATTAACTCTTACATTGAAAATTTTGACAATCTTGTTAGTTTATCTGATAGCTTGGGGTGAATTGCTTGACTTGTTACCACTGCCTTGTTTAACTCATCACTTTAATTTATGTGTTTCTGAATTTCACCTATGCCCCATGTAATTAAGAATAAAACAACTGAAAGAACTTGGTTCAGCCGCAAGCAATGTTTTCTCATAATATTTTAGAAATTACATTAGTAGACCTTTAGTTTTAGTGTTTAAGGATTTCTTGTTTATCTTTTGATAGTAGTGATGGCAGATGTTTGTAGCATGATTAGAATTTGTCTTTTTTATAACAGAGATTTTTGATAATATTAGTTCAACCAACATAAGTGCTATATTTCAACATGTTTTGTTATATCTGGTGTTGCATGGACATTTCAACTAGGATCGGATACCCAGGCACCTACAACATTCTACCATGGGTATTTTTTTTATCAGAAATATTATATATATATATATTTTTTGATAGGTAATCAATTCATTTATTAATAAAAGGATAATACACAAGGTGTGTATTATCAATTTAAACAGGATAAAAATAGAATAAAATTAGGCAGCCCCTCTATTGGGTTAATAGCCGCTGCATTAAATCAATTATACATTGTCAAATATAATAATTCCGTAAATTGCTCTAGCGACCGTGCTTGATCTTCAAAACAACGGTTTCTTTCTCTTCATAGACACTATATAAGGTAACCTAGAATGAGATCTGAAACAAGTTTACTATTTTTGTCTCGAAATTTTCTCCTCCATGCTTGCACTACGTCCACCTTGGCAACACCCAATTCATCTGTTGAGCAGCGAGAATATCGTTCCACAGCCAACGCATACCATCACAATGCATAAACAAGTGGTCGATCGTTTTCCCATCCCTCTTACACATATAAAAACCTTTTCGAAGATTATCCACCGTTAACACCTGCCCCCTCACAATTGTCCACAGTAAAAATGCTACCCGTAGAGGCAATTTACATTGCCATACCCTCTTCCAAGTATTATATATTTTTAACTTAAAATTATTTGTAAATAACAAATATGTATTTATATTTAAAATATTTAAACAAGAAAAAATTAATAACTATATAAATAAAGAATTTTAAAGAATTTAATCAACGCGTTGACAACATGTCCTGTTAGTGTTTTTTTTGAAAAAATCACATGTCGGCATGTCGAACTCGTGTCATGTTGGACACGTGTCTGTATCGGTGTATCATGGGTTATATATAAAGATTTTATGCCCAATGATTTGATATCAAATTGATGAATTTTATGTAGTATCTCCCTCTATAGAACTTAGTCAAATACCTGCTTTAATTGACCCAAAACTAAAATCATATTTTTGGGAAGTTGTATAATGGATATAGTTCCTTGAACTTTTTCCATGTCATAGAAAAAACTAAGCCTAACCGATTTGAATAGTCAGAGTAAGAAAATTAGTATATCTAATTTCATAGTTTGATAGGAGATGTGGGTAATCCTAATCCCTCAATTTTAACAAATATTGAATTTTTTATGGTCATGGCATATGTTTATTGGAGGGTTTGTCTAGAATAATGGCTCTTATTATGGTTTTACGTTTGTGATTGTGTTGGCACTTCTGTTGTAATTAATATTTGGATTGATTCTCACCTTTTATTTGTGGGTTGGAGAAGTGGAGGCTTTTGTGGTGATAGTATTGGTCATGAAGGATTTATTGGATATTTTGTGGTGGGATTATGTAGTGTTCTTAAGAATTACGAAACTTTCAAAATGCAATATTTCTACCTTAAAGACATACTTTGAGTTCAACACTAATATCATGCTTTAGGATATATAGTTGACACTCCTTTAGTTGGGTCTGGACCAGTGTTTAGTAAAGTCTTTATAGTGAACGTTTGTTCGATTGTTCTACGATGGAAACAGTGAAGGCATGTGGAATACTCTAAACACTGTCTTTTTTAATTACGTTAATAATCTAATGAAGGCATGAACAAGTAGAAGTATCACATTTGACAATCAACATGGCAGATGAGTAGCTTACACACTATAGATAAATAATAGTTTGTACATTCGTCGAGAGGAGTGTCACTGTTTTAAGCGACAGGCACACCAGGTGGCTCGTCTATTTTTCCTTTTTTGTTTTTGGTTCTAGATACACCGTCGACACGCATATCTATTTTAAAATAGAAAATGAGAAACTAACTACCGATAACAAAAACTAAAAAGGAAAAAAATACCCGATGAAGCTAACCTTCAATGAAATTGCAGAGATGGATTTTGGTGATGATATCTAAAGATTTATCCATGTGAGAAGAGGAAGCCTATGACATGGGAGAAGACGTGATGGCATCGCTTAGGACAAAGCAATGAAAGTTTAAACATTGTAACATGTTTGTGATGACCCAAGTTTTAAAGTTCGAGCCACTAAGATCGTATCTTGAACATCATATTGCACTTTCAAAAGCTTGAAATTTATTTAAATAATATCAAGAAATAGTAAAAGTGAATACCTAACTTAAAAAAAATGGCATCAACATGAAAGAAAATATTAGAAGTTTTAGTAGTCTTAATATCAAACCAACAATTAAATAAGTTCTTAAATAAATAAAAGTAAGCATGTGGGTTTCTTTCCCTTGCCAATTCGCCAGCTCTCTCGTGCCTTAATTGCTACGAACCTTAATTTCCTGAAAGGGGATAAAGGGGGTGTGAGATAAAAATCTCAATAAGCATATAAGTACATGGATTAATATTTATACAGAATTTAAGGAATTTCATACATACATATAGTGAGACATGAAAATCTATACCGACCATAGGTGGTATGGAATTTTCATGCGTAGCGCTACTGTACTCCGGTCCTAACTTAGAACATACATAAAGGACCTCATAATCAATGTTTAAAAAATCTGATGTACGCATGTAATCCCATAAAAATACTTATACACTTGCGATATTTGGTGAAAATGATAAGAAAAATACTAAAATATTCGGGACTTCAACTTTTGACGTATAGGCCTGAGCATGGTTTGGTTTGGATCGATTTCGACTCCAACTTGAAATCAAAGCCAAATTAGTCGGTTTTGATGAATTTCAACACAAATCAATCCACTCTAACTCTTAAATCGAACTAAATCAAATCGGTTTGAACTTTTAGTCCAAATTAATTTTTTTTAAAAAAATTGTCCAAGTTTTAGGCTCATTTAAATTACTACTAAAATAAAAAAAAAAACTTTATATTACAAGAATTATTGACTAACAAATAAAATCAGGTTAATAGAGACATCAGCGAAAATCTTAGGAAATTTTTAATTTTTTTAAATTTTTTACATTATGTAGCATGCCTCTCTAACTTGCAAAAAAGGCTAAGTAGAATATAATGAGCTTATGAAATAAATTTTCCAATGTTATTACTTACCGACAACATTATAGATTGGAGTGAATCGAAATATAGTTATGAGATTATGTCTTATTTTTTGAGTTTTTTTTTTTTAAAAAAGGTAAACATATGAATGGGTTGGGTTGATTCGGTTAACTAACGGTTTGAGACTTCAAACCATAACCGAACCAACCCACCATGATTTTGTTTAAAAGAAAATCAAACCAAACAAATTACCAATGTCAAACCGACCCGACCCGAATCGGTTCGGTTTGATTAGTTTTTCGATTTTTTTCCCCAGGCCTACCTACGTACTAAAGAATATACTATATTTGTATTTTTGTATGTTTCACATAGAAATGAATGTACTTGAAAATGGAATATATGATACCTATTTATAGGGCCACCATACTTTGAGAGTTCTAATTCAATTGAACTTCGAATCTTAAAAGTGATGAAATTTTATCATTATCTCAACCATATTTCAGCTAATGGGATAACATAATGAATTTAAAATAACAAAAATACATTATCACCATAATTTCTAAAATTAAATAAAGTAAAGATAAAATCAAAATATTATCTTTATAATTTAATATTTCAATTTTAATCGAAGAAATTACATTGAACATTATCTCAATTATCTTTTAACATTTAATAAAATATAGATAAAATTAAAGTATTATCTTAATAGGAATTTGATTTTATCTCAATCATTTAAAATTTCAATCTAATTAAGCCCCCGTTTGATTCCCATTTTCCCCAAAATTCATTTTTCTCTCTTCTTTTCAACCACATATTCTTCAATAAAATAATATTACACGCAAATCCAAAACTTTTCCTTAATTTTTAACCACACATTCTCCATCAATTAACTATTTAAAATATATTTTTTCCTCAAAAATGAGAATCAAACAGGCCCTAAAAGAGATAAAATTAAAACATTATCTCCATAATTTAATTAAAATTAAATAAGGTTCTAACAACTTTGGGCTTAAGCCCAAAACGAAAGATAAATAAAAAGGTGTGGGCTATTATTTCACATAAGGGACTTCCATGTAATTGATCGGGCTAAAATATTAATTGTCTTTTTTTATTTTTTTTATGACGGGCCAAACCTAAATTAATAAAATTAGGCCATAGGTACGGGTATTACAATGTTACTGTAAATTGTTTTCATAACCATTCAAAAGGCATAAAAGACCCCCATTAGTTACTGTTAAAATATGTTGGATATGTTTTATTTGCTCACTGTAAATCGGTATTCATTGCCTAAGGTGAACGTTAGCTTATGCTAACATCGAACATAACCTAAAAAATGTGTGTTCATACTTCACCGCAAAAGACCCAGAAACTGTTCATCTTCCTCGAAGAATTGAAATAACCATTCTAATGAACATTGCTATTTTAATCGAAGTTTCTTTAAAATGTCTGTTTTCTACTTTTATGAAAAATCATGCGTCAACGTGTCCATGTACGTGCTTCTTAGGTACATTGATAAGGATGAAAAGTTTTGTGTTTAATGTGTGCTGTAGACTATGTTCTAAATTTTGAGATGTGCATTTCCTTGTTGACTATGTATGGGAGCTGAAAAATCAAATTTACACAGCATGTGTTACATTTTTACTCTTCCTTGCACTGCCATATTCCATTTGTTGGGAGCTGATAATAAATTTTCTGTTTGTTCTGGTAGATTACATTAGCACATCCATCAATGATGGCCCTGGATGCTTGACGCTGAGATGTCCTGGTCCATCTTGTGGGGCTGCTATTGGCCAAGATATGATTGATAAGTTGGCATCTGATGAAGATAAGGAGAAGTATAGTCATTACCTTCTGAGATCTTTTGTTGAAGACAGCCGAAAGGTGGGTAGAGCTTTTCCAAATCCTCCATTCTAGTATTCAGAAACATTTTTCAATTGTTTTAGAAAATAGAATTCTACCCATGATAAAGGTAAAACAAGATTTTGTGTAATCTTTTTGTTATTGAAGTTGACTTAAAAATTCACTGCTAGGTACTTCATGAATTGCCCCCTTTCTAGATTGTACTGTATAAAATGACTTGGACTCAGAAAGCTTTCCTGCCATTATCTGATTTTATACACACATAATTACATTGATGCATGGGAGTTCAAGGATATTTCATATTCAATGTGAGCTTCAGAGATCCATCTTACTTAATGAAAATTGATTCATTAGTGAGCACATGAACCAATCTTGCTTATCTTCACTTCCAGCTGCTATAACTTTGCAAGATATGTCATCGCGGCTTGAAGATGATACAATTATTCTAATGTGGCTTGTTTTCCTCAGTCCTTGCTTATGGTCTGTACTAACTTGAGTGACTATTTAATTTTTCTGTATGCTTGTTGACAGACCAAGTGGTGTCCTGCCCCGGATTGTGATTGTGCAATTGAATATGTTGTTGGCAGTGGAAACTATGATGTCACTTGCAGCTGTTTGTATAGCTTCTGTTGGAATGTAAGTTGGACTGTATGAATTGTCCTCTTGTTTTTTGTTGATGTAACTTCCTTATGTTGAGCATTATGAGCTCGTTTATCAGTGTACAGAGGAAGCTCATCGTCCGGTGGACTGCGAAACAGTGGTCAAGTGGATTTTGAAGAACAGTGCCGAGTCAGAAAACATGAATTGGTAGAGTATATTCTTAGGCAGATGAATTGTTTTAAATGAATTAATTATATTTCTAATATGGTTCAATGGTTTCCTCATATATATTGTTAATAAAACCAATTTAAAGTGAACTCAGTTCACGACATCACATAAATGAAGTTGCTTTTATGTTGTTGAAGTTTGGCAAATCTTTAATATATTTTTGCCTCAAGATTTTGCTTCTGAACTTTCAATTTCTGGGTCATTTGAACAACTTTTTGGCTTCATTGGTTGCTTATTAGTTTAAATAGTGAAATTTTGAGTTCCACCGTATTGTTGCTGTATAAAGTGTGAAATGCTAGGTGTGTTATTTCAAGTAAGGCAAATTATACATTTTTCAGATTATTAGGATGTACATGGTATCTTTGAAGCACCAAATACTGACTTCTTTTTTCAAGGGAATGGATATAATTTTACAATTTGGCGGGCATTTTTGGTATCTTGGTGTCTTACTACCATGCTCATATTGATTTTGTCATTTTCAGGATATTGGCCAACTCCAAACCTTGTCCGAAGTGCAAGCGTCCAATTGAAAAGAACCAAGGTTGTATGCACATGACTTGCACTCCACCGTGCAAATTTGAATTTTGCTGGTAAACTTCTATAATAGTTTTATTAAATCAAGCTCTCGTTATGAAATAAATTTCTTTCTTGCAATCTTTGTGGTTTGGCTGACTCTCTTTGCCAGGCTTTTGCCGCCCTGCCAATGCAGAAACTTGTAGATTATATAATTGGTCTTTTCGTTGTTTTGCAGGCTATGTCTTGGTGCATGGATAGACCATGGTGAGAGAACGGGAGGATTTTATGCATGCAACCGTTATGAGTCAGCAAAGCAAGAGGGAGTGGTATGACATTGGGGGATATTGATCGTTTGTTTAGTGTCTTTTATGTTACAAATTATCGTACCAAGTTCTTTTCCATTGTTTTTTAAAACAATCCTTGCCTATCTACATTTTCACATTGTGTACCCAGTATGATGACACTGAGAGGAGGAGAGAGATGGCCAAGAACTCTTTGGAAAGATACACTCATTATTACGAGCGCTGGGCTTCCAATTTACTGGTATGCCAATTGATAGCCTTGTCTAATTATCGGCTGGTTTTCTGCTTGTTGAGGCAATTCTATTTCCACTTGCACCGGTTCAGAGGCTTTCTAAATACCACCGTAAACTTAATAATTTTTTTGATTATACTGTACTGGGAAATCATTATTACACTACCATAGCTAGCACTTTGTTTCCTCATTTACTTTTGATATTCCTAACCCCTCTTATCCATGTGAAGTATTGTTTAATCTATATCCTATTTGTAGAATGGATGTGTCCCACTGTTTTTACCCCGATGAGAGGCCTTGGCTTTATATGTAATTTCAACTTTCCACCTACCGATGTCTCGCTATTTGATGCATATCTGTACTTAGCATTGGATATATATGAGAATTATAATGGGAGTGTGTTTATTTTTATATTTCAAAGCCAAGGACATATTTTGCTGTTATTATAATAGACCATGATTAAGGTAGGCCATTGGCTATTATGTACTTGAAGAGACAAGTTCGTAAGAAAGTAAAATGGAGTAGGGGGGACCGTGGGCGAAGGAAGTGGGGCCAAGTATCTTGACTTCGGAGCTAGAGACTATTGATGCAACTACAGACATCTGCTACATGGTTGAACGCGCAGTGGACACAAACCTAGTAGAGGGGTTAGTTGTGGCAGCGGAGCAAGATAACAGTACTGCACTGGCAGAGTGCCCAGCCTCGATCATTGGAAAACAGCAAAGCGCGCCAAGTTGTGCAAATTTGGCATTGAACACATACACGAGGAGATATCAGAAGGGTACGAATGAGGGGAACCAAATGAATGATAGAGCTTTGGTGGTGTGGGTAGAAGGCGCTAAGGAGGGGGCTGTCAACAGTGAGGCGGCAGAGATAGGGAGTGATGAGGGACCGTCGAAATGGGTTTTCCAAAAAATTGTTGAATTCAGCAAGATGGTAGGGGTGTCTTGTGATGGGTATGAGGATAGGCTCTTGCAACTATTCGAGGAACTGGAGGCTAGTAGAGGACAGGGGGCGGGTACACTAGGAGAGAAGACAAGAAGAAAGGGTGACCGTGAGCTCAAGAGGCTTGAATGCTCGGTGAATTATGATGTAAAAGGAGGCGAGGCCAGAAGAGGATGGATGGGGAGGGTTGATGGAGTGTTAAGATGATGCCAAAAATCATTAGTTGGAACGTGAGGGGGCTTAATGAAGCAGGGAAAATGTTAGGTATTCGAAATTTGTTAAGGGGATGGAGGGCTGACATTGTTTGCTTACAAGAAACAAAGTTGGAAGGTGCTTCGAGAGCTGTTGTGAGTAGTCTATGGGGGGGACAGCATGTCGGGTATCAGTTTTTGGAATCATCGGGAGCCTCCGGAGGTGTGTTAGTTATGTGGGACACTAGACTCTGTGACATGGAGGAGGTAAGTGCAGGGCAATTTTCTCTTTCGCTTTTGTTTAGAAATATTGGGGATGGTTTTTCGATGGATGTTTATTGGAGTGTACGGACCTACTGCGGATGGAAATAGAGGGGGTATGTGGGATGAGTTGACTGATATGATGGCTTGGTGGAACCTCCCAGTGTGCATTGGCGGGGATTTTAATGTGGTTCGATTCCCTACTGAGAGGTCGAGTGGTGGGAGACTGACAGGGGCAATGGAGGACTTTTCAAGCTTCATCAGGGACAATAGGCTAGTGGATCTACCGTTGAGCGGAGGAGACTTTACATGGTCATCTAATCGGGATCGGCCTATTCAATCTCGTCTAGACCGATTCCTGGTCAGTGGGGAGTGGGAGGCTAAGTACTCAGATGTTATGCAGAGGAGATTGAGGAGGGTGTACTCCGATCATTTCCCTATTGCACTACTTGGGAACACGAGGGGTTGTGAAAGAAGACCGTTCAGGTTTGAGAAGATGTGGTTGAAAGTAGAAGGTTTTGGAGAGCGTGTACGAAATTGGTGGGATTCTTATGATTTCAGGGGGTCTCCAAGTTTTGTGTTAGATCAGAAACTGAAGGCTTTAAAAGGGGATTTGAAGAGGTGGAATGAAGAGGTGGTGGGCGATGTAAATTGTCGGAAAAATCAATGTCTTTCAGAAGTTGAAGAATTGGATAGACAAGAGGAGAGTCGAGGGTTGGAGGGGGAGGAGAAGGAGAGACGTGACGTGGTAAAGGGAGAGGCGGAGAAATTGCTGGAGATGGAGGAGATTGCTTGGCGCCAGAAATCGAGGGTCACATGGTTGAAAGAGGGTGATAAATGCACCAAGTTTTTCCACAGGGTTGCTAACTCTAATCGGCGCAACAATTCGATCACATGGTTAGAGGTTGACGGGATTACTTATGAGGACCCACAGGATATTGGGACTCAACTGGTGGACTTTTATCAGAACCTCTACCAGGAGCAATCCGAGTGGAGGCCACACAGCTGGAGGGGTTGGATTTTTCCACTATTACCGAGGAGGATGCAAGATGGATAGAGAGAGACCATTTGAGGAGGACGAAATTAGGGAGGTGGTGTTTGGTATGAATGGCGACAAAGCCCCGGGACCGGATGGGTTCTCGTTCTCATTTTATCAGGCTTGTTGGGAGGTGGTACGATCGGATATCATGGATGTGATCACCTATTTCTATGAATGTGGAAGGTTTCTGAGAAGTGCTAATGCCACTTTTATTGTGCTTATACCTAAAAAATCAGGAGTGTCTGATATTAAAGATTTTCGCCCTATAAGTCTAGTTAGTGGGATGTACAAGATCCTTGCTAAAGCTCTGGCAAATAGATTAAAGGAGGTGTTGGGAAAAGTGGTGTCTAAGTTTCAGAATGCCTTTGTAAAAGGGCGACAGATTACGGATTCTGTTCTTATAGCGAACGAATGTATTGACTCTAGAATACGTATGGGTGTTCCAGGTATGTTATGCAAGCTAGATATCCAGAAGGCATATGATCATGTGAATTGGGGGTTTCTTTTGTATATGCTTAAGAGGTGTGGCTTCGGAGATAAGTGGTGTAAGTGGATACAGTTTTGTATCTCAACGGTGTCATTCTCAGTTTTGGTCAACGGCACTCCCGAGGGTCATTTTCGGAGCAGCAGAGGTTTGAGGCAAGGGGACCCGCTATCTCCATTGCTGTTTGTTATTGTAATGGAGGCACTCAGTAGGATGATTGAGAAAGCGGTGAGGGAGGGTCTGTTAAGAGGTTTTACGGTTGGTCATATACAGGTTTCCCATTTGTTATTTGCAGACGATACGCTGATTTTCTGTGATGCGGAGGAGGAGCAAATTAGAAACCTTCGTCGATTGCTTCTGTGCTCTGAAGCAATTTCTGGATTGAAGATAAATTTGGGGAAATCCGAGGCCATTCCAGTGGGAGAGGTGCCTAACGTGGAGGAGCTGGCTGCTATATTGGACTGTAGGGTAGCGAAGTTGCCTATCACATATCTCGGCCTTCCATTAGGTGCACAATTTAAAAGCAGAATTATATGGAATGACATTATAGAAAGGATGGAGAAGAGGTTAGCGGGATGGAAGCGTATGTATCTTTCTAAAAGAGGTCGACTTACACTCATTAAGTCTACTCTCTCTAATCTTCCTACATATTTTTTGTCATTGTTCCCTATTCCTGTTGCAGTGGCAAAGAGATTAGAGAGGATCCAAAGAGAGTTTCTGTGGGCTGGGTTGGGAGAGGAGAGGAAATTTCATTTGGTCAAATGGGGTGATGTTTGTTCCCCTATTACGGCGGGGGGTCTTGGATTAAACAGCCTTGTTATATTCAATAAGGCACTGTTGGGCAAGTGGTTATGGAGATTTGGAGTGGAGAGGGAGAGTTGGTGGAGAGAAATCATAGGGGTGAAGTATGGTGTTATGGAGGGGGGCTGGAGCACAGTGGAGGGCCGTGGCCCGTATGGGGTAAGCTTGTGGAGATATATCAGAAAAGGATGGAACGATTTTCAGACTAGATTGACTTTTGTGGTGGGAAATGGCGATAATGTCAGATTTTGGGATGATTGTTGGCATGGAGATCAACCACTGAAGAAGAGGTTCCCTGCGCTGCATCGCATTGCTTTGGAACCGCTGGCTAGGGTGATTGATGTATTAACTATACATAATGGGAGTCCTCACTGGAACATCACCTTCGGGAGGGGCCTACAGGATTGGGAACTGGATGATTACACGCTGTTTCTGACCTCCTTGCATGAGGTGCACATCAGGGTAGGAGAGGACGATTGTTGCAGGTGGAGGATGGCAGCAAACGGTATATTCTCTGTTCGCACATATTTTAGATCCTTGTTGGAACCTGTGGAGATTTCATTCCCGTGGAGGCGGGTTTGGCAATGCAAATTGCCTCCACGGGTGGCATTTTTGCTGTGGACAGTTTTGAGGGGACAGGTGTTAACGGTGGACAATCTCCGGAGAAGAGGTTGTTATGTTACAGAGTGGTGTTACATGTGTAAGAGGAATGGGGAGACGATTGACCACTTGTTCATTCATTGTGATGATGTGCGTTGGCTGTGGAACGATATTTTAGCCATGCAACATATGAATTGGGTGATGCCAAGGCATATAAGGGACGTGGTGCAAGCATGGAGAAGAAAGCTTCGAGACAAGAATAGTAAACTTGCTTGGGACCTTATTCCTGGTTGTATTGTATGGTGCGTGTGGAGAGAAAGAAATAACCGATGTTTTGAAGATCAAGCACGGTCGACAGAGCAGTTCAAGGAATTATTTTATTTGACATTGTATAATTGGTATAATGCAGCGACTAGGAATCCGATAGAAGGGCTGCCAAACTTTATGTCATTTTTATCCTGTTTAAACTGATAATGCACACCTTGTGTATTATTATTATTATTTGATTAATAAAGCATTGATTACCTATCAAAAAAAAAAGAAAGTAAAATGGAGTAAAGTGTTGAACTTATCTTATCCTTGGAGACAAAGGCATAACTATTACTGTGCAAAAACATCAATGATGCTCTTAAATCTGATTTTCTTTCTCTTTTTTTTTTGGTAGAGAAATTTTGGATTTTGGAAATCCGGATTCCTAGTTTTACAGAGAGAAACTAAATGGATGTTGTGTTCTAATTTTCATAAGAATGATAAGATTTTGTAGAGGTTTGCTATGCTGTCAAGCATTTGATATATTTGGATGAAAAGAAATGATGGAATTTTTGCTGACCAATATCATCCTGTTCTCTTTCATTCATATCTGAGTGATTTTTTCATGGTTCTGCTCTAAAGCATTGGGTCCATGGTTCTCCTTATTTCTTCGGGATCTCATTAATATTTTCTTGTTAAATTCTTTTGAGATAGAAGATATATTGTTACCTAAGCACTCTCTTCTTTTTTTTGCATAAATGAAATCTATTTTCAAAAAGTCTTTGGGTGAATATGAAAAGATTGTATATTTGGTGATTTTGACCTGAAACATTCGTTGGTCTTCTTGAGATCAATTTTAAAGTGGTTTATTTTTTAGTGTATTTCATGGTGGTTAATAAATTTCCTTCCAAGTTCCAATGTCAATCTGACTCTCAGAGATCTTTATTATGTACGTTTTCAATTGCCTCTTATTTATTATCTACCATTTGATGCTGTTGATTTTTGTGAGAGCTTCTCTTAATATGAGCTTTGATTGAAATATAGATTGTTGTGAGTGGTCAATCAATTATGATTTTCATTATGGTGTGTGTGGAGAGAAAGAAGCAACCGCTGTTTTGAAAATCAAGCATGGTCGACAGAGTAGTTTCGGGAATTATTTTATCTGACATTGTATAATTGGTTTAATGCGGCGGCTACTAACTCGATAGAGAGACTGCTTAATTTTATTGTGTTTTTATCTTGTTTAAATTGATAATGCACACTTTGTGTATTATTCTTTGATTAATAAAATGAGTTGATTACCTATAAAAAATATATATATATATATATATATATATATATATATATTATGATTTTCATTACTACTTAGTTTAATCTTCTCTCTTTTCTTTTCTTTTCATTCATAACCTGATTTTCTTTTTCATTCTGTGCAGTCACGGCAAAAGGCATTGGTGGATCTACAGCAAATGCAAAGTGTTCATGTAAGGATAACTGGTCCGCATTATTTTGAAAGTTTAGTTTTGTTACGTTATTGTCTCCAAGATGATGGTTTAGATGGAACAGCCATTCGTTTTAAGCAGCAAACTGCTTATATTTACCTTTGGATTGCTGTTGGATTGCCCAGGATGAATCTATTTAGAATGCAATTATAATGGTTTTCTTAACAATTTTTTTTTTTGGTTGGCTTAATTCTGGTGCATTCATATTCACTTTGTCAGTCACCGTGTTTTCTAACTTTGTATATTTCAAAAATTCATAGTCATCTTGCATCTTGATATATAATTACGTTCTAAGAATGCATCGGCTGGATCATGACTCACTGCTCTCTGAAGTGATTGATAGCCTCATGGTATCTTCTCGGTAGGAATCGGATTAATGTGGTCTTCGGCTGCCTAAAATTAAATTTCATCCCTGACTCATCTATTAATTTTCTTGTCATGATCACTTTTTGTCAAGTGTCAATGTCAATTTCCACCATCTCGAGAAGTTACACTGCTGCTAAGGGGAAAAAAAAAAAAAGGGGTGGGGGGGTGGGGTGAATTCCCCTATGTACATTCCATTCTTAAGTCACTATTTGACTATCAATTAGAGAGAGAATTGATGCACGGGAATATTTAGGAGTGCATTTTTTTTTTTTTTTTTTTTTGTAGTTTTTGTCTTAACTGAAGGATTTTTAGGATGTTCTATACAAAGTAGTGAAGGTCCCTGGTTATAGTGTTTTGTTTGAAGTGGATTTGGTTCCTAATAAGGAGGCGGATCCATTTTGCCCCCTTATCTTCAGTGATGATGTTTTACGTGGGTGAACTTCTATCTGCAATATTTCTGGTTACCTTTTTCTTGTTATTTGGATACCTTAAGGAGATGTTTTTATGTTCTTTCCAGCTCGACAAGCTTAGCGAAGTACAATCCCAACCTGAGTCACAAATGAAGTTCATTATTGAAGCCTGGCAACAGGTAAAAATCTACTACTAGTTCTGTAAGTTCAGACATTTAATACTAATTTAGGAATCGCTTGATCTGCCACTTTGTTTTTGAAAATGTAACTGATTTTCACTCTCTGGAGTGACTTTGGTGATGCTTAATTTACATCACTCAAGGAATAAATTACTAAATGTTATAGATAAACAATGGGGTATGTTTGGACAACGTGTTTCATCTGAAGGTTTTTATTCATTGCTACATCCAACAGTGTGGAAACTGGACGTGAGTTAAGCTGAAGTTCTATCAGCTTATTATGTAATGGGTCTATGGATGTTCAGGGAAGATAAACATCTGGAAAAAATTGCTGGAGGAAATAATAGTATATCATTCTTTCTTTTTACTTTATCTGAACGAGAGGGATACTTCTAATGAAATTCTGGAAAAGCTCGATTGAAATCATCACGTGGACTTGTCTCCTTGTCATTAATAAAATATGTCTTTCACTTTGTATTATTTTTCTTCTGGAAGAAATAGATCTTGTTTTCAGTGGTACTAGGCCAAACTTGGTTGTTTCTTTGATTGTGTGGTGAATGTGGTAGGGTAAATGATAAAAGACTAGGGAGACTTAAAAATCAGGTTACTCTCCAATCAGGACTCATCTATATTGACCACAACTCCTAATTAAAGCAAATACCTAATATAACCTAATCAATGCTTGTTTGCTAATGTAAAACATAAAAAGATACCGATAATCAAATTGCCAGTTGCTTCCTAAAGTAAAACAACACTTAAGTTTTATTCTAAAGATGGTATATTTTAACAAATCCAACTAAAGATAGATTTCTAGGTTCGCCCTTCTGTGCATATGGTCGCATCTGTCTCCTAGCTTTTTCTGAGTTTTATAATGTATCCTTGGTTTAGTTTGACATTATTTACAGTTTTCCTTAGGCATGTTTAATGAAGATAATCATGACTTTATTCTTCAATATGTTTGCAGATAGTTGAATGTAGGAGGGTACTAAAATGGACCTATGCTTATGGATACTATCTACCTGAGTATGAACCCACTAAGAAGCAGTTTTTTGAATATTTGCAAGGTATCATGTTCTCTCTGACTGTTTGAAGCTCTCTAGATGGTACGTGCAAGCTTCATTACTAGTGCTGTTCTAATTGCATTGTTACATATGCCATTAATGTAGGTGAAGCAGAAACTGGTTTGGAGAGGCTTCATCAGTGTGCAGAGAAGGAGCTGCATACTTACCTTAATGCTGAAGGTCCATCAAAAGATTTCAATGACTTCCGCACAAAACTTGCTGGTCTGACTAGGTAATTTCTGCTTAAGAAGCATAATATAAGATTATGACTAATCTGAATCTTGTTAGATATAAAAAGCCTTTTTATAGTATTATTCTTTCTCAACTTCTTGTTTGCGGTCCTGGCTCCAGACTTGTTCTTGAGCTTAAGTTGGATATGTTTCTCAGTAATTGGCAATCCTTGTGGACTTGAAGACATGCACCTAAGTGGTAGTTACTGTTCCTAATTAGCAATATCATCACGTCTGTTTCTCAGAAATCCAACTAGGTGTTTTCTTAAAATTCTTTTGCAAATTTAGGACAATCTGAGCTTTTATATTTGAGATGCATCTGTTTGTTGAAAAGCACAAAATAGGATTTTATTTACGACTGCTATCTAGTGTACACGGATGCACGAATAAAGCATTTAATCAGTTGAAAATGAATTATCATAAGAGTCTGGATGTATTTCATTCTAATTGAATTGATTATTAATGGTGGAGACAAACTTACTATGAAAATTCCCAGCTACAAGTTTAAAAAATTGCCCGCATCCATTGAGGATAATCATATCTGATTATCCCTGACATGTGCATTATTGGGCATGTTGCTGTGGAGCTGTGATCAGATTACTGTGAACGTGTGATTCTCCTGTAAGGGATCTTGTTAGACTCTCTTAGGTTAAAAATAAATAAATAAAGTTGCCTAGTCAATGATAATGAATAATTTATTTGGTTTTTGGATTCCGAAGAATATGTGCAATATATTTGCTTAGCCCCAGAGGCCGAAACAGCTTTAAGACAATAATTTTTGACAGATGCAATAACTGGAGTTTGAAGCCCGCCAAAATAGCTGAACTTCTTTGAGATAATTTACTAGGAAGAATAGTGCACCTTAATGAAAGATTCAATAGTATTTAACGTTGAAGTAAATTTGAAGGTTTAAGGGCAATATGATGGATCATTATATTTTTTTCCGGTGTACTGCCAATATATTATTTATTTGTTGTTTGTGTGCACAATCAATTTCTTAGTTGCACCCTTGAAATATTCCTTGATGCAATTGTCGTTATCATTCTCTGGTTTGCACATTTAGATCCGGGGTGACTTTAATTAGGAATGCAAATTTTTGCATCCTACAATCAATCCTCTGGTCATACCTCGTAATGAAATTGATATAGGAAAAAATTTAATTATCATAATTGGTATAGTATCATTTAATTGACCTACACTCCATGATGGAGTAAATGACAGATCATCAAAGCAGTAACTAGAAGTTTAACATTTTTCGGAGTGAACAACTCTTTTGGAATAAGAGGCTTACTGGTGGGATGCCTCGAACATCTTTGTTAGTCATTAACAAAATTGAAAAAAATAATTATAATTTTTAAATAAGTTTTTGTATTTGATAAAAAAGGAATCACAATAAGAGGGGATTTGAACCTTTTGTTTAACTTTGAAGGTGGCCATGATAGCAGAAAATGGTGACCAATGTAACCCACCTTTGGTTGAGCAAGTTGAGTTTAGTTCTTATGTTTGATTACAATATTTACTGTCATGAAACATTATTAGTAAATGTGGGATTTTGATAATTATGCTACTCTTTTGCGTGAATTTTCAAGATCAATTCTTTTAGTTGATAAAATTCTTGACTATATATTTGACTTATTGATCGGTAAACCTGTTTTGAATACTTGGTAGTTGATGCAGATGGTTCTGAGTTGTATTTACTAATTTATTGTCTTATAAATGATGGTGTCCCCGTCGTGTTTTTTCAGTGTAACTCGGAATTACTTTGAAAACTTGGTTAGAGCATTAGAGAACGGTCTCGCTGATGTTGACTCTCAAGGAGCATCTAGTAAGACAACCTCAAAGAGCCTACCAGGGAGCAGTAAGGGAAAAGGTGGAAGGGGGAAGGGATCTTCCCGGACTGGAAACACGGATGATTAGGGTAGTTGGGCGTGTGATCATTGTACGTACATGAACTTTCAATCTGCGACTACATGCCTCGTGTGCAACCACCATCGTTGAGATGGGGACTTTGCTGACAAAAACTACCTTCCTAAGCATACAAAGGTTGTCGAAAGAGAAATTTACAGATACTTTGCGACAAGCTTGCTATGATTGGGAGATGCTAGAAATATTGAAGAGAAATTGGAGAAATAGGACCCATTTTGTATGTTTCAGGTTTATTTATATATTTTCTGGGTTGGTGTTATGTGAATGTGGTTCTTGTAAATAATTTTTCCATCGAGTCTGTCAATGAAGTCACATTCTTGAGCTTTGATCTCGATGATTTGATTTCATATCATTACACAAGCACAAGAAAGCTTCATCTAAGGCATCTTTCGTTCTCCATTTTGAATAATAGTTGGTTTGTGTACTTCATAGACCTCGTCTAAGGCACCGTTTGTACTAAGTCTTAAATAATAGCTAGATGTGTGTGCTTGACTCGTGTTTCTCATGTTTTTTTCTGTGTGTGGTTTCTAGCATATACAGAGTGGCTTATATTTTCAAACTCGGTCTTTGGAAGCAGTGTTATCACCTAACCTGCAATTTTCATGGTCTGGAACGAGATTTCTTACTGGATGCCAAAAATATTACTTATTTTGAAAATAATTTTTACATTGATTTTGAATGAACAACCCTTTTAACTTGCAAGTAATAAATAAGAGAAGTATCCAATTATGTTTGGAAACAAAATTGACGTCACAATTTGCACCAGAGGGTACGGTAATCGGTTAATTCTATGTTTCTGTTCCGTACTGTGAAACATTAACAGCGGGACTTCCTGAATTTTATTTGCATAATGCCTTGAGTAGCCACATGAATGTTGATATACCTCGTAAATTGATAAACAAATTGAGTAAGGATTCCAATCTACAAAGCATTAAATATCAAAAACAAAATTTATTACAAAAATGTGAAGGTCGTATTGTCATATAACAAATAAATCAAGAAATAATCTATTGGTGGTATAAAGTAATTGATATACATAAACACCAGTTAACAGAACTGGGGAGGAAGTAGACAACCGTGTAGCTGTTCTCTTTCTACGCGCTCCTTCAAGAACAATTTCCATACATGTATCAAATAAAATGAAGCCATTATCATTTTCTCAAAAGTGAAATAATGGAGCGTTTGCATTTGATTGCCTGTTCTGTATCCTCTGGTAAATATGCTGCAAAGAACAGCAAAGGAACCACCAGCAACAAGATTTAGTTGAATAAGTAGAAGTGCAACACATGTATACATATAGTTACTACGGGAAGCATTAGGAGTTCATTTGTCAATCTTCCTGTTTATTTAGGGTAGTATTATTGTAAAATCTGATTTGGAAAAGATTATTATAGTCAAAATTCATATTCTAACAGCTGTGCAGCAAATGGCCGCACCAGCGATATTTCAACAATCAATTATATGATACTCATGCCTGCAACTTGTTGTACGGGAGCCATAACTAGACCAAAGAACAAAAGCTACTTAAATAACTCAAGAAGTCTTATGGCTTAATAGATTATTATTATTATTTTTCACAGTTTGTTGTAATACTATAAATATGATTTTTCTCCTAATTTTAAGACAAATTTATACAAATCTCTCTCTCTTCGTATTTCTGTCTCAATTACTTCTATAGTTTCTATTTCTAACACAGTATTGGAGGGAGTTCAATCCAATCCGAAGTAAACAGCCTCTTTACTTTCATTCTCTAGACCAATTGAAAATTTGTGGTATCACTTGATTAAAGATACACATTCCCTATTTATGTTTGATTTGATATAAACCCATTTTGGGATCAGTTGACTCTAAACTCGTTAATTTCAATTACAGTAATTGTTCAAACTCTTGAATTTAGTGATTTCTTCCTTGTGTTAACCAGAATATATATCAATCGAAAGACACCTTAAAATTTATTAATAATGCACACCATGAAGGGGGATTTGAGATGTAAAATTTGAAATATACATACAGCCAAACTAGTAATTTAAAAGATGAAAAGATTAAGTGCAGCTACATACTCTCAGGGAACTTAGACGGGAAGAAGAGGCTGTCTTTCATCAGTTGCCACACGATGACTAGTCTGGCAAAAAGAAAACAGAAAATAAACAAGGGAATCATGTATTCAGAGAGAAAAAAAATGCATGTGAACATTGCATCCAAATGACTCGTGATGAATCATACCTCCTCATTTGCTCCAGCTGTCATATTTATGAAGGATAACTCTCTCGACCTGGTAGGAGGGTAGAGTAGGCAGAAATAAATGGGGGGAAAAAAAGCTAAACGCTGTTATACCATGATTATTTTTTTAAACTGGTAGCTACATGTGTGTTTAAGATGTGGAAAAACAAATACCTATTATTATCCTGTACATCCACTCTCTCCAGCACCCCATTTTGTTGGTCCTCCTTGACTTTAGAAAGAGGAGAAAAGAACTGACAAAGGACAAAGCAAGATGTAAGCCATATGGTAGATACGAGAAACAGTTACAAAGAACTGATGAATGACAAAGCAAGAGTAAGCGTCAAGGGACATATGAGAATACCTGGTGCATTGAGATGAAAACCACCGAAATCCCTAACATAAAGTTTATGGTCAGAGTATGGCCAAACAACAAAGCAGATGCTATTCCCGTAAATATAGTCGCGACAGTTGACGAATACTTCTTCAAAATCGTATCTGGTAGCATAAAAGAAAGGCCACATTAAGTATTTAGCAATAAACAGGAACAATTGAGCTATGACTCAATTAATTAGTGATACTGGCAGATAACTAGAACATTAAAACTTGTATGCTACTAATCCAAAATAAAGGAAATAACTCTTAATATCTCAGCTACATCCAAAATTATCTCACCAGCATATTTAAAGAAAAAGGAGGATAGAATTCCTTGTGCTGCATTGTTGCATATTAAAAGCATGGTAGCTTTTGAATGTCCTTCCAATATATCGAAGCTACTGGGTCCTGAAACATTTTTATAATGAAAATTCCGTAAATCATCAGTTTAATCAGAGCAGAAAGTGCTGATCGGCAATTCATGATTCTTCGGATGGCAATATAATATAAACAAATCTTGTAAACATGAATTATACTAGAGTCAAACTGCTCATTGTATTAACAGAAGCTAAGCCTGGGAGAGCAGATTCAACCTTTAAAAGTGATGGTTACAAGGATTCCAAGAAAGTTGAATATAGCACCGTATCCATATAAAAACAAGTTCTGCAAATCAGATAAATGAGTTAGATGCCGTAAGGCAAAAATTACTCCATGGGATAACATTTGTTCACGGGATAACAAATCCAGCCAAGCAAGACTCTAGCTATTTTCATCTTTCCTGTTAAAACCAAATAAACAATTTGGTTTCAGTTCGGATTTGAGACAGTCCAAAATGAATTGCATCGAAACCCAAACTCTAAAATTAATTATTAAACTGCCCCAGTTTTCAAAAAAAAAATAATAATAATAATAAACACCTCTCCCTCTCCCCTTTGAATCCGATACATCACAACCAAATAATCATATTCAATTAACGTACAAACCTCCACTACCACCATCACTGCTGCCTTCAACCCAGCCATTGCTACCACCTCTAACCAAGCCGCTGCTAGCATTGCCACCAAAATCACCTTTGATACCACTACCACTACTACCAAAGTGATCTTCAGACCACCACTGCAGCCAATGTACAAATACACAGATCTGGCATATAATAGATCTATATATATGTACAAGAAAGGGGAACATCCAAGTCTCTGTGAGCTACTCCCAGTTACCAATCCTACATGATCTTGGTTAGTTGGCTGTTTCAACTAGGGTGTCCTCTCTCCATTCTCATGAATTCAAGACTTAAATATCAAGTCTTTCATTTTGTGTCTCTTTCTTTTTCTAAACTTAATCGCGAACATTTAGTCTCTATAGGCATTTGCCCTAAAAAGGATAATGATAATTTCTCTTTTTGTCTAACCATAACAATTGTGTGGACTCTTTCTTCTAGCTTCTATGCAATAGGAATATAACTTTGAAGTCTTAATTGCCAAAGTCAGGTGACAGCGTGGCAACGATTTTGGGAGGAGGGGTGTTGTGTTTAATGTTATTATTTAATTTTTATTTGTTAGGTATTAATTATTGACTGAGAAAATTAAAATAAAAGAAAATTGAAAACCAGACTGAACTGAATCATTGAACTCTTTTTTGGGTTTGGTTGTGTTTGAGAAAATGGAAACCCTGAAACGAATAACACCAGACTGAACGAAAAAATCTGGATGCACAATCTTATTTCCCGATCACAGTCAAAGACAACTCAACAGCAGGATTATCCTCACAAAGTATCATGGCATGACTTCAGAACCAGTAAAAATGTTACAGAAATAAGAGGTTATTGAAGCACTAAAAATATTGGCGTTGTTTTGACATGTAAAGCTAATGTTTCCCCAAAAAAGCAATTATATAAGAATTCAGTCAGAAACAGAACAATTAAGTGATATAACGTAAAAGCTTGTCAATCTTTATCATGTTAATCACCTGAAGATAAATGCTAGTGTCATATTGACTTTTCATAGCATATTCATTGAAGACTGAGGCCATGGAGGGAATGGTCACCTGGATCAGATGTTTAAAAGTGAGTGTACGCAGTAAAGAAACAATCCATGAAGAAAAAAATAGGATAAAAACTAAATGAATACAATCAAATGTGTTCATACTGATCAATCCAGCATTTCACCTAATGCAATCAATAGAAGATATAGACGGCTTAAATCACTTACAAATATCAAAGTGTACATATATGCACCAGTTGTAACTGGAAGACCCAAAGCAGTGGTACCCTCAGGTAAGGACCGAAGTTGATTTATACTAATCCCTATGAGCAACAAAGCAAGAGCCTCCCACTGCAATGCAACACAAATCAGTACTAAATATTTTTACTATTAATTTTGTATCAAACCACAACATCAACATACATATTGGAAGAGCAAGAGTAAATGTTGCCTTACTGGCTCGTATAACAATAAGTTCATTTATAATGTTCTTACTTCATGTCTATGCTGTAAATTAGTCTACCCTTACTTTATCTACACGTGTAATCTTAACAATTCAGAAACTAAGGAGTCTAGAACTAACCTGAATTATTGAAAATCGGCGTTTCATCACAATCAATTTCAGAAGTACAGCAATGACCAAAACCTGTATAATAAAAAAGATGACATTAAAGTAATAATAGAATATGAAAATGTGAGAGAGAAGAAAAAAACTATTAGCTTAGCATGATTTTTAAGCTTATTTCTGCTACTCTGAAGATGATGATATACTTTGTTCATGCTTAGGGCAGTCAGAAGATGTTGCTCAATGCTTGTTTAATATATATATATATATATATATATATATATATATAGAGAGAGAGAGAGAGAGAGAGAGAGAGAGAGTGAGTGATGTGGAAACAATTGTGTGATAAGCAGCATTTGGGACTAAGAAGAAAAAGATTTGGAAGGAGTAGAAGAAGTTGAAAGTAATAAAAATGATTTTTTATCAATAAACGGGAATCCAATTCAACGAGTTTAAAAGAATCTGGTAAAATCATTAATTTCCTATTTGATCATATCTTTTCTCCCAGAATACCAGCATTCTCATCATAGTTGATGACGCAATTTCAGTATTCAAAATTCCATTCAATTCAAATAAAAAAAATCAAAGCAAGCAAAATACCTTTAGATTGCTCAACATTTTCACTGTTGCAGGGTTGAAATAAAGCTGAAATAAGAAAAATAAAGAGAATCAGGGGCAAGCAAAAATATGCAGTCCAGTGTGTCAGACAACAAAGCACACACATATAAATGGCAAGAGAGAAAAATTACCCAAAAAACTCCAGACATAAAGATGCACGACAAACAAAGACTTTACAGTGTATTCAACAATGTTTATTAATCACACAGCTTTTGAGGTGTCAGTTTCCAAAAGTCTAGCTTGTTTGAAGGTACAGTTGAAAAGAGTCGTTAAGTTTATGCCTTTGTTTGACAATCATTGTTCAAAACTCTTTTTTTATCATATTCATTTTCAACCAAAATATTCTTCACGTGAACCCACAACTTTTTCCTACTTTTTAACCACACATTTTCCAAAAAATTACTATTCAAAAACCCATTCTTTCCAAAAAAAAATTCGGTCAAACAGGGGCTAAACCACAATTTGTTACTTGCGAATCTAAGTCTCATGATAAGACAGGTTTCTTAATATGAAAAGTTGAAAGCTCCCAGAACTCCAGATGTCACATCCTTGCTCTTCACGTTGAAAAATAGCAGCTTAATTGGTTGTTGAAGTTGGACTTGACCTCACAGGTCAAAATTTCTTTTATTTGTTTCACAATGCACAAATCTTAATATAGGTCTTTCCACTACTTAAAGATTGAGAATCTGAGAATGGATTAAACAATTGGAAGTGCAATAGGATATGAATAATAACTTGGGAGACGGATAAAGATTCGGTGAAGACCGTTATACATAGATAAAACAGACAGAAGCTTACAGGAAACAAGAAAAGGAGGAAAAAACACATGGCACACAATTTCTTTTAACAAGGGGGGAGGATGACTAACGAAGAGACTTGGAGGAAACATATGAAAAGCTGGTCATCTAAAGAGAAGGGATGATGAAGAAAAATATTATCGCGTAATATAATTGAGAAAAAAGAAAATTAAGCAGATATAGAGTTTTTTTACATATTCGGGATGTGAGATTAAATGACTGACAAAACCAATCCAGTAAGCTAATGTATTCCTTCAGTATATTTTTCAAAAATATTGGGAATGTCCCTCTCAAAGTCAAGCCATGATCCCCATGAGATATAAATCGAATAAAAGATTCGTGCCAATTTCATACTTCATTTTCACTCTAATAATGAAATAGATTGGTAGAAAAGTAAGCCTTGGAGATAGAGAGATCACTGAAATACAAATTACTATTTGCAAGATGACCTAGAATTTTATCCTCTTCATTGAACACACTGGCGAGCTATTAAATCCACTAGCAACAATTTACTCAACTCATATAAGATGTAATAAACTAAAAACTTAAAGTCATTGCCAGTGTCATTTCTTTTCTATTCTTGTATTGATCAATGTGCAGGCAATCCATATTGCAGTCGCTTATCATGCTAAAGCAACAGTTATGATACAAATACAGAACACAAGTGCACGAGGGTACTGAATTTTTCTTCTAGTTCACCCGTGAACACTGAAGAGAGTGGTAGAGATTGCAGTCGGACCCAGCATTAGACTGTCAGGACCCCAGCAACTATGTTTTGGAGGTCTACCAGAAAGTTACAAACAAAACTGTATATCCAGATATACACTCTCATGTAAAACAACTAATTAAACAAATTTTTACCTGCATAATAAACTTCAGATAGTTATTAATAGCATAGAGAAATGCGGGAACAGCAAGGAGCACATTGCTGCGAGCTGCCTGCAGGAAATATATGGTATCAAATCATCAACATAAGATACCATTAGCCTTTAAAGAGTAAAAAGAAATATACACGCAATATATACTCAAAAGAAGATAAATTTAACATGAAAAAGAGGATCAGATACAAAGAAACTTGGCTGTCTTATTAGTTTGGTTACAGATTTATACAAGATTAATTATATAGTATGTAGTAGGAATTAGCATTTGTTAAGAAAAGGCTCGTGATCATTGGCATAGCTATTTTTAGATACCTTTTATATAAAAGGAATGGTTTGGTTTGAGGTGGAAGGCATGGATTAATGCGTGTCTTAGGACCTCCCCTTTCAATCATTATTCGAAAGAGTTAAAACAAGATGATCTGCCGCGACCTCGATAGTTCACATAATCACATTAGTGGTTGTCTTAGGGTGTCTAGTGTAGAGTACTAAGATCTCCAAGACTCTATTTATACAGAGCACCTAATGTTTAATGGAGAGCATCTTTAACTTTAGAGATTAAAATTTTTTAAATAGTCCAACAATGCTCTCTATTTTTGACTCTTTATTTTGCTTTTTTCAATAAACATTCATTGATTTCTCCTTATCTTTTAGTCAACATTTTTTATATGTCAATGGTTAATCAATTCAAATATGATTTGAATAATTTAAGAAGTAGAGATTGAAATCTATAACTTATTAATACATTCATTATAAAGCAAGAATAGAGAACATCTTTACATTGAGGGTCTCTTGGAGATGCGCTAAGGGGGCTACAATGTTGAAGAGGATGGAGGTAGGAAGGGAACGGGTGTTAAGTCTCACATTTACATTTTCCTGCAACACACTTTCTTTTTGAGACATCTTCAAAGGCTCATTTGCTTAGCCCCCTAAGAACATTGAAGATTTTCACTGTTACATCGGGCTTTAAGAAAAACATAAATAAGAGCATGGTAGTGGAAGTCAACATTGATCAATGTCAACAAATTTGGCATCTGGGATCGGTTGATCAGTTGGTTCGTGGCCTTTGAAATACTTGGACATACATTGGAAGGTAATACTTTATGTTATGATTTATGGTCTCGGTGAATAAATGTAAATAAAAAAGCTTGGAAATCTTTTGTCTATACAGGATAAACTAACTCTTATTCAAGTTAGCATCCCAACTTAAGGGGAGAGAAGAAGAGAAAGGAGGGAGAAATAGAAGAAGAGGGCACGGTAGAATGAGGGAGGTAGAAAGGGGAGAAGAAATAGAGAGACGGAAGAGAAGTTGGGAAGAATATATCAATCGTATCAAATTTTTTTTTTTTTCCCAATTACATAGCATAGACTCCTTTACATAGGTTTTAAACTAATTCTAATTGAAGTAGAAAAATATTCTAAATAAATTACTAATTATGTTTCCTAAAATAAGCTTTAAAATTGAAAACTAAATACACTATTATCTATTCTAATACTCCATCATTTCTTCCCGATTGAGAGAATTCGATTTTGATGAGATAGACTGCAACTTTTTGACCAAGGAGGGTGATCTTTTTATCTTGACTAAATAACAATAGCATCCTTATGTCAACAATTGAATCCGAAACACATATTCTCCAAAAATCACTGTTACAAAACCCATTTTTCTCATTAAAAAAAAAAAATTGGGGCTCAAACAGGGGGCTAAATTTGTTTATGTTGTAAATATATTAAATTATAATTCAAATTGAATTATTATTTTTTTAGATATAATCTTTATTAGTTTATTAAATAATTTCAAATGTTATATTTGACAGAGTGAGCCTAAAATGTTATTGGGACCAGGTCAATTTTATCACAGATGGATCCAGGTTAGATTAAGTTATCCATATTCCAATTTGGATTAAAATAAGTCATCCGTGAAGAAATATGCTGCATGATCATGAAAGCCTGCACGATCAAGATAAACAAATTTTCCGTAAGATGATGGTAAAATTTTAATGATGAACTGATAAACCTTAGTAAAATCAGTGGCTGAGATTTAGAAGATGGGAGTATCCCCCATAGTAGCAAACTCTCATAGCCCCAATTCATTATTATAGGTTTGTTCTAGAGTTATTGAAGGTTTTGGATAGGTTAACCACTGGAATCAATCAGTTAAAAGTGATCACTCCTAAATGTTTATCAGCTTAGTAGGCAATCCCTGTATTTTAAACCATACCCCTGAGCATTATTCTCACAAGCAAAGTTTGCACCACAACCACATTAACTGTAGAAAATACCTCCTCTGTCCCCAATTTCACTACCACGCCACAGCCACAGCCACATCCTTCTTACTCACTTCCACATGAAACATCTCAATCCATCAAGGTGACATCAGTTTCATCTATTCGTGTCATACTGTCCAAGCATCATAATCTGTGACGATAAGTAAATTACAAAAATTCAAGCTGTTTCAAGTTTAGAGCCTACTTTATCCACCCCAAAACGATTAATTTCAACGGAAAAGCCTTCTAACCCATAGAAACCCATAAAGAAGCCAAAAGTTTTCCCCTTAAAGCATAAAAGCTACTACTAGCTCTTTTTCTTTCAAAACACAGCTATTTTTTTCTGTCCAACTCATCCAAATGATAGAAAAAATTACTACTTCCAACATAACTTGCACAATCTTACTCGCACAGAACTCAATTAGCTTTTTGACAAATAATCCATGAATAAAACTAGGCTCAACAATACCCACAATTACACTTTTTAACACTAATTTTAATAGCAGATACAACAGTAGAATTTTCAATTATCATAATAGCCAAAAGATTCTTCAAATGCCTTCAAAAGAATAGGGCATCATCCATGAATTGTACACGTGACATTGAAACTTTATTTTCTTCCCACTCAAACCCTTCTAAATTTGGCTCTTCCTTGGCCCAATCATCTAAAAACATCAATGACAAAGGCTAATAGGAAAGATGATAAAGGATCATCTTGCCTTAGTACTCTCCAGGCCCAAAAATTTGCTTCTTGCTAGACCATTTATGAAGAGACTGCAAAAGAACCCAATACGGCACAAGGTTTATCCACCTTGACCCCTGTGGGCCAAAAAATATATTTTCTATAATAAATATACTCAAACTGCATTGTGTTCCTTCTCAAAATCAATCTCAAAGACTAAGCTCTCTTTTATCAACACCTGTCCATGTAATTCATATTTCCCTTTCTTTGAGAAATCAAATTCCAAAGACAAGACTACTAATAAGCAAATCAAAAATTTGCATTTGCTGGGTATATCTCAAGAGAATGTCAGTCATCCAAGGTTGGTTTGTACATGAACTGCAGTCATCCAAGGTTGGTTTGTACATGAACTGCAGCATGTGGACATCTTCATAAAAATTATAAGGATAACAAAAGGAACCATTAATGGTAGAAACAAGAAAAGGAAATGGAGCGAGGATAACCAAGAAACCAGAGCTTTCAGTAGAAGGTGGGCAGGGCTTAAGTGGCACGAAATCAACAAGTTTGGCATAATAAAGACAATTAAATTGAAAGTAAAAAACACGTGTAGCAAAAGAAAACCTCAGAATTAAAAATCTAAAATAGCATATCAGAGTAAAATGAACCTGGACAAATGTGGAAATAGAAAGAAGCGGCTTTTCACCAACCTTCTGCCGCCTAGCCTGCCAGAATAAAAACCAAACTCAAAATATCACTAGACATAGATGTTAATGTGGTTGTGACCATGTCTCTCTCTCCATGTGCAATGGGAGCATTTGTGTAAGCAAATATATAAACAGAAACATATTATTTCCTATTCCTGAAAATATCACCGTCAAGAAAGACAGTGTTGTGATGAGAGATAACACTTGTAATTATAGCTGTAATTTAACACACATGGATTCTCAAAAATTTCTGGAAGAAAAAAAGAAGTTTTTATATATACATATAAAGAGGACAATCTTGTTATATAGTTTTGACATTGGGAATTGTCTTACATTGCCTCATCAACGTCATGCGGAGGTGGATCCAATGACACTAGAAAAAAGAATTGGAGAAGAAAGCAAGAAGCAAGCATACCTAGCTTCCTGCAAGTGAAGTGTGATAAATCTCTCTCCCCAGTTAAGTTGAAACTTTTAAGGGGCATACAGTCAATAATAAGAGACCTACTACACGTATCCTCACTCTTTTCTTTCTTTTATTTTTTTTCTTGTTGCTGTCCCAGTGTTTATGCTTTCTTTTCCCCCTTTACAAGAGAAGGGGAGGGGAAAGCAACATTGAAGTTGAGGAGGAAAAAGAATGGAAAGTAATTGATAGGATTGACAAGGATGATATCAAAATCAAATCTGTTAATCATTCTCTTGAAAATTCAGAAGATTTGTAGGTTTTTTTCTAGTTCTAGAGTTAGATTATAATTTTGTCATGTGGTTAGCAATTTGATGATTTATTATTTGCCACTTCATTCATATATTTTTGTTCGTTCGAAAGTTTGAATTTTAATTTTGGTAACTTTTTATCAATATGGCTTATGATTTATTTCTAACATATTTTAAAATTTTTTATGTCTTCTTAAATTATTTTATTGGTTTGTGTTAGAAGACACATCTCAGACACAGAAGTAAAATGTCTGTAGAACCTTTTTAAACATAGGAAATCAGCTATATAGATTTTATTCTATCTTAAGTGATTCTTTTGGTTCTATTTTTTTCAAATGCGTCTCATGCTCTATATTCATAGGGAATTGTGATCTAATTCATTTTATTTCTTTACTGTAATTATATAAGTAGATGACATTTAGCTTCTGTCTAGGTGCCTATTACACCAAAAAATCGATGACTGTTATGTGAGTCACTTTTTAATTTTTTAAAACAATGTCAAGCAGTACGTCTGACAGCTGACAAAACTAGGTTCAAATCATTTTTTTGGATTTTGGTCTCAATGTCTATTTTGCCCTTTACTGGTGGAGAGAGGGTTGGTTTGAAGAATTAATTTGGAGGGGGCATTTCGATAATTTGGCTACGCTTGTGCAGGGTACAAGTGACACATTGGATGAAAAGAATACATACCCTACTTTTCCTACTTCAACGTCAACTTTGTAGACTCTATTTTAATATTTCAAGTGTCAACATCAATTCTATCAAAATTTGATAGAAATCTCCAAAAAAGACACACCAGACGGAGGCTTACAACATAAAGCTTCTCAACCTCAAGCAACTCGAGATATAAGTAAAAATCTTTTTACAATATAAAACCTTAATTAGAATAATATTACTTTTCTATAATTATACTAATTAATATAATACTAAAATAATTTTCTGGGAATCACGTATTTTTTATTTTGTGCGAGAAGATCTCTGACTGAGGATTTTGGCAAGTAGTTACCTAATCTCTCATATATCCCTGTACATTGGTTCTTACACGTGTTTCTTAAATTTGCTTATAAAATCCAGACACATTGACACACCAATAGAACTAAACAAACAGAAATTATAACGTGCACTGTGACATGAAGGGATGAAGTACCTGGATCAGAAGCATTACAATTGCAAAAAGAACCTTCACAGCCTCAGTCAAAAAGTTAACACTAATAGGGCTAAACTTGAATTTTCCATCAACCTTTGACATAAACACCAAGATAGGCTGGAAAAGAAAGAGATTGATCAAATAGGGCTTTGCAATCATAATTAGGACACAGGTATTTAATGTCAATAACACTGCATGACACCTAGCAAATTTAGAATCAGAAATGATAGTGGTTACAGTTCCTGGACGTGTTGCTTTAAAGAAGAAGGGAAATATAATGTTTGTGTGCATATAAGTATATGAATGTAGGTACTAGGTACCTTTATATAAGGGACAGACAAAATAAAAGATTTGAGTAATCAAGTACTACATTTCTCAGAATTTCATTTTCCGAATCAGAAGAAATAGCCATAAGAGTACATTCACAGATACGTTACACATAATGAAATATCTACTGTAAGTTTAGGGTGCTTTTTCTTCTTATTTACTAAAGGAACAGTCAGAACCTAATTGTTGAAACTGGGTGGAGTGTAAGTGAAAAAAAATAAATAATAATAATAAAAATTGGTAGTTAAATGGCCTACAGGTATCTTTAAAGTAAAGAGTTAGATGGGGCAAAAATTGCAAGATCAAGAACACAATAAACAAAGTACATTTTACAAATAGTACTATAGTACCACATGTTTCTGCTGTAAATGAATCTGATACCAAGTGGCTAACATCACCAGTAATCACTAAGCCTTTTATAAGAATTTTATATCATCAATATTCAATCATGAATAGTCTTATTTCACAGTTTCTTGCCGCACAGCCATGTGACAATCAGTATTTTATAATCAAAATTAGAGAGCCAATTTTGACTGAAGCATGGACCCAAGGCATTTTCACTATTTAAATTCCTTTATCTTCCAATGTTCGACCCAATAATAAGTTCTCTACATGGATCCACTTCTTTTTACCAGACACATAATAAAATTAAGACTAAAAGTATCCAGAACTTTCTCCACATTTCCATATTAAGAACTAGGATTGAATCAATATTCATGCAAGAAAAATGGAACAGCTAACATTCTCAAAAATGAAAGTATAGAATAAGGTGAAAAACATAGTAGAAAAACATAATAAGACAATTACCTGTAAACCAACCAGGACACAGTCACCCCCAACTAACAGGAAGTTCAGAGCACGTTGCTTTGATGATATCTTATCCCTGTGGCGATCATAAGCCCGTGAAACAGATTTTGTGGATGGAGAGACCAGCTTGGAATGACAGACACTGCACTCTATCATCCCGTTCTTCATCAGTTCAGAACTCCCAATAGTTACTCAGGCTATGCAAAATTTAACCTGTGTAAGCAAAAACAGAAACGGAATGAAGAACCCAGGTGATAGCATTTTCCATAACTAACCATTAGTAGCTCATTTATTCAAAAAAAACAATATGACTCACGAGTTGATACAAAAATATCGTGTGAACTTTGATGTTCTCAACAACCGGATAAATATAGTAACATTCTTAAAAGAAAATAATTCACAAATACAGTAATGGCAATACCTATTTTTGAATCGATTACAGTTAAACAGATTAAAATGCATTACAACCATATCTTATCAGAACAACAAATTCTAAAATTCTTCCACATGAAAATTATAAGTTTCAACGTAAATGGAACCTCTATTTTCCGGATCAAGTATTGAAACGATCAAAGCAAAATTCCATTGCAAAGGGGTTAATTTATACACTACAGATCTATCGAAATTGGTCTCTTGCTGAGATTCATGATAAAGAATGTGCACACATTTAAACAAGTAAAGACGCTGACCTGTTATATTGATTGTGCGGATAGGCTGATTAACGTCGGTTGCCGACGTAGAATATTCCGTCCAGATCCAAATCAAACTCCGGTGACGGGAATTGAAGTACTGGGAAATCAGAAACGAACTGAGCTTATAAATTATTCTGAGATGCGGAATTTCTATATATAGGGAGAGTAATGTTACGTGAAATTGACTTGGTGTCGGGTGAGTACTGAGTAGCTTATAAATTATTCAATTAATATTTCTATGTTAAATAATATTCTTATATTTAAATTACGGGAAAATTGCAGCAGCAGTCCTAAATTTTTGATTTTTTTTTTTTTCCATAATTTATCTCAACCTTCACTTTGTGCCAGCTGGAATCCAAATTTTAAACTTTACTTTACCTTAACCTTTACTGTTGCAGACTTTACTTTAACATTTGCAGACTTTACATCAATCTTTACTTTAATATGATAATTCTAAACTTACTATTTTATCCCATTTAATTTGGCCAAAATTGTTCAAAGTTAACTTTTATTGGTCAACTAACGGTCAAATGGATGATCTGGACTATAACTGCTAATTTTTCAAAGGTTTGGGGCCTCTATTGACACAAAGTGAAGGTTAAAGTAAAGTTTACAAATTTGGGACCACTGGTGCAATTTTCCTTAAATTAATTGTCCATAGTAGTATTCAAATGTGATAATGTCAATTCACTAGTGAATTATAATTGGTTTTTTAATGTGTGAAATTAATTTGGTAATTTTCGTTTTAAATTATTTTTGTTATTTACTACTTACCTAGAATATTGTTCTTTATAAATATTGACATTGTATTTAAGTAAAATATCGCTATCAATTTTGACTATAAAATAATATTTATCTATCGTCGATTTAAGTAAGATCGTATCTCTTAAAAAATTGTATAGATGGATTTTTTTTATTTTTTGAAAGTATAGAGCAATATATTTATAATTATTTATGGTTAAATAAAATTTATATAAAATTCATTAGAATATATTGACTAAATTGTCCACTCGTTTTAATAGAGTTTTGTTTTGGGAAGGACACTCATAGTCATCTCTTAAATGAGAAATTAATGGAAGAATATTCAACTGCCTTGCATCAATGGAAATCGTTCTCTCCTATAAAGTGGGCAGATTTTCTCGAAATCATTCAAATCAGATTAAGACCTCGTTTGATTCCTAATTTTGTGAAAAAAAAAATACATTTTAGAATAGTAGATTGATGGAGAATGTGTGGTTGAAAAATAATGATTTTTTATTTTATTTACGTGAAATTTTATTTTAATGAAGAATGTGTGATTAAAAAGAAGAGAGAGAAAAATGCATTTTAGATAAAATGGGAATCAAACAGGGTGTAAATCTCTCATTTTAGTTATATAAAAATAACATTTTATTATTATTATTAACTGTAAAAATCAAATATTGTATTCAATTTCATTTGTAGCTTACGTTTCTCTCGCTCGATGCCTCCTTTAATCTAGCAAATTACCATATCATCATTCTTAGTTATTTTTTAACTACACATTCTTTCGCATTCACTATTTTTATTTACTTTTTAGCAACATATTCTTTGGAACAAATTGCTTATAAACAGTTACTACCTAACCAAGTAAAATTTTAGTAAATAATTTTTTATTTTCGATGTTCCAAGTGGGGTATGAAGCTAATATTTTCTAGCAATATGAGCAATACACATAGAATCGAAGTGGAAGATATAATTTGAACATTTTGTATCTTCATGCAATGTTTTATACCAACTAACGATAAAATTTCAACTATGTACACTAAAGTATATCTAATTTGAGTTTTTTTTTTTTTTTTTTATGCACCAAAATCGATCATTAGATTCGGTACCATTGCAACACTCAATCGCATCATTGACTTATTTGATATATTGCGTTTTATGTAATTGGAAACAATAATAGTGGAGTAACACAAGTCATTCGAATTAATCCACCCCTCCTACTAATATTTTTACGCGAAATATTGAAATAGACAATCTAATTTTGTAAATGATAGATATGAACAATGTTGGTCCAAAAAACCATTATTTGTGTCATCGATTTGTAAATCAAACAGAAAATAACAAAAACACAACACAAGAATTTTTCGGCCCAAAGGCCCCGAGGTTCGGTGACCGCTTCAACGCCCAATCCCCGTTGAGCATCCGTTAGGATTAAACTCAAATCCACTATAAAACCGCCCAAAATAAGCAAAAATGTCGAGTTACAGAACACACAATTCCAACACCACACATGACACAAACTCTTCTCTCAACAACATGAACTCACACAAGAGTTCATTTATTTTCTCTCACAAAATCACTCAAGATTTAGAGAAAACAACAAGATTACAGAGAAGACGAAAAGCTTGAAGAAGAGAAGCTGTTACAATGAAAAGTCCCGAACCCTAGAGATAATTTTTGCCTTTATAAGAGAGAGTCACTTGCATCTGATCCAAAGGTCCATAATTTGCCACTTGTCGATCAACCAGTAAAGGTGCCTCTTTAGATTCAAAAACGCACTTTGTATATCACGATTTTATCATTCTAGAGACTTCACAAATTGGATCACCAAGTTGGGCCAAAGTTAAATATGGGCCAGTAGAGCATAATAGGATTGGGCTTCATAAAATCAACAAACCATCTTTACAATCTCCACCTTTTGCTGCATTTTGTGACGGTACATTAGTGGATTTACAACTTAGCCTAACTTCTTTTGCTCTCATCACAGTACAAAAACAGAAAGTTAGTCTTCTTCAAGATTTAATAATCTTAAAGAATCTAGAAATTTATTTATAGGTATTACCTTTGTTCTTGCATTTGCAGGATTTACATTGGTGGGTATTTTGATCAACTTAATGTCACCCCTATCAATTATATATCTAATAAAATGAAATTTAACATCTATATGCTTGGACCTATAATGAAAAATTGGATTTTTACTTAATAATATAGCACTTTGGTTATCTGAACATAGCTCCACCTGATTTTCTACAAGTCCTAATTCACCTAATAGACCTTTCAACCATAACCCTTCCTTTACTGTCTCAGTGACTGCAATGTATTCAGCCTCGGTTGAAGACAATGCAACCACCTTTTGTAGTTGAAATTTCCAGCTAATGCATGTATCATTAATGACATAAAAATAAGCTATTGTAGATTTTTCTATTATCTGGATTTCCAGCATAATCTGAGTCAACATAGCCTTTTAGTCTAAGTCCACTTTTATTAGTTTTGAACATTAATCCTAAATGACTTGTCCCTTTCAGATATTTAATCAATTTTTTCATGCATTGCCAATGTAATTCATATGGGTTACTCATAAATTTGCTTAGCACACTTACAGCATAAGCAATGTCAGGTCTAGAGCATACCATTACATACATTACAGATCCAACAGCATTAGAATATGGTAATTCATCATTCTTTTGTGTTCATCTCCAAATTTGGGTGATTGATCAACAGATAATTTCATACTACCACACAAAGGCAGACTAACAGGCTTAACATCATGAAAAGAGAATCTTTTAACTACCTTTTCAACATAAGAATTTTGTGTTAGAAACAACTTCCCATTTTTCTATCCGTTTTTATTTCCATGCCCAAATTTTTTCTAGCTAGTCCTAAATCTTTCATTTCAAATTCAGATTTCAATTTTTCTTTAATTGAGTTAAGTGTAACAGAGTTATGATCAACACGCAACATGTCATCAACATACAAGAGAAGATAAAAGGATTCGAATTCTCCATCTCTTTTAAAGTAAAAATAGGGATCATAATCAGATTTCTTAAAATTCAATCATTGTGTAAAAGAGTCAAATCTTTTATACCACTGCCTATGGGCCTGTTTTAAGCCATATAAAGATTTTTTCAAGAGACACACAGAGTTCCCTTTTTCTTTAACCTCAAACCCTCTTGGTTAAGTCATATATATGGTTTCATCTAAAGAACCATACAAGTAGGGGTGGGCGTCGGTCGGGTTGGATCGGATTTTTACTCAACCTAACCCAACCCAATTAAGTTCGGTTTGCTATAAAATCAACTCAACTCAACCCAATTACGTAGTTAAACCCAACCCAACCCAACCCAACCCAATTAAGTTCGGTCGGGTTGGATTGGGTTGGTCGGTTTGTAATTCAAAACAAGATAGTAGCTAATAGCGAAAGATGTCGAAAAACAAAATTATGGAGTTGCGAAATATAAATAAATAGCATTTATTTTATTCTTTTGGATATGGAAGTTCATTAGTGGCTGCAACGAGCGACCGACATTCAAATATTATCATATATTCAAACAAAATCAACACGTTACACGTCATCCAAATAATTAAAATACGATTAATATTTAATACAAGGTACAACCACCCAAACAAAAATTGATTTAAAGATAACTAAATAAACGGATTTTGTGTTTTTATTTTGTGTGATTAATTTTAAATTTAAATATATTTTAATGTCCCATTAGATGTATTCAGTTGAAAAAAAATAAAATGTCAGAACTGATATATTTAGTTTTCTTAGGACTTAAATGTTATTGGCAAGATCTTATTTCGGCACGGGAATTATATATGATGTGTATATGTTTACATATGAATTTAGATTTCGTGTTTGTTTCCTAAAATTTATAAACGGATGTTTATAAACAAACCTTAGAATGATGCATTAACGTGTTATGAAGGTTATAAAAATAAATAATTATAATAATACCTTTTATTGTTATTTGTCTTAGTCTCTCCCTCTTTGATTTTATGTACCCATTTACAATCAATCACTTTACATTCTTTGGGTTTTTCAACTAAGATCCAGGTTTCATTTTTATAGAGGGAGTTCATTTCATTCTCCATTGCAGCAATCCACTTAAGGGATTCTATGCAGAAAACAACTTCTTCATAAAAAGTGGGTTTTATGTCAAACAGATCAGGTTCAGTCTGTGCAGACACAAAATTAGCATACTGATATCTGGAAGGAGGTCTTATTTGCCTCCTTTCTCTATCCCTAGCAAACTGGTAGTCTTGCAGGTCATTTGCAGGCTCCAGATGCTAGTCATCTTCTAGTACTTCAACATTAGAGGCATTCTGTGGTTCCACCTTTTATGGCTCCACCTCAAACTAGGTTTGGTCATTCAAAGTCTCTCTATTCAGATTTATCTTTTCCTATAAGGGTCTATTTGATTGCAAGGGTGGAAAATGGGTAGAAAGAAAATGGATTTCAGGGAATTGAATTGCCTGAAATTATTTTACCGGGAATTGAATTAAAGGTGTTTGATTGGTATAATTTTCCACATTTCTATTATAATACGTTTGACTTTGTTTTTTTTTTGCAAATTGTCAATTAAATGGATAAATTTTTTTACCATTGGGGACAAAATATGTTTAGATTGCCAATATATATATATATATATATATATATATATATATATATATATATATATTTTTTTTTTTTTTTTTTTAATTTTTACGTTTGACTTTGTTTTGCATGGAATTTGTCAATTAAATGGATAAATTTGTTTACACTTTATCCTAGAATTTGTTTCTATTGCTAAAAAATAAAATAAAAAGGTGGAAACCAATTCCCATCATATAGCAAGGAATTGAATTCCATGGAATCACGCTTCAAATGGTTGTACCTTGAAAAATGGGTGGAAACCAATTCCATGGAAAAAAAACGCTATCAAACGGACAAAAGGTGGAAGTTGGAATTCGATTCCAACTTCTAGGAAAAATTTTGGCGAATCAAACGGACCCTAAAGTCATATTTTCCTATCTTTTCTCCAGATTTTTCACTAGGCCACATTTATAAGAGAGAGCTACTTGTTGAGAGTTACTTGGTTTCTCAACCCTAGAGATAATTTTTGCCTTTATAAGAGAGAGTCGCTTGCATCTGATCCAAAGGTCCATAATTTTCGACTTGTCAATCATCTAGTAAAGGTCTTTAGATTAAAAAATGCACTTGTATATCACGATTTTATCATTCCAGAGACTTCACAAATTAGATCACCAAGTTGGGCCAGAGTTAAATATGGGCCAATAGAGCATAATAGGACTGAGCTTCATAAAATCAGCAAATCATCTTTACAAACAAGAAGAAAGGAAGTCGTCAAATTGTAGAGCCTAGAGATTACAAACGGGCATCTAGCCTTAGACTCCAAATGTCATCAAGTCAATCCAATTGCATCATCATCCTTTTATAGAGGATTGATAAAAGTTATTTAGAGCAATGGCCCTCATATCATTGTGGCATATTTGATGCAATACAAAAAGAAAAAAAGTTCATGAAAAAGTGGGATCCGGATAAAAATAAATAAATTGTTGAAGTGTCAGTTTTTGAAAATATTTGTATCCATTTTGAGTGAAAATGGTTCAACGAGCAAAACTCATGGGATTTGCCTAGGGGTGAACATAATTCAATTTGGTTCCGATTTCAAGAGAATCGAATCATGAATCGATGGTTTTTTGATAAAATGGAACCAAACCGAAATCAAACCATTCGATTTTTGTTTGGTTTTGTTTTGTTCTAGTTGCATCACTAACTGAGAAAAAAAGATAATGAACATTTGAGGAAGAAAAACCAAATGTTAAGGCTTCAATTTTAGAAATACATGCGATGGTGGTGGCGGTTGAGCATGACGGAAGACGACAAACAATAGTTGTTGGTCTCTATGTGAGAGTCGATGATAAATTGAAAAAGGAGAGAAAATAAAAAATAAATTAGACTCCAGGTCTCCAAAATGAATTAGGTTCTCCAATGTCCAAATTAAAAAATGAAAAATCAAAGGTACATGACCTTTTTATACTGATTTTCAATTGAATTTTGAATTTTTTGCGTGAATTGTGATTTACTAATTTGTAATATATATATATATATATATATATATATATATTAAAAAAATTAAATATTGAAAAATTTAAATATTGAGTTTGGTTCTTGGTTCAAAAATAAGAATTGAACCAGAACCAAAACTAAATGGTTCTCAGTTATAGAACCAAAATCATTTAATTTTTTGTAGAACTAAACCAAACTGAATCACTCGGTATGATTTGGTCCTGATTTTGTTTGATTATCTTATCCACCCTTAGTTGACCCCATGACATATGGCCTACTATTTCACTCAATTTCATCATTTAGGATTTCGAAAATACATTTTTAGATAATATTCTTAATTTTAATTAGATTAGGATTTTAATTTCGTTTAGAGTTTGACTTTATCTTTAATTCTTAGGGTGCGTTTGATTGCGATGATGAAATTTGTACGGAAAGAAAATAAATTTTAGGCAATTCAATTGCCTAGAACTTATTTGGATGAAAATTATTAATTAAATGTATTAGATTGATTTAGTCTTCAACCTAAAATATATTATATTTGTCCATTTGTTATTGGTAGATAGATGAGAAAGAGAGTGAATTCCTTGAAAAATAAAAGCACACTTCCCCAAAAAAACATATTTTGCTTAATTTTGAGAAAAACATGGTTACATGACCAAAAGTAGGAAAATATTTTTCATGAAAAAAATGTCAATCAAACAGCACAAAAGTAAGAATTTGGGTGAAAAAACACATTTTTCATGAAAAATATTAACAATCAAACGCACCCTTATTGTTATCTAGAGTTAGCCGTTATTTAGGAGTTTAATTATTATCCAAATTTTATTTACTGCTTTTAACTATTACCAAAATGAGGCTACACGTTGTACTCTAAAATGAGTTGACTTTCTATCAAATAAAAAAAAAAATACACGAAGAGTTCCTAACCTCCTTGAAATTTTTTGACATCTAAATTCAATATTTTAATTTTGTAACAATCGAGCCTCTTAAACAATCAAGTACGAGTTTTTAAAATGGTTTGTGAAGGAGACGGGAAAGGAAAGCATAGGTCGTGTTTGATGCAAGTTTGGGAACCCAATATGCAAATACTGAAAATTTAAAAACCATAGATATAAATTTTCCTTAAAAAATTGAGGAAAAGTTGTTTAATTTAATTTAATTTTACTACTGATTAATTAAATATCTCAAGAATCAAAAAGCGAATTATAACATGTACTTAAAATCATAATCGAACATGTAAATCCATTTTGAAAGTCCAAAAATAGCTAACCAAGAGGGGGTAAATTAGTTTTTAAATTTTTTTCGAAAATAAATTCAAGTCTTAAAACAATATACGAGGGAATGTAACAATTAAACAAATACACACATACAAAATCAATTAAGCACAAGTAATTAACACAATATAAATGCGGTAAATAAAAGGGAAGAGAATGCAAACGAAGTAATTGTGTATGTTTGATCCAAAGCAACGATCTACGTCCTTCGTTACCAAGCTCTCCGTCAAGAGCAATGTCTTTTTCACTATATTGATTGACTTATGGTACAATCGAACACTTCTACAAAATTTTCGGTGACTTACAGATAAAGAACACCAATCATTTTACAACATTGAACTTTTTGGGATCTCAACACGACCTACAAGTTTAAAGAATAAAGAGTTTACAATTCGAAACTTCTCTTACAATAAATGATATATCCAAAGTTGAGTATAAAAAGAGAAGTAGGCTAACACTTAAATAAATAACAATGAATAAAACTCAAGTGTTAGGTTTGAAAAACTTTGATGAAATGATTTTCAAACAAAGGTCAATCAAAAGTTTTTCAAAAGTAAATGAATTGATAAAGATAAATGAAGAGTAAAGATCAAATATTTAAGCTCAAAAAAATCTCACTTTAATGCACTTGGAAGTGTTATATTGAAGGCAAGAAGTGATGGTATTTATAGAGTTAAAAAAAGGCCTAAAATTATGTGAGTGCGGATAGTAATATGGTTGACCGCCTATCCAGATGATCAATATAGCCATTTGTTCAGGAAAAATCAGAGGTCAGAATAGTCAAATTTCGGACCTTTGGAGGGATCCAGTCTACCGCCTCTCTGGCCGGTTGACCGTCGGGCAGTTCGATATTTTTACATTTTGGCCCCGTTTGATTCGATTTAAAGGTTTTAAAGGGCATGGACTTTTGGAGAATATTTTTAACTACTTTTTCAAGATAAAAAAATGTTTTTAAAGTCCAAATATCATTTTTAAAAGTCCTTTTTATGTTTGATCAAATTGTTGCATTTGAATGACTTTAATGCATAAAAATTATTTTTAATGCATAAAAGGATTTTGAGCTTTAAACATTCATGGCCAAATATCAAAGTGTTAATACCTTTACATTTCATCTAAGAAATCAACTCTATAATCTTGATATGAGGTTTGACTCTTATATTCTTGAATATGTGAATTTGATCTTGACCTCCTTCTTGAGTCCGATAGCTTTTGACCCTTTGACTGTCATCTATCAATCTTTCATAATATATTTTGAAAAACTATACAAACACTTAAATTTAACTTGTTAGTAAACAATATTAACTTGTTTGTTATGATCAAAATTTGAAGTTACAATTAACTATAGGTCAACACATTTCATACTATGAATTATGTTGCACTAAAATTTTGATATTTTAAATTTTTAATGTACTAAAATTTAATTGAGAGAACAAATCCATGGAACAATGAGAAAAAACCAAACCTAAACATAATTTTATATTCATATTAGGATCCTGTTTGAGCCCCATTTTGTTGTGAAAATGAGTTATGTAATAGTGATTTTTTTTTTTTCAAATTAAGAAAAAGTTTGATTTTACGTGAAAAATTATTTTATTGGAATAATGAGTTGTTGAAAATGAGTTCGAGGGAAAATAATTTTGAGAAAAATGGGCTCAAACATGCTCTAAAGCTAGATTCAAGTAATTAAGTGGAAATCACACGCAACCGTAACTTTCAACATCCAATTTCAAAAATTAGATATGAAGTTTGTTTATAGAAAAATCAGATAGTAATAATAAAATTAATTCCCAGTGACCCTGTCTTCCTTGAAGTTCTCATCTGACTCCCTGCATCTCTCTCTACCTCTCGACTGCAAGCAAGCGAGGTGATTGGTTGCTTTGTGGCGACGCCTGGTTGCTTTGAACTCGCAATGAGCGGCCCTCTGACTCTTGATTTGAGAGTAGGGTTGAGAGGGATTTTTGTGATTTTCGGTGAGGAAGGCTTTAGCGGCTGCATTCTGATTTTGGATCTGATCTAAGCACAACCACACATTACCAGTGACATTTTGGTTCTGGTAATGGCAAGATGATGGCGTTTGTGAATCTGATTTATTAGTATTTTTTGGAAGGCTGTAGAAGCAATTTTGTTGGTGTATGGGCGGCGATCGGTATGCCTGCGATCTGGTGTTAGGCTGCAATGTTGGATCTTATTGGTGGCAGTGGTTTTGTCGGTGGTAGTGGTGGTGGCGACAGTTTTGAAGTTGAAAATGAGATTTTGTTGGAGGTGGTAGCGAAAATGATGGTGGTGGTGGTAAGTGCTCGGTAGCATATTTGATAATTTTTTTTTGGTGGGGTTGTGGTTGTGGTTGTGGAGTGGTAGGCTGGTGGTGGTAATGTTTGGTTGCGGTGTTTGAGATGATGATTTTGCTGCGGGGAGATGGTGGTGGTGGTTCTGTCGACGGTGTTTCAATAGCGATGCCGTTGGTAGCAGTGGTGAGGTGGTGGTTATAAGTGTTGATGGTGGTCATAAATGATTTGATTGTATTTGACCAATAAATTGTATGATTTAATGTGTGACCAATACATAATATGTGATCAATGAAATCGATAAATTGTGACTAATAAATAATGTGTGACCTAAAAATTTGTTAAGTTGTGATTAAAAATAATTTTTGACTAATTAATTAGATATTTCGTGACCATAAAATAAGTTGTGACTTGTGAAATTTGTAATTTATGATCGATAAACAAATTGCGACTTATAATTTTTTTTATTTTTGACCGTAAAATAATTAAATTTTTTAGAATAAAGCTGATTGTACAGCTTTATTTTTACCACTTAGTGCACAGCCCCCTCACATGGAGTGGGGCCCGAGCTGATTTAATGTTATTTTAAGCTCGGGCCCCACCCCATGTTGTGAGGGGGCTATGTACCGAGTGGTGTACCGAAGTGTACATCAAGCTCGGTTCAATTTTTTATTATGATCAAGAAATAATTTGTGATCAATTAATTCAATAAATTGTGATCAAATTGTATAGAATTATAACCTTAATATATTTAATTAATAAAATATAATTAATTATTGAATCGTGACATACTTACTCTCTTATATATGAATTTTTCCCAAAAATTAATAGCATTTAAAAAAAAAAAACTTATATATTCATTATTTAAAACAATCAATTTTTAGTTAGGCAAATTGTTGAGCTAGTCATGGGCCGTTCGTACGTAGCTATCACCGACTACCTATTTTTATCCCGCAGAATATGCCGAAATAATGGAAAACACGCACGCCTGCCACCTTATAAACCCATTTCACAGCACGTGCCAGGTCAAATGCCACGCGTGACCTGCAAGCAACCCATATCTCTAAGCTAAATACGGCTCTTTCTCAGTTTCTCTACATGCAAACCCAGTGCAATTTTCATTTGAAAGTCTGTTAAATTGAATCAAATCATTGAACTGTGTTGTGGGTCAATTGAAGAAGAGAAAAAAAAAAAGGAAAATTAATGGAAGGAGTTAATGTTTCAACACATCCAGAGATTCCTGGTGAGCCAACCCAGACTGGGACAGCCATTCTTGAGAAAGCCACCGCCACTATTCAAGGGTTTGGCCCTGTTAACAATATCCACCAGCATCTCTGCGCGTAAGCCCTGCCCATCTCTAATTTCGCTTGTTTTGAACTGATTTGTATAATTTTGTAGAAAATTTGACGTGATTATTTTATTTATCTGTTTGTTAAAATGTCTGTCTGGTTTCAGATTCCATTTCTATGGACATGATATGACTCGACAGGTGGAAGCGCACCATTTCTGTGGACATCTAAACAAGGATTTCCGGCAGTGTCTTATATATGACAGGCCTGAAGATGATGGGCGGCTGATTGGGCTAGAATATATAGTATCGGAGGAACTTTTCTTGACTCTGCCGGATGATGAGAAGAAATTCTGGCACTCCCACGAATTTGAAGTGAAGAGTGGGGTTCTGTTCATGCCCAGAGTTCCCGGCCCCGTCCAGCGCAAGGAATTAGAGAAGGTTGCCAAAACTTATGGTAAAGTGATTCACTTCTGGCAGGTTGACAAAGGTGACAATCTTCCCCTTGGAATTCCTCAAGTCATGATGGCTCTCACTAGGGATGGCCAGCTCTATGAGAATCTTGCTCAAGGTTATATAGGAAATTGTTTACTTATTTTTTTAACTATGCGTTCTCCAAAAAATCATTATTCCAAAACTCATTTTCTCCCAATTTTTCATTAAAATGGAGCCCAATTTGTCTTTCTAGACTTCTAGTTATGATTTTCTTCGATGAGGATATGATTTTTTATTTGCAGATGTTGAAAACCGTTATAATATTTCCTTTGAGAAGGAGAGGGAGAATCGAGCATACATTAAAGGTCCTTCTCATGGAATACATCCAATGGCGAATGCAGCTGGAAAAGGTCTGCAAACAGTGCTGAGGGAAGTGGACTGCTGCAAGGAAGGGAAGTCTACTCGACTCTTTGTGTGATTCTATTGCCGTTTCTAGTTCTGTCTCTGGGTTTTTGTCTTGGGTTGCTAGGAATCAGTAGAATAGTATTATTGAACAAATAATGTAGCTTCTACCTGTGTGTGTATATTTGTTTGTATACACATGTTTTTGCCACTAGAATAAATGTATCTTTGTGTACAATCTTCCCCGATAATTTCTCTTGGGTGTATGTAGGTTCATTTTGACTATTAATATGATTGTATTAAGAAAGATGATGGAGTGAGAGGGGGTTTTCTCCGGGGTTTGATCCGGGAGAAAATCGTCTGTCCAAGGGGATTAATCCTTGTATTAAGGGGAAAAAGAAAAAGAAAGCTAGTGGGATCCAAAAGGGAAAGGAGAAAAAGGAAATGAAAAGGGCAGTCTTGATTTCCTGCCTCCGGTGGGCATGATAAAAACTTTCATCTGTTGACGTGGCATTAGAATTTTAGATATAATTTTTTGAAACGGTCATAAATTCAAAGAAATATAACTAAAGTTTTCTTGTCACGTAAGCAGTGAATTTTTTTTATCGTACTCCCGTGGCAGGAGATCTATTCCAATGGAAAGGGACTTCATATTTTAAAGCAGAATATGAATGTCAAGATCTTTTATTTTGCTGTCCAATGTGATAATAGGGATGTTTCTGCCATCTTACTACATTGCAGAATTTTTTTTACCTTGGATATGACAGAATGTCACATGTCATTAAATCATTGCACTCATTATGCCCCCACTTTTTTGGTTCAGGTTCTCAATTTTGTTGGTGCATGCCTTGTATGTCACACACATCATCTCCTTGTGGATAAACCCAAGCCGGTGCCAATTGTGCAGGGGTGTGCATCCTTTTTTTGTTGCCAATTCCCAAATGAAATTTGCTACTTGTACAATCGGGGTTGACAATTCCGATTAACAACTATCTCACAGGAAGGGATAGGTCTGGGCACGGTTCAGTTCGGTTCGATTCTGAAGAGAATCGAACCGAACCGAAAATTTTCGGGTATTTAATAAACGGAATCGTCGGGTCCAAATATAATTTTGGAACTGTTCGGGTTCGGTTTCATTTGGTTCCATAGTATAATTAATTTTTTTAACATTTATAACAATACTACAGTCTGACATGTTCAATCTTAACTTTTACAAATTAACGTATTCCAATTTAATAACATATAAATAACAAATTGTCCAATAAGATTAATTTACCAATGTATAAAAATAAAAAAAAATAGATAATAAATTAGTAATACTAAAATATCGGTAATCCATATAAATTAGAAATTATAGACTCATAAAAATAAAATATTATCAACTCATAGATAATAAATTAGTAATACTAAAATAACGGTGATCCATATTTTAAAATATTGCTAATACAGTAGTACTTACTTACCAACTATTTGATTTAACCATCAATTGCTTGACTTGCCATACTAGATACTAAGAAAACTCTACAAAAAAAAATTGAAAAATCACAATTAACAAATATAAATAAACTAAAAATTATTCAACTAATAAGATTTAATAAGAAAAAATATAATATATTTTTTATTACATGTCTCAATGTCCTCATAGAACTTAGTCTCTTCATTGCAAACTTTATCTTTGTTAATTTATTTTTAAAAAACTAAAATAATTTGATTTATCCCACATATAAAAATTTAAAAATTTTAAAAAAATTCGTTTCTTATTCGGTTTTTCGGTTCTGGGTCTAGAACCGAGAACCGAACCGTATCCGTCGGTTCTTGACTTAGATACCTATTCGGGTATTTCACTTACGAAGAGAACCGCTGGATTCGGTTCGGGTCCGGTTCGGTTCTGGTCCAGTTCGGTTCAGTTCGATTCGGGATATATGCCCAGCCCTAGGAAGGGGGGCCCACAATTTTTTATTCATTGTGAGTCCCCTTCTCATGTGAGTGATTGTCAACGGGATTGTCAACTCCGATTGTACAACTAGCATGGTCTTTCACAAATATATAGGCATATTTGCTTGTGCTTTTCAAGGTTTTTTGAATTGAACCTTAAAATTTTGAATTTTAAGATGTGCACAAAATTAAAATGCTGTCAATAGCTTGTAATCATGAAATGTGCTCTCAAAGTACTAACTGACTAATGTCGCTCAGCCCTCGGCTTAAAATCAGAGTTTCAGTAAATTTTGATAAAAATTGATGAAAGATATAGTTTAAAAGTTGATAAAAATTGCAGGTCTCATTTGATAGGACTCAATATGAGCTGGTACAATTCCGATGCCAAACTCTCTAAAGATGAGAAAACAGAGAATATTATTGCATTATTCCTCAACTCCCTAAACAAATTAGTGACAAATGGAAAAGATGCATCCAATGATCCAACAAACCTATATATTTTGCTTTCCCTTTTCAATCAGCTTTCTGCAGTTCTCCAATCTTTTGAAAAAAGCAAAGAGGTTACCATGATATTAGGGAACACCTTATAAGATGCCAGACTCAATCTTAAATTGGCAAAATCTACTTGTTAAAAATGATGATCTTCAATCGGAGGATAAAGAACTTTTTAAGTGTTTGAACTTTTAACGACCTCAATAGTGAGTTTTGAGGAACTCCAATAAGCATAAATGCTAATTCTAGTTTGATAGTAATTAAAATTAAATTTTTAGTAAATTTTGATAAAAAAAAAATGGTGAAATGTGTAGCTAAAAAGTTGTGGATCATATAAAATATGTGATTAAAATTAATTGTTGACTTTGACTTAAATTAAAATCTGAATTTTAGTTCATATTTAACAACCATTATTTTAAAATTCTTTTTTCTATATACTCATTTTTAATCACATATTCATGCAATAAAATATTCTGCACGTAATCACAAATTCTCCTAAAAATCACTATTCAGAATATTATTTTTCTCAAATACTGCTCACAAGCAGGGGCTTAATTAAAAGTTTTACTCTATATCTTTCGAGCTCAACTCTTTAGCCGACAAAGAATTTCTACTTGCAAACTGCATACAAGTCAGCTTATGAATTTCGACTGCCACACTTCTCGACATGCATATGCCACCCCCCAAAGTAATGGCAGCGAAACCGTTAGCAACTTTAGTCGAGTTGTTAGTTGTTCACAGTTGAATGTCAATGTCGGTTTAATTTATAAATAGAATAAAAAATGAGGCATGGATAAGTGAATACAACCCTGCTGGAGGGACAGGGGGTTTTCTCTTTGGTCAAATCACACTACAATTTTTAACCTGGTGGATTTCACATTTTCTTGATGTGCCATACCTGAAATTGGGGTTGGATCAATGCATGTTGCACCTTGGAATATTTGACATTGTCCGCTAGGATTAATATTCAGTTTTATAAAATTAAACCATGATAATACTTAAAGTAGAATCATTAGATTCTTTTTAAATGGAAATTCATGGGGATAAAAACCATTATTCTTGAATGAACCCAATGAAAAGTGAATCCAAGCCCCAAGGGCATGAGAAAAAAGGCGGGGACATACAAATGAAGCAAAATAACTGCTTTTCAAATTTCACCAGATACTTTCCAAAATATAAGCAAATTCCCTCTCTCTACTCATTTTCTCTCTCTACCCCATTCTCCCTTTTTGTTTCTTGTTTCCTTTCCATTTTCTGTTGTTCCTGTGGGATAATCAACGTTAACAGATTAAAAAAAAGAAAAGAAAAAACTGACAATATTATCCCATGGGGACCTGCATGTCTGTGCAGGGCAATCCAAGTTTCTTGAAGAAAACCAGACAACAAAAGCCAATATCGTACTACGAATCCGAACATGGCAAGGATGCAAGTGGAAAGACATCGATGCCCTTATCGCAAAAAATGTCACGTCCAGTCCAAGTTCTAAAAGATCCGACGCCGGACGACATATTCAAGAAATACGAATTTGGGAAAGAATTGGGGAGGGGTGAATTTGGAATTACATATCAATGTAGTGCCATTGAAAATGGGGAGACAGTTGCATGCAAGAAAATATCAAAGAGTAAACTTAGGACAGAAATTGATGTTGAGGATGTAAGAAGAGAGGTTGAAATAATGAGACATTTACCAAAACACCCTAATATTGTTAGGTACAAGGAGGTTTTTGAGGACAAAGATGCCATTTACTTGGTAATGGAGCTTTGTGAAGGTGGAGAATTGTTTGATAGGATTGTTGCTAGAGGACATTATACTGAAAGAGCTGCTGCCCTTGTTACCAAAACCATTCTTGAAGTTGTCAGGGTATGTTTTTCTTTTTTAAAACCTAATTATTCAAGGGTTTTTGTTTTATTTTCTTTTTCCAATTAATGTTTAGTTTGTTGTGTTTGCAAAGACATAATTGAGACCATGAAATTGGAATTTACAAAGACTCCTCCCAAGTTTTAATATGATCATTTCTAAACTATGTTAACCTAATTTCAAGGTGCCAATTGACAACTTTAGAATATGTTTCTATGGTGGTTCAAGTCTAAAAGTAAAAAATCCTATTGTAATAATGCTTGTTTAGCTCTTTTTACGGAAGTTGGAGCTGGCTAGTGTTGTTTTATTCCTCTTTTTTACGGAAGTTGGTGCTGGCTAGTGTTGTTTTATTCCTCGAAAAGGGCATAAAGTGACACATAAACTCGCTTCTTGTTAAGATTTGGGGGTCCATCTTAAAAGGTCAACTTTGTAAGAGGAGTAGTCCCAAATCCTTTATAAATTGGTTTATATTTTCATCACCAGCCAATGTGAGACTTTAATATGCCCCCTCGCACAACATTGACCATGCCAAACAATTGTGAATAAATCGATATTGGAGGCACCCAACATTATATAATTGGGTCTGCTCTGATACCATGTTAAGATTTGGGGTCCATCTTAAAAGGTCAACCTTGTAAGAGTAATCTCAAATCCTTTATAAATTTGTTTATATTTTCATCACCAGCCAATGTGGGACTTTAATATTTCTCATGCTATTTCTTCACCAGTCTCATTGTAGTCCACTTTCATCCCGTCTTTTGTTATAAGTGTCTTATCTTTATGGCTAGTATGATTGTTCTATTGGTTTTCAAAAGAGAAAATAAAAAGTTACACCCGTTTCTTCGTATCGTCTTGTTTGACAATATTTCATTTTTCCTACACCAAATTCATCAATTATATAAGTGTCTAGATATCTATTTACTGGAGTCAATGTTACGATGTCAAATTTAACTTCAATAAACCCAGACACGTCTGAGTTTTTTATTTTATCAAAAATCTGACACGTGCACAATTTTTTTTTTTTTTTTTTGTAAATAAGTGAAATCGTTTCTAAGTTTTGATAATGTGTCAAACTAGTTATTGCTGAAGTAGAAGTTATTAACTTGTATCTACTTGTGTCAGGTATGCCATAAACATGGAGTAATACATAGAGATCTTAAACCGGAGAACTTTTTATATGCAAGCACGGCTGAAGATGCTCCACTAAAGGCTATTGACTTTGGCCTTTCCATATTTTTTGAGCCTGGTATATATGCTTAATTAATTTGCTTCTCTTAAATAATTAAATAATCGTTAGCATAATTAATCCTAATTAATTAATTAATATGTGAGTTTAGGTCAGAGATTTGGTGAAATTGTTGGGAGCCCATATTACATGGCCCCTGAAGTCCTTAGACGTAATTATGGAGAAGAAGTTGATGTGTGGAGTACAGGCGTTATTCTTTACATCTTGCTATGTGGAGTTCCACCCTTCTGGGCAGGTAATATAATCAACTTAGGTAAACATACATGTTTGTGTAAATATACATGTATATGTGTACGTATAGGTGCAAAGTGCGACATCGTGTCGAGTACTATGACAGTCTCCTTTCAACAATAAGATTTTATCCACCCTTGCTATCGAGGATCTACTTCATTCAAAAAAATAATAATAATAATAATAAATACAAAAGGGTTGTCGATATCAAGAATAAAAACTTTTTGCATGTCGTGCCTTGACCAACCATTTGACACCTTTGAAGCAATTGATAAAAAAAATTAAACTATTAGATAAGTCGACATTTATTTAGTTTAAATATTAATTTCAACACGTCCCTTCACATGTAGGTATGTTTTATTTTTTTGTTTTCCCATCAAATCTTGACACGAGCGTAATTTCATTAAATGAGTGGCGACAAACTTGAACTCTGGACATTAGCTAGTGTGATACCATGTTAAACCAGCGGCGGAGCCAGGACTCACTAATTTTTTTTTTTTTTTTTTAAGATGGGCTAAATCCGCCAACGTATTAAATCAGCCTAATAGTTTATCTTCAACACTTATATGTGTACAAGTAGTGGCGGAACCAGGATGTTAGAGCTGGTGTGTCCTAAAATGAAAGATATTGAGATGAAAGAGGGGAAAGCACGGGGTTGCTGCCCTCGATTTTTTTTTTTTTTTTTTGAGTTGACATTCATAATGATTAAAGAACCTGTACAAACATTCATAATGATTAAAGAACCTGCACAAACATTCATAATGATTAAAGAACCTGCACAAACATTCATAATGATTAAAGAACCTGTACAATTAAAATGATAGAAGTTTGAAATACATATTACTTTTCATTCTTAAATTACTGCAAAAATGAAAAAATTATTAACTCGGAAATGCTCATCCGATCAATTACAGCAGTAGGCTGGTAAACTGAAATCAGAACTACTTTTTAATTGTGTTAGGCTGCTCGAAATCAAATTCAAATATATAGACAAGAATTTCTATCCAATTTCGAGGCCTCCACCCATGCTACCAAACAGTTTCTTCAACAATTAGACGGATCTACTACAAGAGGTGAAAACACTTCGTTGCTACTGACAATTAACAATCTCAGGAAAAACCAAATATACAACTAAACCAACAAAAAGGACAAAAGAACAACACATTAATATCAAAACAAATCACAACCTTCAACAACTCTCTGAATTCAAATCTTAATTAACTAAAATTCATTTCCAAAGCCAGATTTCCGATTTTCCATCTAAATCTGTACTTATATCTAACATGTTATAATGAAAAATTACAATATACTTTATAGATGTTATATCCCAAAATCTGTACTTATATCTAACATCTAACATGTTATATCCCAAAATTGTACAGTATTTTAAATAAAAAAAATGAAAACTAAAAAAAAAAAAAAAAAATCTGGTTGGTCCTAGGATCCACCAGGTCCACTGGTGGGTCCACCCCTGTGTACGAGTACAAAGTGAGTTATGCCAATCTCATTTAAGAGGTATTATTTTATGCCGCTTCTAGCCATTTTGCCTCATCCTTTCTTGAAAATTCTTTCGCCTATCGAAAGGATAAAAGTATGAGAGACTTTTTTTTCGGGATAGTAGTTTTCTGGGGGTAACGTGTAGCTGCTTTTACATTTTGATCTATCTCCTTTGCCTCTACTTCATTCTCGTTTCTTATACGTGCACATGGGCTGCAAATTGGTCTAGAACAGAAACAGAAGAGGGAATTGCACATGCAATTGTGCGAGGAGAAGTAGATTTTAAAAGGGATCCATGGCCAAGAATTTCTGAAGATGCCAAGGATCTGGTTAAGGGTATGCTGGAGCCAAATCCTTACAGCCGCTTCACAGTCAAAGAAGTCTTAGGTACAAACTTATATTAATTTCCTCTGATTATTATATCATTTAATTATTTATATTTGTTGAGCTAATTATTATTTTTCTTTTATAATGTGAAGAAAATAAATGGATTCAAAATGCCGATAAGGTATCGAACGTTCCATTGGGAGAAGGTGTAAGAACGAGAATCAAGCAGTTCTCGTTGATGAATAAATTCAAGAAAAGAGTTCTCAGAGTAAGTTAATTATGTTTATGTTTTTCAAAATGTTAATATCATGATTGATACGCACTAGTGTATCGATATTAATAAATATTTTTTTTTCTTCACTAAATAGGTGGTAGCAGACAACTTGCCAGACGATCAAGTTGATGGAATTAAAAAAATATTCCAAATGATGGATACAGACAAAAATGGAAACCTTAGTTTCCAAGAGCTCAAAGATGGTCTAAATATGATTGGACATCCAATTCCTGATCCTGATGTACAAATGCTACTCGATGCAGTCAGTAATTTTAACCCTTTTTTTTTTTTTTTTTAATTTCCTTATTATACCCAATAAATTTAAAGAAAATAATTTAATCTATTCCACTTGTAGCAAAAAAAGAAGCACTTTGTTTTTTCTTTTTCTTTTTTAGATATAAGAATCTTCCTATTTCATTGGAGTTGCAAAATGTGCAACAAAAGACCAATTTTATTGTTTTTCGTCACTTTGTTCAGTTGACAATCTTTATTGTTTGTTTATGGTGTCTATAAAGGCCGATGTTGATGGAAACGGCATGCTCAACTGTGAAGAGTTTTGACACTCGCCGTTCACCTAAAAAGGATGAGTAATGAAGATCATCTCAATCAAGCTTTTCTTTACTTCGACAAGAATGGGAGTGGATTTATTGAGTTTGATGAGTTGAGAGAGTCTTTGTTAGATGAACATCCTGATCCTACCAATGACCAGCTTGTACAAGACATCATATTTGATGCCGATTTGGACAAGGTAATTTGGGTCTTACCTTGCACTCCATTATCTCTCACTATAAACGTTTCATGAATTAAAATTTTCTTCACTTAGAGTTTAAATTTTGGCTTCTCGTATTGTAAACTTACATTTATAGGATGGACGAATTAGCTTTGCGGAGTTCAAAGTGATGATGACAAAGGGCATGGATTGGAAGATGGCTTCTCGACAATACTCTAGGGCAATGCTAAATGCCCTAAGCATGAGACTTTTCAAAGACAAATCTTTGATGGTGAAAAACTAAAATTGTTTAATTAACTCTTGATGTTGGGCAAGAGCAAAATGCAAATGCTTATTTTTGGTTAAAATTAACCCCATTTTTGTGGGTTTGGGCACATTTGATAATGGGATGTTCTATGTGGTACTGCATTTTTTTCTAAATTGTTCGATCAATTCTACCAAGTTCATTAAAGAAATCTTGGGATATTGAATGAAATACACATGATATGATATATGATATCTAAAATATATAAATAAATAATAAGTTCGTTTAGTCATTGTGTGGATTGTAAACTTGGATTTAAAAGGTAATAATAATGAATGACCAAGGCCACCTAGTAGTTTAGAAGTTGCTATTTTTGTGATATTTGAATTTAAATTTTAAATTTTTAAATAATTATTAAATCGAATCTGTGCAGTGACGTCAAAAAAAGAAAAAGATAAAAAGAGTTCCTTTGTAATGGATTAGTAAGTCGTTGAATTTGAAACCAAACTCTAGCTTTGTAGATAGGAATTGAGATTTTCAAAGGTCCTTTATTCTCTTCTTTTTATCGGAGCTAAATCCTGAAAGTTAGGTATTTGATTGAATGTAATTTGTTTACTCAAAACTATAATTAAATTAGCTATATGCATACTGAGGAAGGTAATAAAATATTTGTAACTAAATTTTTTTTAAAAAAAATATATATATATATTAGAAAATTTCCATTCATTTTAATAGTCCTATTTTAGTTTCTCTTTTTCTTCATCAAGGTTTCACATGATGTTTTCCCTCCGCCTCCGGTAAACGCGTTGAACCATTTTTCAAACAAGAAGCATAATAAAAAACGGAAGAATTTGATTGGGGACTAGTATGTTCTCAACTAGGCGGAACGGACAACTCCACTGCTTTTCGAGCATTTTCTTCTGCGATGAGGTTTGAATGAATATTCCGGTTGCTTTCATTTGATTCAAATTTTGCTGAATTATTTTGAAAATTGAGATGTTCTTTTTGAATTTTTAATTGTTGTTCAATTTCAGATATTCTTTTTTCGAAATCATTTCTTTGGTAAAAAATTGAAAATGTTTTCGGTTAGGATTAGATTCAACTTATTAGCTAATTTTACCAACAAAATTAAAAATAAACTTTGCAAGAAAAATCAAGGGAACAAATAACACAAGATTTTCGCCCTAAGACAAGAGGTTTAGAACCGAAGTTCCTAATCCCCTTTTGAGCTTCCGCCACGGGAAAAAATAACTATATTAATCGGAATCAATGAAATTGTACAGAATACTCTTCCACAACACTCAGACGAATAACACAAGATTCCATCAACACGAGCCTTTCTGATCAATACAATCATTCACTCAAGAATACCAACAATAACCCTATACAAATCACTTAAGATCTATACAAGATTGTAAGGATTTCAAATCAAGAAGAGGCTGTCTGTTTTGCGTGTGAGAGAGGAAGAAGAAGAACCCACTGTGAGAGTTCGAGAGATGAGAGAATGAAAAGTCATCATAATCCAAACCCTAGGTTTAGATTAATATGGAAGTCGCCAGAAGGTCGTCCAATCCAATGATCAGTTGGGGTGACACTTGGCAAGATCAAAAGCATTCATTCCACTATGAGAAACGCATTTCATTTTAACACAATTTTATTAGAATGAAACAGTAGCCAGTACAGGACTCGGCCCAATCAGCCCAACAAGTCAACGGTTCAGTCCATCATCATTGTGCCACTTCTCTACAATCCTCACCCAGTTTCATTTATAGTGAGTCCTCTAGAGATAGCATCATTTGCTCGGTTACCTGATACACAAATTAGCAAGAGTTAATGTTTAGCTGACTTAAACAATTTTGAAATTTGTTTAAATGAAGCACTTTGGTACCAACATCAGGATTAAAATGAGTAGAAATTTTTCAAGTTTTACAACTCCTTGTGAAATGACATCTCTAATAAAATGAAATCTAACATCAACATGTTTAGATCTATTGTGTAAAATAGGATTTCTACTTAAGTGAATAGCATATTGACTGTCAAAAAATAAAACATCTTTAGTGAAGCCATATTCATTTAAAAGTCCTTTTAACCAAATTCATTCTTTTATGGCATCAGTTGCAGCAATGTATTTAGCCTCAATTGTAGACAATGCAACAATATTTTGAAGTTGGGATTTCCCACTTATACATGAATTGCACAAAGTATACACATAGGCATATGTTGATTTTCTGTTGTCTTTGTCACCAGCATAATCACATGTTGATTTTCTGTCGTCTTTGTCACCAGCATAATCGGAGTCAGTGTATCCTCTTAAAGTAATACTATCAGATTGTTTTCCAAACTAAATCCCTAAGTCAAAGGTTCCCTTGATATATCTAAGGAGCCATTTCATGGCATCCTAATGAGTCTCACCAGGATTTGACATAAATATACTTAAAACACTTATAGAATATGCCAAATCAGGTCTGGAATAGACCATTAAGTACATAAACAGACCCAACAGCATTTGGATATGGAACTTTTGACATTATCTTAAACTCATCATCAAATTTAGGGCATTGTTCACATGAGAGAAGTGGTGGCAATGGGTCGAGTCGAGTAGAGTCGGCTCGGCTCGTTGTCCTATGAGCTCGACTCGTGAAAAAAATTGAGCTCGAACGAGCTAGTGGGCCGGGACGAGCCGAGCTCCTGTTCGGCCCGTGAGCTCGTCTTTTTTTTTACATTATATAATACATGTTTTCTAATTATTATTTTTTTAAAAAATTGACGAACCACGAGCCGAACTGGCTCATGGCTCGTCAAATACAAGCCCACAAGCTGCTCGACGAGCAGCTCGTGTACATGCTCGACTCGTTTGGCATTTTCTAACCTCTGCTCGTGGCTCGGGCTCGTTTTTTACGAGCCAAGCCCACGAGCTACTCGGCTCAATTGACATCAGTACATGAGAGTTTAAAATGATTTGCAAGAGGTAGACTCACACTTTTTGAATCAGACATAGAAATTTTTTTCCAAAATTTTCAAAATATGACTTTTGACTAATACATAGTGTGCCTTCTTTTCCATTTCTTTTTATTTCAATACCAAAAATTTTTCTAACAGGACCTAAATCCTTCGTTTCAAATTCTGATTTCAACTTGTCTTTAATTTCCTCTATCTCATTTATGTTGTGACTGTCCAGAAGGATATCATCAATATAAAGGAGTAGATATAGATAATCTTCACCTCCATTTCCTTACAGTAAAGACATATATCAAAATTGCTCTTTTTAAAAGCCAAGTCCAAGTACAAAGATATCAAACATCTTGTACCATTGTCTTGGAGCTTGCTTTAAGCCATATAAATATTTCTTAAGAAGACAAACTAGGTCAGATTAATTTATTTGCTTCATTGCCTTTAGATTGTTCCATATAAATTGTTACATCAAAGTCACCATTTAAGAAGGTTGTTTTAACATTCAATTGGTCTAATTCCCAGTTAAACTGGGTGGCCAAGACTAAGATTACTCTAACAGTTGTGAATTTTACACATGGGGAAAAGATTTCATTGTAATCTATTCTCTCTTTTTTAGTAAAACCTTTTGCCTCAAGTCTGGCATTGAACCTTATATCATTCTCATCTCCCCCTCCCCCTCCCCCTCCCCCTCCCCCTTAATTTTAAAGATCTTTTTCCTTCGGGCCTTTTAACTAAAACCCAAGTTTTATTCCTTTTGAGTGATTTCATTTCATCATGCATTGTTGCTGCCCAATGCTTGGACTTCTTGCTACTTATAACATATTTAAAGGACTCGGATTCATTTTCAATGAACCCCTTGGAAAGTCAGAAATGATGCTTCATCATCAAACCTGATAGGGGGTCTTATTTCCCTTTTGTCTCTATCTCTAGCAAGAAGGTAGTCATTTAAGGGGGGTTCATTACCTAAATCATTCTCAATTTCATGCTTAGTACCTCCATCACTATGGATCTCATTATTCTCATTCTAAGGTTGAGGGTCAGGTTGTTGAATTTCATCTTCAACCTGCTCCACCTCAATTTCAGTCTCCATTTCTAATCATTTATTATGACTTAGAGAGTTAAGGCTTTCTTCCTTTTTCAAACATGGAAGATCATTTTCATTGAACGCCACATTTCTGCTTAGAATGATCTTATACCCTTTGGTTTCCCTTTCCCATGGTCTATATCCTTTAACTCATTTACCATAGCCCAAGAAGACACACTTAAGGGCTTTAGGCTCTAATTTTCTTTCAGATTGATGTGCAAAGGCTGCACATTCAAATACCTTCAGATTACTAAAATCTATAGGTTTTCCAGTACATATTTGTTCACGAGTTTAAATTGTATAGCATTGGTAGGGCATCTATTAATCAGGAAATTAGCAGTTTTTGCAGCTTCTTCCCAAACTAACTTGGGGAGACCAGAACTTAAAAGCATACATCTAACTTTTTCAAGTATATCGTATTCATTCTCTCAGCCAAGCCATTTTTTTGTAGGGTGTGTGTTACTATTCTGTGTCTCAATACACCATGCAGTTTGCACAACTCATCAAAATCAAAGTTACAAAATTTCAAACCATTATCAGTTCTAAGCACTTTAATCTTTTTGTCAGTTTGATTTTCCATAAGGGTCCATTTGATTGCAAGATGAAATTTGGGTAGAAAAAAACGAATTGTATGGAATTGAATTGCCTAAAATTTGTTTTACTGAAAATTGTAATTAATTGTGTTTGATTGGTACAATTTTTCACCTGAAAAATGTTTAAAGTTTGGTATCCGTTTGACTTTGTTTTTCATTAAAAATGTCCATTAAAAGGATAATTTTTTTACGATTACTCTAGAATTTGTTCCAGTTGCCAAAAAAAAGTACACCGAATACCATTCTTTGACTTTATTTTCCATGAAAATTGTCCATTAAAGTGATAAATTTTTTTACTATCGGGTTTAGAATTTTTTCATATTGCCAAAAAAAAAGTTGGTGGGAAAACATTTTCATCAAAAACCAAGAAAATTGTGAAACCAAGAAAATGAATTACATGAAAAATTTTGCCCATCAAACACCAAAAAAGGTGGAAATGGAAAACAAATTCCATTTTCCATGGAAAAAATCGTCCTATCAAATAGGGCCTTAAGGTTTTCCAATATTTGAAAACGTTAAAAGTGTCTGATTTTGATTTGAGAAGAAAAATCCAATTTTTTCTAGAAAAATCATCAATAATAAAAAGGAAATACTTAAAACCAGTATGAGTTGGTATTCGCTAAAAGTGCATGCCGCAAGCTTACGGATCGCATTCAAGTAATAAAGTGGACCTTTTAAGTCTGAGTTGACGATCCCTCGAGGAATGTATACTTTCGATTACACAACTTTAATCAATTTAATTCTAACAACGTGATATGATCCAGGAGTCGAGCCCGACAACGCCGAGCCCAGGACGAGACCCGTTGATTATCAAAGGAGAACCGATGACGCGATCGAGGGCAAACGGGTAAATTGAGCAATGGAATTACTTGCACAAGAAACGATGGACGATGCCATGATCTACACGGGAAAAGTAGTAAGTTTCATGTTGGGGTTGAAATCCGAATCAACTTAGATCAACGTGTTAGAAGCGGTCGAAAACGGAGGCAAAACGGAGAGCTATGCGGCCGCATAGCTCTAACACCATGCGACCGCATTACATGAGGCAGGGAATCACCGAGCAGCAGAGTAGTCTTCTATGCAATCGCGGGAAGAACACCTATGCGGTCGCATAGACTAATTTCTGGGCATATTTTCCTTTTTCGCGCAAGAATTCTAGTTTCCATAAAATTCCAATCTTAAAGATATTTTACCATATTGTGAACATTATTTCTAGTTTTCCTAGGTTTTCTAGCATTAGTATAAATACTTTACTTATTCATTATTGTAATATATATATATATATATATATATATATATATATATATATATTGACAATTTATCAATTAAAGTGAGGCTATTTACTTTCAATCTTGTTCTTCTTAGAACTTTGATAATTTATCAAAATTTTCTTGTGGCGTTCAACACCGAGTGAAGATCACGCATTTTGTAATCAAGAGATTTTTCAAGTTTCGTTCTTGTTTGGTTGCTTGGTTCAATTCAAAACTGGATTATCTTTGGACTTTCTTGGGATCATCAATTTTATTGCCGGGTTGCGTAGTGTTCATTGTTACGTGGTTCTTATCACAACGAAAATAAACAAACACACAATAAAATATTATTTAAAAAAGAAGATTAACTAAAAATCTACAAAATAAGAAAATACAAACGCTTGGAAATTTTGGAGGGAAACGTGATTGGGATTCATGGTTTCATTTAACTGTCGCCTAATTAATTTCTCTACAAGCCAATTAATGAATTACTCATTTACGATGTTAAGTCTGACCTTCCAATTTTAGCTAATTACCTCTCTCGAGTGAAATTAACGCTAATTGATTGATTTAACCTACTATATCTTTATGTCGATTAAAATCAAATAACCGCATTAATATTTGTGAAAATGGATCAATGGGTCACATAGGGCTAGTGGTATATCTCTATACACTATACAAACCTAGTTTTTCTACTATTTGGTCTAAAATGCACAATTTTCTCTCGAACGATATACAAATCACTAAACACAATCATCTATTGGCTACATAAATGAAAAGGCAATAATGACAATAGTTGAAACACATGAAAATAAGCAACTTAATATCAAAGAGCAAATATTAAAATTAATTAAAAGCTGGGTTGAACAAATACCACAAATCTCAATACAATAAATTTAGCCCATTTTATATATAAGACAAATTTGACAAAATAATTGAGAAAAATCAAAGTTATGGATAAAACCCTATTTTGAAGCTTGGTGTTGATTTTCTCAAAATTCTTGCCAAATTTTTTGCTCCTCCTTGTGCTCTTTGTTTTGCCTCCAAAATACCAAGCAAAATGGGAAGAAAAATAAGAGGAAAAGAAAGAAGAAAGAAAATGAAAGGAAGAAGAAAAAGCTTGAAGAGAAAGGGGTCATCTCCAAATTTGGACTGGAAATGGCTTAAAAAAGCTCTAGAAACGTGTTCTAAAAATTATCCAAAAAGCCCCCGAAATTTGGTAAAAAACACAAAAAGGGATCCAGCCGTGAAGCAGCGTTCGAGTGCGGGCATTCGTAGCGCGCACCATGAGACAATTTTAGTCTCGATAAATCAAAACGCCTTCCCGTGCGCTTGCCAAAATAAGTCTACTCGCGAGCGTGGGCTATCTTCATTTCTTTTTTTTTAGCTTAGTCATCTACTATTTGCATGCATGGTCCCTCAACTTTGATCTTGTACAATATATTCCTCAAATTTTGACTTCCATTTCAATCATGCCCTCCATAAATTGCAGCCCAAGGTCCTCAACTTTCGGCACTTGTGCACTTTGGTCCCCAACTTCACATTTTTGTACGATTTTGGTCATTTTTCCTCCTTTTGCATTGTTCTCTTTCTTTTGGGATTTTGACCTACAAAAGCCATAATGAAATAATTGTGAGTAGAAATTCGCTCATTTAATTAATATTTAAGCTTATTTAGGTATTAAATAAGTGTGCAAAAAACACACTTATCAGTTGGCACAGTGGTTAGTCCCCAAAGATCAGTATGCATGTATTCAAGTATTGACACCTTATTTTTTTAAAATTTGTAAACCTTTATCACTAATATGACCTAATCTTTTATGCTATATTTGTGACTTATCATTAGAAACAAAGATTGCTGCTGAGGTGGAGTCAAAGAAATTTTGAGTTTGTAAAATGTAGAGTTCATATCTCTTAGGGGCTTCAATAATCAATTTTGAGTCCCTCAAGATTTTAATGTATCCCTTATTGATTATTATGTCATATTTCAAGTCATCTAGGACACCTAAAGAGATAAGATTTCTTTATAAGTATGGTACATACCTTGTCCTTTCCAAGACAAGATCTTTATTATCTTTTACTCTTAAGGTGATGGTTCATATTCCCTTAATTTGACATGTCATGTGATTTTCCATTAAGACTTGACCTCCATTAATATTTTCAAACTCAGTGAACCACTCTCTATTAGGAGTCTATTTGATTTAGATTAATATCTGATTTTAATCTAAGTCAAAGTAAAAAAATCAATATCAACCACATATTTATTGGGTCCCACAACTTTTTAACCACACATTTCAAAAACTTCAATCACAATCTACTAAAAATATTATTTTAATCCCCACCAAACATCCTCTAGGACACATGTGAAATGTGCAGCCAAAGTCAAGAATCCATTCTTGACAAGTAGGACTGTTTGTTGCAACATAAACATCATCAATGTTGGCTTCATTATCATATGTCAAGGCTGCACACCTCCATCAATCTTAGACTTATTTCTCATGTCATTAAGTCATTTAGGACATTTTTTTTATAAAAATGACATTCTTCTTGACAGTAAAAACATTTTTTACCTTTTGTCTTTCCTTTCATTTTATCTTTAAAATTTCCCTTCTTATTGTGTCATATTCTCTTATTGAAGTTAGTATTCTTGGGATTAAATTTAGACTTAGCACATCAGTAGTTATGGTTTCCCTCCCTTATTCAATGGCATTTTTAACATCTTTATATTTAACACCAATAGAATTCAATAAGACCACTGCCAGCTGATCTTTTGAGAGCTTCTCATCACAGTTGGCAAGGTGACGGGATAATCTCTTGAATCTATCAATATTAACCTCATGATCAAGAGATGGATCAAGTTTAAAACTAAAGAATTGTTTCAGAAGATACATTTTATTTGGAATGATTTTGTTCAAATAAGTATCTTCTAATTTTTTCCACAGTTCAGCAGCAATCTTTGTTTCACCAATTTCTCTAAGCACGTTATCAGACAAATGTAGAAAAATAGAGCTTCAAGCAGTCTCATCAAGTTCGGTTCTCTTTGTTTCTTCTAAATCAACATGCCATGTTTCATCAATGGTCTTAGCACATTTTTGTTGAAGTAAAATAGCTCTCATTTTTTTGGCATTAGAGACTGAAGTCTCATTTACCATTAAAAATGTCCAATTCAAATTTTGAAGAAGTCATTTTTTTTATAAAAAAAAATTGAATGTCAAGAGTGTGAGCAGATCATACAGACAGTACAAAGGTGTATACAACTTGTTTTTATATGTATTTCACACACAAGTGATCAGGAACCCAAAGATATAGTCAATTAATGAGAAGTATAAACTTTTGCATTGAAATGTCACAACAGTTAATTCCTGGAACAATACAGTCACTGAAAGGTACTACATCACTCAGAACAAGTACAAGAGCATGCTATATTTAATAACAAAAAAATACAGACGGAGAATTAAAAACATCAAGATCTTCGACTCAGATCAAGACAACTCTCAGATTCCAGACAACTCGTAGGGTTTTTGGACAAAGGAATTGCCTAGAATGTCTCAGATCAAGGAATTTTATAACACTTATGCAGAGGTATTAAGGTATAAGCATAAATTCAGTACTGTAACATGTGTAGCAGGAACGAACTCACCAGATCCCCTTATTAGGGTTTCAGGAAATAAAGAGATTTACTCAACACAAGTCGAACACACATCCAGATCTACAGTTGCTGGAGTCATGAACCGTGATCTAACAGCTCTGATACCACTTTTAGGATTAGATTCAACTTATTAGCTAATTTTACCAACAAAATTAAAAATAAATTGTGCAAGAAAAATAAAGAGAACAAAGAACACACGATTTTCGCCCTAAGGCAAGAGGTTTAGAATCGGAGTTCCTAATCCCCCTTTGAGCTTTCGTCACTGGAAGAAATCACTATATTAACCAGAATCAATGAAATTGTACAGAATACTCTTCCACGACACTCAGACGAATCACACAAGATTCCATCAACAAGAGCCTTTCTGATCAATACAATCATTCACTCGAGAATACCAACAATAACCTTATACAAATCACTCAAGATCTATACAAGATTGTAAGGATTCCAGATCAAGAAGAGGATGTCTGTTTTGCGTGTGAGAGAGGAAGATGAAGAACCCACTGAGAGAGTTTGAGAGATGAGAGAATGAAAAGTCATCATAATCCAAACCCTAGGTTTAGATTAATATGGAAGTCGCCAGAAGGTCGTCCAATCCAACGATCAGTTGGGGTGACACTTGGCAAGATCAAAAGCATTTATTCCACTATGAGAAACGCATTTCATTTTAACACAATTTTATTAGAATGAAACAGTAGCCAGTACAGGACCCGGCCCAATCAGCCCAACAAGTCAACGGTTGAGTCCATAATCATTGTGCCATTTCTCCACATTTTCGTTGTGAATACTAGTTCCAATATAATCAGTTTTCTAATATCTTCGACGAATTGGCGTTTGAAGTATAAACTCAATTCCGCATTAAGGGCTAATTTCATGATTTCTTGTAGCGGTTCAACATATTTTTATTTTTTAAAATTTTAATCCTATTTAACGGCTTTTCGGTTGTAAATTATTTAATGCTAAACACTCGAGAAAAATTGCTAGTGATAAAAATGATAACTTTAAAAATATATATATTAGTTAACCCCATGCGTGCGAGGATTATAGCACATTAGGTGATGGTTCTCTACAATCAAAAGCTATACCTTGATTTAACTGCATAATGCAAGTACTTTGAAAAGTCAAAAGTAAGGTAATAAATTAGATGATTTATTTCTATAAGATTATAAAAAATGAATTTGGAATACATTTATTGAAAATCTCCTATTAGGATTGCTTATACCGATCAACTGAAGAAACGAAGTATATTGGTGTTCATTTTGTTTTTTTTTTCTGAAAATGGGCTAACATATGATTGACATATTACTAATGAAATGAACAAGTTCTGCTACATCCACAGCTCAAAATGTTGTAGCTAACTTAAACATTACTCGGGGTCCTTTTGTAGCTCTGTGCCCAGCGACATCTCAAGTTAACAAATACAACAGCACCTTATTCTGTTGATAAAAGCTGATAGTAAAACTATTTGTAATGCAGTCCTCTGTTTAATGGTTGTCGTATAGATATATTTGGTTCTTGATGTAAACTTATTCTTCATCAGGAACTGAGTACACAGAAGCATCAAATTATTATATATGGAACCCTTTTATGCATCTTATACAAAACACCACTCAGCTGTAAAATTCCACTCTGTTGTAAAACTATATTTTCAGGGTGTGTGAGCTCTCTGTAATTTTTTTCACAAGCAATTTTGAAGAAGATATGGTTCCGGTTGCTCCCAGAAGCACGCCGCTCATTATCAGAATCATATTCAGAATCAAGAGAGGCCTTGTTATCTGGCTCCAGAATATCTTGGTGTAGAAAGCGCAAGGAAAAATAATGCAAATTCCTACACTGACTAGGGAGCCGGTGAGACTGAGAACATACTCGAAGTATGGCACAGAAAGAGCAAGGATGAGTATTGACATCAGTAGAATTGAGCCAACTGTGCCCCTTATGATCATCTTTGTTCTGGATTTCATTGAACGCGGAAGATTGTGTTCTAGCTGAATTGCAAATGGTGCAAATTCAAGTGCATACTTGGTCATGGGAGTAAGCACTGTTGCCCATAGAGCAATCTTTGTCACAATACGATTCGGAGGCATACTGAGGGTGATCTGAGAATCAACTTGGGGGCCAAACAATTTGGCCCCCATGAACGCCAAGGCCATGTAAAGCAATGTAACCAGTGAGAAGCTCACAATAGATACCTGTAAAGAGGATGAGAAAACATTAGTCATTAATGTGCCCTAGTGACATTGAAGTTTAATGAAATGCTTCAGATTCAGTTTTCATGTCAAATAGAGTAGGAACATTTTTTATTTGATTTTATTCTGTATCACCATGGATATATTGCTGTACTCTAAATGTTAAAAGTATTGACACTTTTGCCAAACTTGTCCCACTTTGTTCATGAATTGTATATTTCTACAGAATGGGACAACTATTTTGCCTGGTGTAATCTGTATCTATCAAGAATTATATCAAATACTGTAAGGCCTTGTTTGATTGGGCACCATTTCCTTGAAAAATGGAAATTTTCCACATTTTTGTGTGTTTGATAGACAATTTTCCGTGGAATTCTATTTCCACTTTTGCCTCACACGTGCACCATTTTTTCTTGCTTTTTGATGAATTTGATTTCCCACCATTTTGGTTATTTTTTGTTTTCCAACTTTTTTTTGTTTTTTTTGGCAATCTAAGCAAATTCTATTCCCAATTGTAAAAAAATATATCCCGTTAATTGACAATTTTCATGAAAAACAAAGCCAAACGAACACCAAAATATTTTATTTTTTTTTGGGCAATCCAAACAAATTCTATACCCAATTGTAAGAAATTATATCCCTTTAATTGACAATTTTCATGAAAAACAAAGTCAAACGAACACCATAAGATAAAAAATTTCAACATTTTCCAGGTGAAAAATTATATCAATCAAATATCATTAATTGACAATTCTTAGTAAAACAAGTTCTAGGCAAAATTATATCAATCAAATATCATTAATTGACAATTCTCAGTAAAACAAGTTTTAGGCAATTCAATTCCCTACAATTCGTTTTCTTTCCACCCAAATTCCATCTTGCAATCAAACGAACCCTGAAGAGAAAAAATTTCATCATAAATATTTTCTTCCCACATACTTCTTATGTTCGTTGAACTGTGTGAAGTCTAATTATATTGTATACTTATTCCCTTGACTTCAAATAAACCTTATCAGGCGTATATTGGGTATTTCATAGACATAATATGTTGCCTTAATATTTCTATTACATTAAAGATTTTAGGAGGCCGATTTTTGGGTGTGCAGACCACTTTGGATTCATGCAGCAACATAGAGGATATAACTGTCACATTGAACATTGAGGGCAAACCACTGTAAAATTGTGTGTGCTTTGCTTGTTTTCTGATTTTACTACTGCTTTCGTCATAATGGTCCCTAACAACATTTCTTGATCCCTTTTATTGCGACAATTTCAAGACGATGAGAAGTAAAACAAGTTCAGGTAACTTGCCTTGGTGAACGTGGAGGGGTCATTCATGGCTGTGTAAATGTTGGGGAAAACAATATGACCAGCATAACTGAAGATGTAAAGACCAGAAATGGCAGGAATATTGCTGAGCTGGAGGGCTGGAATGCTGTGATTGGCCTTTACACCTCCAAAAACTGCTGTGCAGACCACCGTTACAAAAATGAGAAGTGACATGAGAATCCCACCCGTGGATAGGAAAGATATAGAAGAAAGGTCCCTAAGCCACAAGCTTGGAAGTGCCACCAATATTGCAATTGCTGTCAGAATCTGAGATGTTTGTAAGTGATTCCATCCTAAATTTATTTTGATGCCTAGAAATACTGTGGCTAGGTTGTCATGAAGTGAGATTGTATAAGATACAAGGGCCATGAAAATCTCCATATAGATGAAAGTGGTTGCTACAATTCTTCCTTTTGATCCAAATGCATGCTGCCCAATATCTTTATAGTCTCTTGATCTGGAGTTCTTGTGCAAACATTTCCCAAGCAGATGGGAACTATAAGCACATGCCACTCCAATTCCTATAAGCAGGAATGCAGAAGTCCATCCTCCATTTTCCAAAGCATAGGGAGTTGAGAGTTGTCCTAGACCTGAACAAGATTAAAGATGAAAAGGAAGTCAAAATTAAGTCAAGTCTGCTAAATCGTGTAGTGTTGTCCATTGAGAGTGTTGTGCACTGAACATGTCTTGGTGTACAAATTAAAAATTGGTATCGATTACATGTTATATATAATTGCTAAACAACATACAGAAAAAAGAAAGTGAGTTATCTACATCTTTCGTCAAGATAGAGAGGTACGTATGGTATGCTGGACTGAAAATGATACATGAAGAGAAACAAGGGTACCGTGTCATCCAATGTTGTGTACCAAACATGTATTGGCATCCAAATCAAAGATTAAAATTGATATGTTCTGTGTTATAAAAGTCGTGTATGTATGATATAAAGAAAGTGAGTTACCAATAAGCATTCCACTCATGTTGATGACAGCATGAAGAAAAGAACTGTTAGTTTCTTTGTGACCTTCACCATCTTTTTCATTAACCAAACTCTCCAAGTCTTTTGTGTTTCCATGGCATTTAACATTAGTTTCCTCTGTGCAGACGTCCAAACTCATCAACTGGGCATCTAATTTTTCAGCATTTTTCTCGGCTGTCACTCGATTCTGATGCTGCAAACAGTTAGAATCCAGGCAAGGTAAGTTCTCAGCGGATTTCCAGTTTTTTCTCCACATAATTCTTGAAGATTAAGAAGCAGATGGCTACTAAAAATCTTACAGAAGAGCGAGAGTAATTGAAAAAGTAGTTGTTTTAAGGTGAATGATAAATTTTGAAAGGTTGGGAGCATATTTTATAGGTGGAGGAATGGATTCATGTGTTCCCATGTTTTTGGTGGCATATATATATTCCCATGACTGAGGCGAATCTATAGTTAGATAATGTTTTGGTGTGAGAATGAGACGGTAATCTAACACTGTTTAAAATTATAGACATAAGGTAGTCTATCTCTAGTATAGTATGTGAAAGGCCTTGCGTTCAAACTACGCCCAATTATGACATTTTCACGTTTTATATTTTTGTATTTAAAAAAAGAAGAAAAGAAAGAAGAATTCTCTGTATTTGAGGAAGCTTCTCGAAGGTAAAATTAAAGTAAATAAATTTGTCATCTCTCTAGCCATTTAAATTTTTTCTGCACAAGAAGAATGTTGAAAACTAGATTATGTATACATGCATGCATGCTATTTCGTATCACTACCTAATTTTTGTTGTATTACCATAAATCCAGTGGAATCTATTACATCAATGACCAGATAATGATCATACATCATCAAGAGCTGTTACAGAATCACTGAAATCCATTTTTGCTTCAAATCATCCATAAATTAAGCACTTGTTTGACAACCATTCTTTCTCATTCTTTCTTTCCCATACTCACTTTCAACCACACATTCTCACAATAAAATATTTTTCACGTAAATTCAAAATTCTTCCTTACTTTTACTACAAGATCTAAGTTTTATTTCCTATTGAGTCATGTACAATTTTACTGTTAAGGGATATAATCCCACATCGAATAAAGATATAAACATAGGCCAATTTATAAGGTCTTAGGCTACTCCTCTTAACAAGGTTGACCTTTTAAGATGAACTCCTTAAGTCTTAATATGGTATCAGAGCCCATTAAATTCTAACGAGCAATTCGATCCGATTAAGACTAAAAAATGAGCACACGGATTTCAAGATTGGTCTGCTCAAATGAGCCACCATCTTGTGGGGGCATGTTAAGGGATATAATTCCACATCGAATAAAGATGTAAACATAGGCCAATTTATAAGGTCTTATGCTACTCCTCTTAACAAGGTTAACCTTTTAAGATGGACCCCCTAAGTCTTGATATTTACTATAAGATGGCTCTACGAGATGGTGGTCTGTTGGAATTCAATTCCTAGCAGTTTTAGAAAAATTTAGTCGTTCATTTCAACTTTTTCAATTAGAGTTGAGACTTGAGATTGAGATTGAGAGAAAGAAATGGAGATTGTTGAACTGTTTGATCTTCTAGGTCCTCGTTTGTGCACGTTTCTGATTGTGTAACGGTGTGCATATGTTTGAATGAGAATATTTACTATTTGTTGAAAGAAATGTTTGGTGAAGTTGCCAAATAGAACAATTTGCTGCTTTATTCTCCAGAAAGACAGGAATTAGTTACCTCTTAATTGGGAAGATGCTAAATACGTAGTAAGCACTCCAACAGTCATGAGAACAAGATTCTCAGGTGATGTGTGTATCATTTATTATGTAATTGAGGTATCTTATTCTTCTCTCCAAGAAAATAGATTTTAAGTGCAATTTTTCTTTTCTTCTGGCTACTTGGACGTACCTAACTAGTAAACTTCTTGAATTGAAGTAATTTGCATTATGTACTCTAAGGTTGCATTTTTGGTGCAATGTATTAGATGCTATAAAAATTTAGTATAATTAGAATGGATGGTAGTAACTGAACGGTATTATGGTGGATTTAACGTGGACAATATTAGTTGAACTATACAATATATCTTATCCGTTTCAAAATATATGTACCCGAAGCAATATATTTTGCGATTTATTGTTCACAATTTTCTTTGATCTTTTAGTCAATAATATCATCTATACAATGTATCTTATCTGGTTCAAAATATCTATACTCACATTACGTTGTGTCGTTGATAGTGCAAATGACATTTTTTTACTAAAAGAATTTTGAACCATGCTTCTTGTACAGCCCCCTCTCATGGGGGCGAGGTCCGCGCCAATAAATTCGTTGACATGGTGCCCTCATGTGAGGGGGTTGTACACCGAGCTGTATGGCTCGGTGTACAAGAGGCAAAATTCAAGAATTTTATCTACCATTGTTACTATTCATTCTAATTTTATACTTAATTCCTTATATAGTCTAATGCGGAGCCACATAAATGATAAATGATAATATGAATCTTTCTTAAATTTAAAATTTTTATTTTTATTTATTTTTAAAAAGTATATTATATTAATAATAATGAATATTAAATTTATTTTTTATCATATATATGTATAATTTTTATTATTATTTATTTAATTAAGGTTTTAAATTTTTATTCTTTTTTAAAATATTTTTTTATTATATGCGGGGGGATGAAGAGAAATTATGGGAACTATACCTCATATGTGAGAATTTCATATTATTGTACTGGATCCATATGAATTCTATTTCAAGTGAAAAATTTTAAAAAATCTTTTAAATTTTACAAAAATCTATAAAAGTTTTAAAATGAAAGTCTATAGAAGCCTACGAATGACTTCCACTAGTTCTATACAAATCTATGAAAAATTCACGAAATTCATAGAAGTCGTCACTTAAAAAAAAAAAAAAAAAAAAGTCTATCAAACTTTTCAAAAGTCTCAATTGAATATACCCCTTATATTTGAGATAATTCTTAATCGGCTAAATGTAAATAGTCTTAGAATTTTAATGTTTATTTCGAAACTATATTTAGATGACACAACAAATGATATTTTAATGTTTGTAAAATAAGGTATGCAAGGCATGTCTACATAGTTTAATTTCGCTTTAGTGCTTGCTAATGTTAAGACCCAAAAATTTATTTTATCGTATACACACTAAAATGTATCTGATTCAACTCCGTCGTACTTACATAACTAGTTAATTTGATTTTATCTTTCAAGTTTTGCTGTTACGAAACTTCTCGTCTAGCATGTGATAAAATGGAATTTAGGTATGGAATTCATGGGTTGCGGAAGGGCAAGGAATCCTTGGATTCCAATCTATATGAATTTTCCATTATTCCTCAAGATTTAGCATATCTTTTAGTTGCATATGTTAAGAGTTGCCATAAAAATTAATAAGCGAAATTGAAAGAAAATGACGCCAAACGAATAAGTTGATGCCAATTTAAAGTTGGGGTTTGGCACAAATGAAATGCCAACTCAAATATCAAGTCACCTTTCATCAATTCCTTTATATGCATGTTGGGGATATATTGAGGGGTTCGCATTATAAAGTCCAGCCCGAAAATATTTGTAATTAGAGAGAGAATTGGAGAAATATGAAACTTTAGTAAAAACAAGAGGAAATGATTCGTCGCGAGGAAGAAAAATCAATTAATTGACAAAAAAAATTCCATGGTCAAATATTTTTAGTTTAATTAAGATGAGAGTTTAATTGTCTTTTTACGAAATATTCCCTGGTCAAGTGAGAAACGTGTAGCGTTTCAACAATATAACTAAGATATGAGATTTGTTATCTCTGCAATATGTTCTTGACACATCGTTACATCACATTTCTAATAAATGAGAAGACACCAATGTGTAATGTGTCAAAAATGTATCGAGAGACAATGAGTTCAGAACAACAATCTAAACCCGTATGTAGCTTTATGTTAGTTACAAATATCTCCAACTTCAAGAAATGTCTATGAAGGAAAATAAAAAAAAAAAAGTGAGAAGCTCCTTACATTGTTTCCAACTTCTTCCAACTAAATTTTTGTGTTTCTAACTTGCCCCTATCTGTTTTTCTTATTTTGTTTCTCCTATTTCTCCAGCTTCTTCCATTCTGTCTCTAGAGTATTCCTAATCAAAAGCTTCAATCATTTAGGGCAACTCTCTCCTCTTTTACATTTAGTGCTTGTTTGGGATAGCTTAAAAGTTATTAAAAATTTGAGATCAAAGTCGAAAATTAATTTGAACCACACGTTACATGGAACTCATAACTTTTATCAATTTTTTAACCACATTTCATCAACTTTTGTTAAAATTACTGTTGGAGTCCAAACTTTGACCTCATGAATAAATCGTCCTGCTAATTCTTAATCACTAAGGTCGGAAGTAATATCTTTAAGATCGACTTGGGCTAAAGGCCGCTTCTCGGAGACATAATGATGCCTGAAAATCTGCCATCACTAATACACATTTCTTCCTACACATTAAGGTCGTAACACTAATACACATTTCTTCCTACCAAATGAGGCTGACACTTGTCATCTCTGACATCAGCACCTCGTATTTGATCAATCAATTAAATGCAATGATTATGTGACATCACATCATTACTTGATGGTATTACTGCAACCCAAACAACAATAAATTAGTGAGGTCGATCTCGGTCACCAATCAAATCCAAGTCGGTGGCATGCATATTAAGATCATCACTATAGCTAATTTGACTTTGGACGACCAAATTGCTTGTTTCATGCCTATAAATAGGAATGTAATGGTCCCCTCAAACACCGAACTCAATGTATCTACACACGTCAAAACTCTTCTCTATGACTATTTAAGCAATTTACCTCCTATTAATTATCAATTAAGTTGACAAAAATTGATCTAATCATTTTTTCAAGTCAACAATTGCTAAAAAATTTTTATCAAAAACTTTATCGAGTAGCTCTTTAACGAAGCTTCAATCTTCACTTAGAAGCATGCATGTTGAACATGGCAATTTTAGAAGAGCTACTAATTAAAGATTGATTAAAATTATTCACTTGAGAAATATACAACTTGACTTCTATGCATCACAGATGTGAGAGGAGTAACTTTCACTAAGACTCAGACCGTATAAGAATTTTAGTATGTAATGAATTTTACAGATTAGTGTAGTATATTAAATTTATGTGAATTATGTTTTCTACTTTTCATTCAAAAGAATGTCTTTACCATAGCTATATTAATTATCTAGCTTAAACTCACCTCTAACTTCTGTATCCTTATATGACATAATCCAGTGTGTCAAACACAGCCTAAAGGTACAAAGCAGTACAATAAGGTTTTTTTTCAATTTTTTCATATTTGAAAAATAAACTTGAGAGGATTGATGTACTAGGGGTCAAATTGTCTAGTTTACATGAGAATTGCATAATGATTAATGAAACTAAATCCCAAGTAGCTCGACTAAATGGAAACTAATAAGCAGAAAATGGAGGAAAAAAAGAAAAAAAAAAAACTCGCCTGTGTTCATTTTTCTTCACCATGTGTCTTTACTGTAGGTTAATTTTCCTCTTCAAAAACTCGAAACGAAACGGACAAATAGAACTTGAACAAGTACTTCTGAATTCCTGTGTTAGAGAACTATTTCGTTTGAAAGTTAAAATAAGGGTAACAATTATCTCTTGTCGACAAACCTTATAAACAAAGATAAATTACAGTAATCACATTAGTCCATAGTTTCTGCCACTTCTCACATTATATCTCACAGGCATGAATCCAGCAAACATAATCAAGTCAGCATGTCTCAACCTTGGTTCAAAACGACCGGTCTCTTGAATTCATGTCAGTTTCTCTGGCCAGGCTGGATTTAGGGAAAGCCATAGCAGTGCAATATCAGTAGTTACAACCGTTTCATGGATCTGTCCCTAATAATGAATTCACGTGCTTCAAGGATTTTTATGGAGAACACGATAAGAAGCGCTGCAGGTCCAAGCGTCACAATGTCGTGCAAAGTTATAAAACAAGTTCAATTCTTGCTTTTACAAACCAAAGTCAATTCTATGACTACGGGAAATGCTGACTTCTCATGCTTGTCAATCTAATGGCTAATAAGCATCTGGATGATAGCACGAGAAGGGATCAACCAAAGGTTAAATAAACAAAAACGTCGATTTTTACCACAAATTTGAACTTGACTTCATTCTGGAAGCACTTGCTCATTCCTCATGCAAAGCCTTCATCAGATATAGTCTACTAAAGCTTTGTCCAGCAACACTGCATGCCATAAGCCGACATAACATGATATCAATTTCTGAAGTACAGACCAAGTTATAACAATTACATTGGATAAATTATGCAATCTTAACCTGGCACAAGGTGTATATCCTACTTACAAGAATGTCAATGAAGAAATGGGTGGCAACATGCTTAAAAAGGAAGTGATGTTTTGATTAAAAGGTATCTGCATATGCGAGTAACTATTCTTATCAAAAATAAAAATGAAGTGGCTAAATATGTGGTACAGATCCACAGGCACGCCACTGTAACACCCATATGTCAACAACGTGATGTGAAGAACATCAATAGAATGTTTTCTCACAATCCTTCTAAAATTTCAAATATCATACTTCCAATCCAGTCTGTCAGACATCCAGATAGAAAACATTAAGATGGCAGGCCTTGCACAAGACTCACGGGATGTTGAGCTCAAACAGAGAGTTATTAGAATAGACAAGCACCAGGTTATGAATAAAATTAGATTCATGCACAGAAAGAGGATAAAATAAATAGAAGAAAAGACACGAGATAACAAGGACAGTTGCAGCGTATCACGAAATATACACCATTCCAAATATGTATGCAAAGGAAGTTGGACTAATTAGTGAAGATACTGGTTGTTTGCAAATATGAATGAGAGAGACGATAATTGATGTTGAGCCAACCTGATGAAGAAAAACAAACTAGTTCTTAATGATAATTAAGTGCTTTAAGTAGTGCAATATACCCGTTAATTTGGTTGCAGTAGTTGGAAATTTGATTCGTTATGAGAAAACTATCCAATCGCGAAGGCTCGGGGATAGGCTTGAAAATGGGGTTTGCAGGATCCTCCTCGGGCAATGGTTCGTCTCCAGCAGCTTTTCGTGAAATGTTTTCAGACCTACAGGACAAGTTAATGAAGCATGGAATAATTAAAGAATGACACTGACATGCGACCTCAATAGAAATGACTCTTTATCATCTAAATATATTTTCTGAGGGGCAATATACATATCTAGACCTGACATAATATTGATGCATATGGAGTAAAAGTTTCAGTTCAATCAAATTCATATTCAAGTCCCGTAGAAACTCAATTGATCATTTTTCACTCAGAGAACTTTGTACTCTCCAAATATCCTAACTCAGAGACCAAATTTTGGCTCATACTCCAGCACATAGTCCTTCCAGCTTGACTACTATTTAAGAATTGAAAACACATTCTTAGCTTGATTATACGAATGAACTTGGTAACAATCCATGTGTCCACCTATCCAGGGTCCTATCTTTTATTTACTTTTTTCCCCTTTCCTTTACATCTTTCCAAATGCAGAAAACCAAGTAGAATAACTTCTCTGTCAGTATCATAACATACCGACCAATTCTCCATTTCCTTGAGACCTCAAAATTGCCCACCGTGATAATCTTTCTTATCATCTACTATTATACTTTAGACTACCTTCTGAGCCACCCAAGATACTCCATTCGGTTTGCATATCAATACATTCTAAAATTTGAATACAATGTGCTCTGCAGAGAAGCACGTGCAAGACTAAATCAATTCCACCGCACATTAAACTGCTTACTATCATCCTTAAATCTTTTCAAAACCTAAAACCAATTAGAATAAGCATTTGAGGGCAGAATTTTAGCAACAAACATAATTATGAAAGGAAAATTCAAGCTCATGCTCCATGGGATCCACAAACAGGAAAGAAGTTCCTTGCTCAAGAACCACACCACAACCATCCAAAAAAAAAAAAAAAAATGAAAAAACTTGAAAACATAACAAGGAAAAAGCCCAAGTAAAAGTTACCTTCTTTTCTGAAGCCAGGCTTGCTGCTGAGCTTGTTGACGAGAAAGATTCCTATAATAGAATTGAAACTGAAAGGGAAAAAGGGTCTCACACGCTCAGCAAATTATGCCCTGTTTGGTTTTTGCTAAAAATCAGATTTTTAGTAGATTTGATAAAGTTAATGAAATGTGTGGTTGAAGAAATGTTGCTAGAAGTTGTGCGTCTCATGAAATGTGTGGTTGAAAATAAGTTTGGGAAAAAATGAGTTTAAAAATGGGGGCTATACAGGGGTAATATTAATTTATGCATACGGGAAACGAAGACTGACCTTTTGTTGTTCCATTGACAAATCATCCATGCATTCGATTAGAAACTCCATATTCCTCTCTAAGAATGGATTGGTAGACAGTTGCAGCCTATCACAGTCACACTATCACGTGACAGAAAATATATTATAACTCATACTCAAATTTACATTAAACAAGAAGTATGGTTAGAGAAAAGGAAAAACAAGATTACCTGTCTGACAGGAGTATCAGTCTCCAATTCAGTCATAAAAGCACTGATAAGAGCAGAATTTGAAACCTTAATCTGTCACAAAAAAGACACCGTCAAAATGTATACTAAATTACTAATATCCTGCCACCTCTAAAAGTTCGTGTGAGAGAGAAATTATCATGCTACTGCATACTATTCCTACCAAAATAGAATCAACAAAATAATGCAGGACGCCGTATGCTTACATCATTACATGGCTATATGACTACTACAAGAAAGCAGGAAATAATATTCATGCAAAAGTCAAAACATGGTAGAGTAAAACAAATATGACAAGGTACCACATGTGTTCCTAAGCACAAATTTAAATTTACCTCAAAAGGAGGGAGCTTAAAGTCTTGCATATCACAGAAATCGCCTTCTAAAATGATGGATTACTTGACATTAATTGTTGAGTCATTAAAATAAGCTCCAGTTATTGTAGTTTTTAAATAAGTACAAACTTTTGCAGATTACATTTCAAAGAAAGTAAGTAGCCTATTCGGAAATTTCAATTACAAAGAGTGAACTTGGAAGTATATATTCAAGTAACTCATGCAAAAGATGCATCAGAAAAACATATAGTTAGCTGCATGATTGTGAAAGAAAGATGCAGCATACAGAGGAAGGGATCTTAAAAGTAACAGTGTCAAAATGAAAACTTGAATGGCTTTAAAGAGGACAAGAGATTATCTGTGGCATACAGGAATCTCCTCAAAGATATCCACCCATGAAAGATTCTTCTCCCTCAACCTGATAAGTAAACTCTTATTAGAAAATAAAATTAGTTATAATCCTCTAGGGACTAACTAAAGAAACAAAAGAATCCTTTTGACCATCTTTGAAAGGACAAAAAAGCAGAAATGTAAAGCATACTTCTCTCCAGTGAAGTTATTATTTTTATATAGATCCATGAATGAATCAGCAAGCTTCAAAGCCTTCAAAGCTAGGACACCTTGGTTGGATCTTGATGGGTCGTAAACAATACAAACACATCGCCTAATATTCTCCTGCAACCAGAAGAAATAACAGAAGTTAGGCGCGTAAAAACTAACAATATGGTGAGACTACAACGTACCGCACTGCTACATTCAATGTCAGTGTGGTAAAAATTGTTTAGAGGCAATTGGCTGTTCCAAATTATGTAATCTGTCACAAAATATCTCAAGTAGTATAGCAAGCAACAGAAGAGCATGCATTATACAACCAAAACTTGAAGGATTAAAGCCTTGTTTTCAAATGCATTAGATGATCACGCTTTGTTTTATCTCTAGATATGATTCGAATAATAAGGAGAAAAGCAATTTTAGTAATCAAATATAAAGAAAGCACGGAGTAATTTTAATGATTCGACCACCTTAAAAATCACTACAAAAATTGTCATAGAGATCATTTGCTAGGAAGCTGAGAGTAGAATCTCTTGACTGAACAAAACTTTCTACATTAATGATACTTAGTAACACATTGTTTAGGTTTATTTTGTGTCTTAAAATAAAATTTAAAAGCCTCCAAAGCTCTGGAGATGGTATGAAGCTCAAAATGGAGAGGTCGCCAAGGAAAATAAACATCTAATTAAAAGCATTTCACTCATGCCTTCAAAAATTTAATATCACTACTAATAAGAGAAGTTTTTCATGCATGATTTTTCGCTTCTAGGGTTGGACCAGAAAAGTACTAGAGAACGAAAATGATAAGGCAAAGGTAGAGATAAATTACCTGATAGTTCATGAAAGTCTCTATGAGTTCCACTGTTTGAAAAGAGCCGAATAAAGTTGATTGATACCTGGGAAAGTTTCGTTGAGTTGAACAATGTAGACAGTAAAAAATGTATGTTAAAATAAGCAGTTCATTGACTAAGCAAAAGATATGTCACTGTTAATCTAACAGAAGATATAATGTGGACCCGTAGCTAGAGCATGTATATTTTATTTTAAATAAATGTTTGACAACACAACACAAGAAGAAGAAGATCAAACTAAGCAAGCATTACTCCCAGTAACTTTGAGACAGCCAACATGAATCCTTTTTTCGCTAGAAGATCCAGTTGGAACCTCAGCAACCACAATTTTAGTCTTCCCTTCCCATTCCTTCCCTCTTCTAACTAGATCTACAGAAATTGCATCACCCTTATGGATGAAGCCTCTTCAAGTCTGTGCAATACGTGCCCAAACCAATGTTTAGAAAAGGCTAATCAAGCACCGAGACAATTTACCTTTGAATCGAGGCGCTAGTCTCAAGGCACTTTGAGGCATCAGCCTTAAGACAAATTAATTAAATAATTCAAAAAATTATAAAAATATGCTCATAATAAACTATGCGGGAGTTTGATTCCCATTCTTCCAAAAGTACTTTTTCTCTCTTCTTTTCCACTACATATTCTTCTTTAAAATAATATTACACGCAAATCAAAAACTTTTTTTTTTTTTTTACCACACATTCTCCATCAATCTATTATTCCAAAATACATTATTCAAAAAGAATGGGGCTCAAACACGCCCTATAAACCACCTTCAAAAATCTATAATAAAACATATTAAGCCTTTTCGTGTAAAGGAAGAAAATAGAAAATAAGAATAAAAAATCTTAAAGCAATTTACGTTTTAAAAATAGCCCAAAAGGAGAGAAGACAAGACAAATGGTTAGGCATAAGGTAAAAGCTTTGGGGCATTTAACGAAAGCATCAAGTGAGGCGAGATTCGAGGTATAAGCCTCAAAAAGCTGAACTAAACCATGGCCCCAACTACCTGAGTTGCTATTCACTTAAGTTATCCTTAACCATTGCCATGCCCACTTGTTGGTTTACTAAAATTTACCATATATAATATTAGATTAACCCCATGTACATCAGATGCATGTTTATTTTCCACATTTAACCACGAGCAAACCGAAGTCACTTGATTGACCTTATTTCAAAGCTTCCGTATTTCAGTTGCTCTAAGTTCTCTAAAAGATTTCACCCAGCACATTTAAGATGCTCATATCAATACCAAATATAGGATTGCATCACATAATGTGAAAAACTAACTCAACTCTTTCATATATCCAATTCTCAATAAAAAGCATTTGTTCCCTTATCAATATAATTTTTGTGGCCAGATTGCCCACAATTAGCTTCACAATGCATATACCACTCAGCCGCGCTAGATTCACTCCAGCAACCTCTGATCGTAGAAGTTTCTAAATATATGAATTCAAGACTCCAATGCTACATGGATCACAAACAAGGATTTTCGAACTTGATCTCGAATTTTTGTATTAATAACTCACTCAGACTCCCAAGGCAAGTTCTTTCCGATCACGAAATGATGGATTTTGCAGTCATTTTCAGCACACATATTCAGAGAGAGAAAACATAAGCACGGATGAATTAGGAACTACTTTGATATTGTGATTCTTAGAATAACTGCTTATATATTGGTAAATTTGGATAATGGGTGAAGTGCAGACCCACTCACCATCCAACAGTGTTATTGTCAACATTCACCTCTCTCAAGCACCTCATCATTTCTAGCTGATAATTAGCACCTTCTGCTTCAATCTCTTCATCTTCCTCCCGAATCTGTAGAATAATATTTAACCATTACAAAGCAGAACAGTGTCCAAAATTTGCCCTCATTGGGCTCCATTTTGATGAGGTTTTGGGAAAAATGTATTTTCGAATAATAATTTTTTGGAGAATATATCGTTAAAAAGAAAGGAAAAGTTTTGGGTTCACATGTACTATTATTTTATTGAAGAATGTGCAGTTAAAAATGAGTTTTCAAAAAAGTATTTTTGGATTAACAGAGCCCAAACAAGGGCTTTCTACTGGGATCTGAAAAAAAAAATTGATTGAGTAATGAAAAAGCATCAGAATTTCTTATACCGGGAATGGAAAACAATTAGTAACTTCAAGAACACTGCCAACATCCAACCCAAGCAGTTGTCCTGTAACCAAAGCTGGAGAAAATTCTTGGCAATGCTTTATTATCTTCAAAATAACCTGTACAAAGTAACTTATAAAAGAGAATCTAGAGAAAAACTTCACCATATTGTCATTAGTCATTTCCTTTTAGTAGTTACGCAAAAGACAATAGCTCAAGAAGTAAAATAGGGTCCCATGAATTAAACGAAGAAACTTAAGTTACAAAATTTAAAAATTTGAAAGAGACACACTGTCATAAGACCTGACACAGAATGCATAGGTTTTGAAGTCCAAAATCCCAAACTATAACAGATAAGAATTAACAGAATATGAGCAACCGGGAGCAATTTCCTTAAACATCAAATTAACAATATGCAATCATATTTTTGGAATTGTTGCTCTTTAAAGTCGTGAACAGGTAGCAATTTTGAGCTCGATTATTCTTCTCCTTTTTAGGAAAATGATCCTAAAGTACAACTAATTACAGCGTACCAGTCCTTCGATCTGAACGACTCTGAGGGGCGGGGCGGCCTCCTCCGTAGCTGCCACTTGTAAAAAAGACCGTGCTTGTGTAGCCATGGTGTGCTTGTGTAGACAGAGAGTCGATGTGCCTGTGCTGAAGAATGTAACGGAATCAGTGGCTATATTGAGAGAAGCCCTACCGATTCACGATAGGGTGGGTTGGGCCTGAGTACTTTGGGAAGTATCGACAGTTTGCTCCTCCAACTATTATCACCCCGCTATTTTGGTCTCCTAACTTTCTGTTGAATCTAAACTAGTCCTTTACCTTTCACTCAACATCGTATTGAACCTCCATCTATTAGTTGAGGTCAAGTTATTCATCCAACTATTAGGGCTCGATAGTTTGACTCTCCAACTATTATGTTCCGCTATTTTGGTCCTCTATATTTCTTTTAAGTCCAAATTAGTCCTTCATCTTTCAGTCATCGCCATATTGGCACTCAATCTATTAGTTTAGCTCAAGTTAGTCATGCAACTATTAGAACTCGATAGTTTGCCCTACAACTATCTTTACCTGCTATTTTGGTCCTCCATCTTCTTATTAAATCATATTTAACCCTCCATCTTTCAGTAATCGCCGTATTGGCCATCCATCTATTAGTTGAGTTCAGGTAAGTCATCCAACTATAATGACACGATAGTTTGCCCATCTAACTATCTATACCAGCTAATTTAGTGCACCATCTTTCAATAATGGTAGAATTGCTTCTCCGTCTATTAGTTTATCTCAAATTAGTCACCCAACTATTAAGACTCGACAGTTTGCCCTCAAACTATCTTTATCGCTATTTTGGTCCTCCATCTTTCTGTTTAGTCCAATGTAGTCCTTCATCTTTCACTTATTGTCGTATTGGCCCTCCATCTAGTAGCTGAGTTCAAGTTAATCATCAAACTATTAAGACTCAACAGTTTGCCCCTCCAACTATCTTTACCCACTATTCAGTCCTCCGTCTTTATATTAAGTCCAATGTAATCTTTCATTTTTCATTATATTGGCCCTCCAACTATCATTTATATGTTGTGCTAATTACCCTTTTAATAATTTATTTGGACTCATTTGTAATTTTTTAAAAAGTTTGGGAGTATAATTGTAATTTATTCTTTAATTTTCCTTTTTTTTTTTTTTTATTTAAATATGAGGGTATACATGTCAGTTTATTTTTTTATTGAGAAAATGACATTTTCTGTAATGAAATGTGAAAATGTCAAAAAATGAAAGTTATAAATGTTTTGCACAATAATATTGAAAGATAAAGATATTTTGTGCTAATTACACCTGATGGAAAATCACATGAAATGGTGTATCTATATAATATGATTAATGGGATTTGAATATTGTACCATATGGTTGGCGTTGCTGCAAGAGCCAGAAGCATTGCTGGAGGCCCGCGCACACGCTTGATGCATCATCGCTGACGAGGACGACATATGACGTCAAAAATAAGAAAATCCCCGAATGGATTAAAATTATGAAGCCCAAATAAATTTGATAAAATGGGATAGCCATTAATAATGAATTTTATCAAACTTAACCTTCTTTTTCTTTTATTTTTTCTTTTCAATTTTATATCATCTCTAGAATGAGGCTCTGACTGACACCACTTTATATAAATATAGAACAGTAGAACAATTGACATCATTTTCGGTTAGGGTCACATGAGCAACAAATATTAGATCCACTCGCACATGCGTATGCTAATTTCAGCACGCAAAGATAGATCAATGGTCTAAAACACTCTCAAATAAGGCGTGGGAGTAGCTCATCGATGCGATAATGTTCAGAATTCGACAATGTTTAAAAAGACCGATTGTATAATAACCGTCAATCACTAAAGACAAGACGTATATCAAATGTTCCTAAACACCAATTTAACCAAGTATAAACCTTGTTAGAGAGAACAATATATAGCTTTTAGTTTTTGGAATGACATTACCCTCAAATAATACAAGGAAGGGTGTTTATAGTGTTGCACATCAAATAGTGTTCCTTGGATGAAGAGACACGTGACCTCATCTTCTTAACTAAAGCATCTAATCATAGGCATCAATTTGAATTTTTTAGCATGTGGCACATTTAATGCTCTTATAAGGATTAGCCAAACCTACAACACATGTTGATAAGACTTGACATTTATACTTATTATGAAGGTTCCATCAATCATTTGAATAAGATCTTTTTGTAGAAGATCTCTTGCGAAAAGTGATTGCGGAAGATGCTCATCTATAGTTGGGAGACTTCTGCTTAGGCATCAAGACTTCATTCACTTGTATTGTGCTTCGGACTTCAGCCTCAGGGCTTTATCCATTTGTATTGTGCTTTAGGCTTCAGCTTATGTGGGCTTCGGCCTCTCGTATTGTTTGGTGATGTGTAACAATAGTCCTTCAAATCGATATATGATTATTTATGTAATGCGTGAACTTGTAGCAAACTTTCCTAGTTTTTGACACCTACAATATAGTCTCCCAAGTTCAAGCATAATTATTTATATAATGGTTGGAATTGTTGACAGTACTTGGTTGTTGTATGTTGCCCTATTTAAATGCTGTATCAGAACGTCGTGATTTGTTTCTCTTAATGGAAATTTGAATTTATTATTTGAGCCAAGGCAATGAGTGTTGAACTACCGAAGCTCCTATCAAAATCAAGAATGAATATTTTGGACTCGGTCCAATAATAAAATTCTCGATTTAACTCAAAAGACTACATTTCTTCATCAAAAGCTTTAAAAAAAACAAAAATTGGTTTGTCGTGGGCTATTCTATACAATCAAAATCATGAATAGATTTTTCAGACTAAATCTAATGAAAACACATTCAATTTAAAAGCTTTTCACAAAAATTAAAATTTCAAAATATATATTTTTTTAATATAATTTTCCTAATATATTCCTACATTAAATAATGATTTAAACAGTAGTAATTCTAATTTGTTTATAAAAGACATGTTATATATAGATATATTAGAAATTAAGAAATCAGCTATACTCTTAACAAATGCATGACGCACTAACATTAAGATTGATTTGTTAGAATTTGCACTAAAATGAGTCACATCCATGTTCAAGGCTACTTGAGGCATCTCATCATGTTTTTGGTAAATGTTAAAGTATTACACATTCCGTCGTCCAAGCAAGTCTTAAAAATCGAAATATTCTTTTGTTCAGACAGGTCTTAATAATCAAGGTATAAATATTCATTCCAAGGCACATGGATTCGATGGAACCCCTTCTCTATTTGTAAAAGTCGACCTGAAATCCATAGTTACCCAAAAGTTATTTGTCCATTCCTCCTTAATTTTCGAAATTCCTAGTAATTTCATTGAAATCGTCACCATACACCCACGACAAAGAAAACTAGAAGTGTAAGTGGCGTAGAAGATCCCGTGAGAAATGACTATCCTCCTGCTTAGGATTCTCATAGAAGGCCCGTGAATCTAATTCCATAAAATTAGATACTTTTCTCTCTTGTTGATTATCGTGGGTAATTTTTAAACAAAATCATGAATTGGACTCGATCTAATAATAAAATTCTTGATTTAACTCAAACCTACATTTCTTCATCGAATGCTTTAAAAAAAATTAGATTATCGTGAACAATTCTGTACAATCAAAATCATGAATGGATATTTCAGACTAAATCTAATGAAAACACACTCAATTTAATTTAAAAACTTAAGGGGACGGTCTCTTTGTTATTTTTGGACTGTTTCTGTTTTCGATTTTTCAAAACATTAAAAAAGCGTTCTCTTTCCCATTTTCGAAAACAAATTTTTGAAAACGATTGAAAATTTTGTGAAGAAAACAGAAAACAACTTTTTTACGTTTTGGCAGTTTTTTTCACAAATCTACCAAAACTCAAAAAACACGTGTTGAGAAATATTTTTTCAAAACGACAAAAAGAACGAGTTTTCAACAATTTCAAAATGACACCTAAAACACAAAATACAAAACACAAAACGAATTCAAAATTCAAAATACAAAACTGAAACACGAAAAGAACGCCCCCTTACATTTCTTCATCAAAAGCTTAAAAAATAAAAAATAAAAAAAACAAAATTTGAAAAAGAGCACTTCCAACTTCTCGCACTTGAACCAAGCCGAATGCTCTGAGTAAAGAGTAGAGTTAAAATCAATATTGACCCATCTCAGTCTCGTTTGACTCAATTTCTTTTAGGCCACATCTAATTTACACCATTAGTAGTAGGGGTGGGCGTGGATTGGGTTTGATCGATTTTTTATCCAATCCAAACTCAACCCAACTTGGTCGATTTGATAAAAAATCAACCCAACCCAACCCAATTATTGATTTAAACCCAACCCAAACCGATCAAAATCGATTTGGGTTGGATTGGGTTGGTCGGTTTGGGTTTCGGTCCAATCAAAGTTAGATTCGATTTATTTGTTAAATTTGGATAATTTTTTAGAATTTAAAATTACTTGAAAATCTATGCTTTTTAAACACACATATAAGGAATTCTTTCTAAAAATAATGTATAAATAAGTTTAAAATTTAAGAAGTAATTTCTTTTTTACAATTTTTTGAAATTCAATCACTTCATTATCATGTCTTTAATTTTTATTTTAACGTCAAATGACATTGCATTTTAAATAGTGTTCATGTGAATCGGTCTATGTGAAGAAAATTGACATTTATATATTATAAGTCATTATCTTATCTTTACTATTATGTCTATTTAATTTATTTTTTTCATCTTAGATATTAATTTTTTTTATTCATTGGATTATGTTGGGTCGGGTTGGGTTTTAATTCATAACCCAAGACCCAACTCAACCCAACCTTAAATTCAATTTTTCAACCCAACCCAATCCAATTGAACTTAAAAAATCAACCCAAACCGATCGATTTGTTGGTCGCGTTGATCGAGTTTTTGCCCACCCCTAATTAGTAGCCCTTCTATTGATTCGGTGCCTTAATGGTTCATAAGGGAGACATGAGAACAAGCTCGTAAATTAAAAAGTAATGAGTTGATGATTCAAGAAGCTCGGAACTCAAAATAAGTCTCGGAGAATGGATTCAAATCAATTAAATCGCAGTCCAGCTCGGAGATGGCAATTGCTTTCCGACAACAAATTTTACTTGTTTGTGCCATAAACTAGTTCAAGTACTATACATACATTGTATTACAAGGGTACTTCTCTTTTCAATATTATCACCAAGCAATGAAAACCCCTCTTTCATTTGTACTAATACACACTAACCATTAATGTATCATTTTTAGTATACCTTGAAAATTTTGAGAAGTCAAATCTCGAGAAGTTGAAGCAAGATTAGGTGGCAGTTTTCTGTCTCATCCATTTAGTAGCAGACCATTTCTCTCCTGATAATACTTCACATCCGCCGTGTATGCTACTCGGGTCTGATTGTCCATCAAGCCCCTGTAAAACAAAACAACATAAAGATAGAAAATAAATATTAAGTTAGACGACACACTCTCTTGAACCACCTCGTTTGGAAGTTCAAGTTGTCTGAGAGAGTACAAACTTAATTATTTAATTAATGTTTTGAACATGACCCTCGGGATAGATTCATTTTCATCAAAACCTAACTCGGGAACAATTTTCATAAATAGGTGGAGCGAAACTTAACTCAACTCAACTTAGATATCACGTTGAAGCACCTGATCTAAAAGCTTAAAAAGTTAGATATGGAACAAACTTATTTATTCAAATTATGTCTTCAACATGCTGGATTTATTTTTCATCAAATGCAACGAGACTTGAATGCATAACCTCTACCTTAGCAAAGACAGTCCAGAAACCCTAAATTTGTTCCCAGAGTTCATGAAAGCTTCTCCACTTCCAATCAATTCGCATGCTCAAGCATTCATTCGCATATTCTTTACGTAACTTATTCCAAAAACTTTAAAGATTTCTCAGGTAATTAATTGCTTTTGGCTTCTAGAGTATAATATTTAATCAAACAAATATGACAGACAGACACAATATCACAATACAAAAAAAAAAAGATTACACCGTTCATAATTAGAAGGGCCAAGAAACTTAAAATTGAGAGTAGATGCAAACAATCATAACTAGTTGGTGCATATAAACATTTTAAATGGTTAGTTTTGATGTTAGACTCTGTGGATCATGATATTTTATCACATTATATAATAACTGTCAATGGTGAATCAAGATGCGCCAAAACTAGGGTGAGAAAACAAACCATGCTCCAGAAAAGCACAGCATCTCCTTTATTTGGCTTCACACACATTCCTTCAACCATTTTCCCACCACAGCTACACTCGCCTGATCCAGCCTAATAATAGTGGGAAATGACAAATAAAAAAAATCATGAGTGTTCACGAGTGTTTTTGGACAAACTAATTTATGCACTTGTAAAATTATTCTGGGTGTAGATATTCGATGCATAAAAATTCATCATAGCAGTTAAACAGGCTGCATAAAAAATACTTATAAAACTCATGATAAAAGTTTACTATTCATGCTTTCTGCACATTCATGCCACAGAACTTAGAATTGAGTTTAATTGTTTAAAACATCCTAGTACAGTTTCAAAAAGAAAAGAAAAACTACCTAACAATTATATGCATGCTATATCAAGAACACTGTTAGCTTGTTTTTTAGGTGGATTCTACCATATTAAACAGTTGTAATAAAAAAAGGAAACTGAAATCTATTTCACTGGCCTGTGTACTCTTGTCCAGTACTTTGTACAAATAATACTGTGTGTATTGTCACCAGATCTTAGTTTAGCAATTTGACACCACAGCATGCTTACAAAGGTATCAGCAATTGGAAACTTGTATGGTTTACAGGTTGCCAAATTCTTGCCTTTGTTTAAGATAGTAATTTTAGTAATCATGATCAACCTGCTCAAGTTAGTTCTCAGGTCAACATCCCAGAATCATGTTCATTGTCTATCAGCTAACCCTGTGTACGTCAGATCGTAGTTTGATATTTGGAAGCTCTAGCAGAATGCTAAAATACACGTACAATCTGTGTGCCTGAATTAATAATATAGTTCCAGATAGCAACCGAGAAAAATTTAAATTAACATGGCAACACTAACTAATAGTCTGGAATGTAGCTACCTGTGGGAAGAATGTTTCTCCTCCTTCAACATTGTCACTTAAGTACATAAGCATTGTTGCCACTCGTTGACCACCCCGCTTCAAATTAAACTGTACAAAAAACATTATTTCTTTGTCAACACATGACAACCTTTAAAGATGGGAAGAGCCAAAAGGATGAAAGAGATGCAATTGAGCTGATGAACATAATAGGAAGGCAGAAAAAGCTCACCGTGTCAGAAAAATAGTCATGATGCGGTCTGTAAAACTGGTTTTTTTCATACCTGTGCTGCAAAGCAGATGTTAGCCTTGATATTAAAACCAATCACCTTTTGCTTGAAATGGGGAAATAGAACGAGCATGAGAATTACGCCCACCTCAATACTTGTATAAGCTCCCCATTTTCTATTGGTACTTGCGAATATACAGATATTCGTTTCTCAATTGCCTGATGGTGAATGGCACCAAAATCATAAGTCCTATTGTCAGTAAAACATGGTTCACAATGAATCGTAAAATCATAACATGTAAGTATGCAACCACTGTATATCTTCTTTTTTATTGAAACTGAAAAAAAATGAGACGAATAAAGAACTACAATGCATAAATCCTCAAAGACATGTTCATGCACGTAACACATCAACGGGAATTAATAGAGTTCGAAGCAAGTCAACCTGTATCAGAGGGTATTTCCTTTCTTCATTGCTAAGAAACATTCCAGAGCTTGTTCTAACATTACTCTTGATACCCTGAGACATTATATAATACGCTCAAGTACATATGAGGAATTTACTGAAATTTGTAATTAGGATTGAAAAGACATCAAAGCAGAAGAAAATTTAGTAAAACTAAGCAGAACAGAAAATAATAAAGAAACACAATGATCAAACCATTCATGCATCCAGAAGAACTGAAATGCTGAACCATACCATGAAGTAGATTTATGAGTTACTAGCTAATGAAGATATTAAGTATTAATAGAAGATCATTGCAGAACATTGAAAAAGGAGAAAATATATCATATGGAGCAAAATATGCCAAAACACCATCACGTCAGCATGATCGAATATTGTACATCACTAGGCGTAGTAAACAACTGAGCAAATAATGCTGGATAGAGTACAAGGAACAATTTATGTTGTGCGAACCAGCAACGTTATGCGGGAATCCTAAGCCCAGAGTGGGCAGATCCAGTTTTCCAGATAATTTCAATATCTAGTGTAAATGCTAACATGAACAGTGTAAAATATGACTCATACTACAAGAAATCAACAAAACAAGGAAAATAACAACCCCACGAGATTAGACTAAAATATTTGCTTTCTATTCCCACCTTTCCGGTGCTTGTATCCACAACTGTAGAAACCTGCAGACGAGGCTTGGCAAGTTCTCTAAGATAATCACATTCCTGTGAAGTAGAAAATGTTTTCCCTGTCTTAGTTGTCATTCATAGAGCAATAAACATTATAAGCATCCACAATTTAAATAAGCTATTTAACATATACTGCAAAGCCAATTTGTCAGAATGTGGCATAAATTCAACAGAGATACACACGAGTACTTGCATCCTCGATCCTTTTCTTTGACAAAATACACGTCCAAAACTATGTTGCAAAAGAAAAAAATAGAAAATAGAACACAAGGAGAAAAATGATGCGATCATGGAAGATTAATGTTCAGTTCTTAGGATCATATGAAGAACAAGCAAGGGAACTAATTAATGGTCCAGAGCACAGAAATGGAAGAAGTGATGAGGAAAATGAGTTAATAAGGACAACTTCTTGGGTCAACAAGATGAAAAGAAAAATATCTTAGAAATCAATTCATTGTGGTGGAAGAACAAATAACAGAGGAGCAAGAAACTTAGCAAAAGGAAGAAAGATGTTTTAGCTCAAATCTTGATGATCTGCTAATGAAATAATTTCATAAGATTTCAGTTTATTGATGTAGAGCATGTAAATGGGATTGAAAAGCATATAAGCATATTTGAAATGAAATCCTACAGAAATTAAGCCCTTGTTTGGTAATGATTTTAATCTAAGTCAAAATCAACAATTAATTTTAACCACATATTTAGACCCATATTTTTTCAACCACACATTTCATCAATTTTTATCAAAATTTACTAAAAATCTGATTTTAATTCCCATCAAACAAGGGCTAAGTTTCCACTGGATTTTGAGTAGGCAGCTCTAGTACTTCTACTCTCGTGATGTCTCGTAGTTCTTAATAATCTCGCCATCCTCAGCATCAGGGTCATCACAAAGGTTGCTGTTCTATGTAGATCTCACCTTATGGAACAATTATGAGCAGAAATTGCAAAGCAGTGTATGCAACCTGGCTAGCATCAATTACTGCAAAATACTTTATTATACTCAATATTGAACACAAAGCCGCAGAATTTACGACAAAACTTTACAGGTTCCTGGATTCATAGTCTTGTTTCAAAATAACTATTAAAATGATTTAATAGGATCGAATAATCAACCACAAATTACATTTTTCCGCAGAACTGTAGACAAAACTAATGTAAACACAGAAATACACATTTTGTTGGAAATAGAAACTATAGATCATCTAAATCATGCCAATCAAGAAAACGTAGGATCAAACTGACCTACCTCTGTACTTAAGAAGTTATGAAATACAACAATGCGCGGTGACCAGCTAATTATTTCAGGTTTGACCTGCACCAGAAAATGAATGAAGTCATAATTTAAAATAATTCTTAGTCATGACTGAAAAATAAATAAGACAGTGGAGCTTTATTAAGTATGTAAGCACATGTGTTCAGGCTTTCACTTTAAGGGTAACAGACGTCAAATTTTGGTGCCATTTTTAACATAAATGCATCTATGGTAAAAGACCAATGACTAACTAGAGATTTGAGAATAACACGAGGAACCTACATATCCAAGACGTAAAATCAAGGCTTCTTTGTCCTCCCAATGAGAAATACCTAGAAAAATAGATACGGAAATGAATAAATTTCAGTGATGTATTTACAATACGTGCAGATAAAACTGTGCTTATTTTTGCATTCAATTTACTTTAAAGGTAAAGGTAAATATACCTCGAGTAAGTTGAACACCACCTCCGTTCCGAGATTCACTTAATCTTCTCAAGGAAGATTCAGTTCCTACATACCAAAATTTTCTGAAATGGACATTCGATAGAATATTTTTGTGCAGAAAATGAAGTTAATGCAGGGAATCTAACATTTTGTTACATTGGTAAGGTTCACAGTGCAGAAACTAAGTATAAAAGTGAGCCATATGGACAAAAGAAGAAGCAACATGATGTGCAAAGCATAAAACATATCCTATTGCAAGCTTCTAAAATCAGTGTAGTACCATCACTCAAAATCCTCAGTTCACCCAAAGGAGGAGCATAACATACAACAGATAAACAAAAAGATGCACTAGCACTAGTAATGAGTTCAAAAGTTATTGAAGGTTATCTACAGATATAATATGCATCACAGGTTCTAACCACAAAGATATAATTGAAACAAATCCGCCGAAAATGGCATGCAATCAAATTTGGGCTTTTAAGATAATGTGTAGGTAACTTCAATGAATTGAATGACCTCAATTGGATTACAATCTACGGATTTTGTATGTAAATTAAAAGCATCAGCTTGCAGACTTTTAGAAAAGGGTCGTGCGAGTGACCCTGAATTGCAATTACCTTGATAACGGTTGTTTATGCAAAATGGCTATAAGGTCAATTAGGATACAGAAGCTAAGGATTTTTAAGCTTTTGAGGCCGGTCACCACACTGAGAATAGCGTTGGCAATTTCCAGCGGGCTCAGCAACTAAGGATTAAGTATTCATACGAGAAAGGGAATAGAATTGTCAGATTCTGTTCTAAAGTTAAGAAAAATGGTTTCTCAATTTTGCAAAAAGGACTAAGAATGCACTAATTATAGAAGAAATGGGCAGTTTAAGCATTGTGATTAGATATGCACAATCTTAAGTAGCTGTATCCTACGTTGACACAAAAGTACTCTCCAAGTATTAGAAAGTGTCTAGGCTTTGGGAATTAGTGTCTATGATATCTTAACCTCACTTTGAATACTACATACAAGCATAAATTGAAAAATCAACTTCTGTCAGCCATTGTTAGAAAACGTTGTTATAATCTACCAATAGAAGAATTTGAAAATATTGAAAAGTATATATAGAAAACAGCAAAGAACTAGATAATATCATAACAATTATATAAAACAGTTCAAGTCAAAAAATTATTGCATAAAAATTAAATCTTTAGAGAGTAATGATTGAGAAATATACCATATGAATCTTCCAACCTTCGAATATATGCTAATTGCAACAAAGCCCCTGGTCAATGCATATTGAATGTCATTTGCAGCATTAGCTCATTATTTACACAAAGATCAGGAAAACAATTAAAAACCACAAATACATTGTTTGACGTAAAATCCACATTCAGAAGGTGAAGAAGGCAATTCAACCTAAAATAGTCTACACGTTAAGCCTAAGACTGCAGTGAGAGAGAAACATAAATCCAGAAACATAAGTTTTTGATTTTACGTTTGTGAAGCATGCATTATTAATTTTACCCTGCTCTTTATAGACGACAATTATCAACTTTTTACAAGTGTAGGACAAAAATTTGGAACGTGTGAAGGATAAAAGAACTGTTTCCCTTTAGGCTCCTTTCAGTTCCCATTTTTTCATCTTACCGAATAATCCCTTCAGTTCTGATTTTTTCATCTTAATAAATAATCACCTTTGAAAGCGCAACAAGAATTTCGTTAATGCAACAAAACAGAGAAATTACAGTGTAATTACCCAAACTGTCCAGAAAAAAATGATTAGTTTTAATCAATCTCCCATGATAGCATTTCCAATAATCATAACAAAACCTGGTCGTCAGTATGATCCAAAGTCCATCACAAATGGGGCATCATTACAACTACATAAACAGCTAAACAAAAACTTCGACTAGATTATAACAAATAATAAATTTTATTTAGAAAAAATGGATTTTTCTTTCATTCTTTTTGAATCAATCTGAGATTTAATAAATTTGTACCAGCAAGTTCTTATATTCATTTCAATGACCAATCACCAGTCAATGGCGTTAAAATTGATCATTTCTGCACAATTTTATTTTATTTTTATTTTTTTACATTTAAACAAACAACCCCTTTCGTTCCTCTTAGATTTCCTCTTCTTTTTTTTTGTTAAACAGTGTCAGAAAAGAAAAAATGCCTGGTAGAGAAATCAAATGCTGAATTGCTCAAAACAAACACCAAACTGAAAGTACAAAAAAAAATGTCCTGATAATCACGTCATATGAGATCAATCAAAACAATATAAACGTTCACAAATTCACATCAAATCACCTTATATATTCATATTTATATATAAATAGAAACACACGCACATAGATGTACAATAGGAGGATTACCGATTATCATTCCCATCGTGACAAATGTAAGAAGTGCCAAGACAAATCTCGTAGCTGGGGAAGCCATAGGGGAGAAAATGGGAGATTTCTGTAGGAAATGTCTTTAATATTTACATAGGTTAAAATTGGAGTAAATTGTCCTAATAGTAACTGAACTTAACCCGTGTGGGGTACTTCTTCCGTTTGGCTTAGTCAAATCTCTTAATAGTTTGAATTTTCAATAATTATATTCCTTTCTACAAAGGTGAGTGTTAATTAAAAGATAAAAAGTACTTAAGACCTCGTTTGACCCACATTTTCATTTTTTTTACTCATTTTTAATCACACATTCTTCAATAAAATATTACTTTTCATCACATCAATAACTTTTCCTTCTTTTTCAACCACATATTTCCCATCATATCACTATTTCAAAATTCATTTTTCCTCAATAATCTCCATCAAACACACTCTAAATATATTATACAATTATAAAATATTATTTTATTTAAAAAATAATACTACCATTTTAATTAACAAGCAAAAATCAAATACTTCACACTTAAAATTTCAAAATTAGCTCACTTTTCTCATCTGTTTATTTCAACACAGATAAAAATTATTTCATCTTCCATCTGCTTCAACCTCAAAATTTCAGAAATTTATGAAAAAGTTGATCAAGAAAATATTTTTTTTATATTCATCACTTTGAATCGGTAAGTGTATTTACATATATTTAAGTATATTTTTTTAATTGATAAATCTTATTTCGACATATATTAACATCTGCGTGAATATTCTTTGAGACGAGAATCATGCTAATGTACAAAAGGGACTGTTAATAGCCGGACCAGCCCCATGGGCTAGCAATTAACAGTCGGTTTAGTCAACTGGGCCGTCCAAATTTTTTTAAGCGAAAATTACGGTCAGCCCTACTTTTAAATATCCAATTTCAAAAATAGGATAGGAGGTTTAGTTATACAAAAATCAGGTATTAATAATAATATTAAAAAAAAATTAATATTAAAAAATTTAATTAATTATATATATATTTACAAACCCTAATTCAAAATTATTTCACTCCCACTTCTCTCACTCTCTCTCCAACCCGACTCCGGCGACGGTGGCCCACACTCTCTATACCGCCGACATAACGTGGCCAGCGACGCTACTCTTCCAAGGGCGTTGAGTGGTCATTGCTCTCTCTCTCTCTCTCTCATCGCCTACGATGATGTTGCGAGTTTGGAGGTGTTGTTGGTCCGATGGTGATGTGCGGTGGTATTTTTGTGATTTTCAAATTGGTGGTTTTGTGATTTTCAAATTGGTTTAGGGTTTTTGGATGGTGTGTTGTGATGTGTTTGTGGTGGCGATTTTCACATTTTCAGATCTGGCGGTAGTTATGTGCGGTTGTGTTTTTATGATTTTCATATTGGTTTAGGGTTTTTGGATTATGTGTTGTAAGGTGTTGGGGGTGGCGATTTTCACATTTTCAGATGTGGTGGTGGTGATGTGCAGTTGTGTTTTGGTGATTTTCATATGTGCGGTTGTGTTTTTGTGATCTTGCGGTGGTTGATGTGTGGTGAGGTAGTTGGTGGTGGTGGTGGTGCCGGTGCCCGTGGAGTTGTGTAACGCCAGCTGTTGTGCCGTCAGTCGTCAACGTTGCTGTTGGGATGGAGGTGGCGGTCGATGGTGCTAGTGGCGGTTGTGGATTGGTGGTGGTGACAATATTGTTGGTGGTTGTGGTGGTGGCAGTGGGGCGGTGATGGGATGTTTGGGAAATTTTCTGGTTGGTCGTGGTGGAGACGGTAGTCACAAGTGTTGGTGGTGGTCACAGATTATTTCGTTGATCGTGATTACTAAATTGTTTAATCTGTGACCAATAAAAAATTTTGTAACCACTGATTTGTGATCGATAAACAAATTGTGACCTATGAAATGTTCGAATCATGATCGTAAAATAATTTGTTACCTATTAAAATTTTGATTTGTGACCTCAGAAATAAATTGTGACCTATTAAAATTTCAATCCGTGACCTCGGAAATAATTTGTGACCAATAAAAATTTTGATTTTTGACCTCGAAATAATTTGTAATTAATTAATTTGATAATATGTGACCAATAAATACATTTGTGACCAAATTGTACAAATATGTGACCTTTATATATTTAATTAATAAAATCATAAATAAAATTTAATACAAACCTGATTTTTGAAATTTTGAAACTTATTACCTTATTATTGAAATGGACCATACTAAAAACCTTAGTTATAAATTGTTCCTTTTTTTTAATTAAAAATTCTATTGCTCAGTGGCTGGCCAACTTTTCGACTATTTTTTATAATTAAAAATTGTGTTTCGTCGTATAGATATAGCTATAATTTCGGTTTGTTATTTTGACGATTTCAAATTGGATGAAAAATATCAATGGGTATGAAAATGGACAAATGATATACGTGGTGGTATTCCAACGGTCATAACATCATGTACATTATATGCGGAAATGTACCATGATTTACAAAATAAGTTGAAAGTCAATATCTCTCAATATGATATGAAATTGAGACTTTTATTCAATGAGCATTCATTTGTTGTGATTCTACCTATGAATGTCACTTCTGATACTGAAGTAAATTATCTATTTGAATTGAATAAAATGCTTACGACTTATCTTTGTGTGACTTTAGTGAGGAAGAATGACATCAATGATGGACAAGAAGATTCTGATGGAGGGTATCATAATACCAATGATTTTAGGGACAAGATAGCTCGTGAGGTTGATGTGATTATTCTCAAGACATTGTTCCTCACCGTGATTTCGCTGTTATGCCCAGAATTCTCTTGATAGTTCAGAACATCAAAAATGAAAATGAGTTTACAAATAAGGATTTGATTACTTTTATCTAGTCGGAGACACGAATAGGGTGGGAGCTCAGGAGCTAGATCGAGTGGACCGTCCTCTATTTCATCGCGTGTGTTTCCCGATGATGAGGATTTTAATATCGAGCAAGTGTTTTCGATGAGGAAAGATTTGCAGGAAACTTTGAACCAGAATACATTGAAATACAACTTTGTTCAAAGTGAAAAAATTAAACAAGTTATTGTTGACAATTATCTATGTTGACGATAGTTGCAGTTGGCATTTGCAAGCGATGAAGATGGACACAAATGAGTTATTTATAGTTCGCAATTATACGTGGGAACTTACTTGTGAAGTTGAAATTCATCGAAATGATTATAAACAAGTTCGAGCAGGATCCATGGACGGTCTACAGACCTTTGGACATCATTAATGACGTCCGTCGAGAATACTAGGTGGTCATGAGCTACCTGAAAACCTGAAAGGTCAAAAAATGTATATTGGATGATTTAATGGGTTTGACCGAGAAGAGTTATGCGAAATTACCCGAGTATTGTCATAACATGAGGACAATTATTCATGGCTCGGTATTTTATTGAGATAGAGGGCGAGAATTGTTTCAAGTTTTTTTCATGGCTCTTAGACAATGCATTTGGAGATTTTTAAATGCGATGTTACCCCTAATTCTAATCGACGGTACAACTCTCAAAACTAGATACAAATGCAAGTTAATTATTGTTACATGTCAATATCTAAATTTATCCTCTTACATTCGACATGGTCGATAGCAAGAATAATCTGTCGATGTGTTGGTTCTTCACAAAGTTGAGAGAAGTAATTGAGGATGTCGAAAACCTTGCCTTTGTAATTGATCAGAGACCATCAACAATAAATGATGTCACTGAAATTTTTCCTGATGCACATCATGTGTATTATATGTACTACATACAAGGCAATCTAAAGACTAGATATCGGAGCATCTAAAATATCATCATGGTCGTCCACGTACATCTAAAATACCATCATATAAGAGTTTCCTCGACCGCGTAGGTACAACAAGTGCAAGCAGGCAACATGGCATACTCGTCAATTTTGTATAAATCAGACTCGCCTAAATAACAATTAGACGGATATGTAATCTAAACTTGCAATTGCTTCCAATTGGTCATAGTTAATCTTCAATCACGGTTTCATAATCCGAGTCTAAGTATTAGAAAGTTACAATTAGTCTCATACTTTGTTTT